>CM050323.1:102062177-102078206 GCA_027475135.1 Bactrocera correcta | reverse complement strand
CATTAATTTGTTTTAGTGTGGTCTTTTGCTGAGGCCAATTACCTCGTTTTTTACATTTTTAAGATCAAAGTAATTTTTTTTTCTACATTTAGCTAAGGCAACCACCTTTACTTACTTGTAGACAAGTCAACAACCATTGTTAACATTTGGGATCACTGATCTTTCGTTTATATTTTAGATTTAAACGACCATTCATTACCTCGTTTTTGTTTAACCGATTCAAATGCTATAATTAAAGTTCAATTCTAAGCCCTGAATAAATATCTTATTCCTTCACTTCAAATTCTCCACCGGTTTATGAATCAACCTAGTTAAATAAAAGACCTTTTCTTGCGGCAATGTACAGAGAGGATTATAAAATTGGCCAATTAATTTCCAAGTCGAAACTACTAACAGCAAAAATAATTGTAGCTCATTTCTTTCAAGAATATTGTGCCCTTCAACTCCTTGTATATTTCATTATTTTTTAACCCAGTCTTTAAAATTTTAGAATAACAAATACTTGAAAAGTTAGTTTCAACTAAAAAAAAATTTCAGTTTATATACTTTTTTCAACATGACTTCTCCCAGGAAATATTTGGATATATTATTGGATTGAAAGTACAACTTTGAAAGCAGTATGTCCTCAACAATAAGTTGGTGTCGAAGAAGAATCGAAAGAAGCTTACAAATTTCTCGGCAACCCGATTTAAAATAATCCAAAAAAATAAGAAAAATAAACTTAAAGAAGATGAGAAGTTGCGTACTCCTAGAAAATATGTCATCAAATCTTGGGTTTCTGACAAATAACTGAGCTATGTTCCACAAGTGAAAAACTTCATATGCTATATGTTCGGAGTAGTCCACTAAAAGCAGTCGCTGCACACTCTTCATTTCTTCATTTCACAAAACTCACTGCTAAACAACTCCTAAATATTTTATAATATTACACAACATGGCAAGTAAGTGCATTAAATCAAAATGCTTCGTAGCAGCCAGCTGTTTAAGGTCACAGTCACGTCTCATCGGCTTAGTTTGCTGAAGTACTAACTTATGCGCAACAGCCTAAAAGTGGGCAAAATGCATCATCAAATTTTTACAAGCGCCCATTCCCAAATGGGCAAAATGACAACCGAAAATATCCGCAAAACTCAAACACTTACCTAAATAGAAGTAAGAGATGGAAATGAGTCGGTGTGTGAGATGCTTTTGGTAGTATCTCCGAAGAAGAAACGAGAGTGAAATTTTGCGTGTCAGGGACACATTTGACGTGACGCAAGCAATAAGTGATTGAATCTCAACTTAAGTGAGTGTTTTTGTTAGAAAGCTGGACTCAAGCAAGTGTACAACTCTTCCCAAAAGCTACTCCGCGTGCCACGTCTTTCCAAAGGGCGCTTTCCTTAGTTTTTTTGTGTGGGAAAATGCGTTTGAGAATTGCGACAATTTTAAGCCGATTTGCATTGATCATTTGCGCATTTTGAGCGTGACGAACGAAAGAGTGCGAAGCATGTGTGCGTGTGCGCGTGCAAGTGTGTGAAGTGAGGCATATGTTTTGCACTTAAGTGGGTATAATGTTTCAATTTACTTGCGCAGAAATCAAGGATGCGTGTGAGAAGGTTTGTGAAAACTGGAGGGAGATTTGATTTGCATTTTTTTGAGATTTAGAAAAAAATCGTTTAATATTAACAGATTTGTCTGGCGTTGCCACAGAATTTAATATTTTTTTTTTTTTTTTCTTTCAACTTATAAAAAAAACCGATTTTAAGTCTACAAAGTTGCCATATTCTATATATTAAAAAAAAATTATTTTTTGTTAAATTTTTTCAACAGTTAGTTTTTGCTTATAAAAAATTTTTTAAGCTAATTTATTCAATTTGAAATTTTAAAGTTGCCATATCAAAACAAAATATTTTATTATTTTTAAATTTTTTTGTATATTTTCTTCGGAAGAAAATTTTTAGAGTTGCCATTATTATATAACATACATTATTTTTTTTTTATATTTCTCTTCAATTCTTAGCTTTTTATTCGTTAAAAAAATTTTTTGAAAAATTTCAGAGTTACCATCATTATAAATAAATATTTTTTTAATTTAAATTTTTTTTTATTTCACTTTAATTCTTAGCTTTTTATTCGTTTCAAAAATGTTAAGTTTATTTTTTTAATTTAAAAACTCTTGAGTTGCCAGATAAAAAATTTATATTTCAGTTAAAAAAAATATTTGTTATTATTTATTTATTTTTATTTTTTTTTTTAAGAATAAAAATTTTTAGAGTTGTTATTATTATTGTTTAAAAATATACTTCAATTCAATTTTATTTATTTTTTGACTTTTTATTAATTTAAATTGTGAAAGTTGTCGTATGCAAAAATAAATTCTTTTATTTTTTTCAGGTTCTACCAACAATTTTAAAAAAATTTATTTTCTTGAAACTCTTAATAGTTGCCATAGTTTTAAAAAAATATTTTTTTTTGCTTTATACTAACAACTTAAAGTAAAAAGTCTTTATTTTGTGTTTTATTTAATTTAATTTACTAATACATTTTAGCGTGTTTATGCGTTTTAAAATATTCAGAGTTGCCATAATTATATACTAAAAATAATTTTATCTTTAATTTTTTATTTCGTTTCTTGTTTGTTGCTTTCTACTAACAAAGTTGGGCTATTCTAATCGTTCGAAAATTTTCAGAGTTGCCATATACCTGTATATGTATATGTAAGTATATATAAAAAATATTTAATTTTAATTTAATTTTTTTCATATTCTTTTAGTTTTTAACTCGTTTGAAATTTTTGAGTTGCCACATGTTTCATCAAAATTTTTTTTGCCTTTTTTTTTGTTTTTTCTTTTTTTTAAATACTTTTCAATATTTTATGTAGAGAGTTTTAAAGCTGTATTTTTCTTATTAAATACGAAAGTTTCATTAAGGCAACTGAGGGTCTTTTTCAAATAAAATGTAGGTATGAAGCAGAGGCTTAAAAAAATGTAAAATCAGCATCGCGATTACTTAGATTACACAATACACTCATAACTGCTTTATAAAAAGGATTTTCATTGTGTGTGTGTGTTTGTATACATAACACCAATTTCTTTCAAATCGTCAGCTTTTAATAATCCTCATCGCCAATATCAACTCATATTTATGTAGAGCTTAATATGATTTTCTTTATGTATAAATATAATAGCCTGAAATGCAAACATATAAATATAATCAAATATACAACACCTATTCACTCCTCGCACAAACCCCATCGGACAGGATTGCTGCCACAAAAAATGCGAAAAAATCGCAATTCTATTTCAATACTGCGAATGCCACACAAAGGAGCGAGCTGATTACGTATTCAATGCACGTCAAAGCGATAAGCTGCACACGCGCGAATACAGAGAAAGCAAAGCAGACTTTCAGGCGCACAAACGTGCCACGCTTTAATATACGTGTAAGCGTAATGCGCGCGTTCGTATGAATGCGGCAAAGTGTTGCATTTGAAGAGACAAGCAGGTACGCACCTTTCAATCCGTCAATCGCTGCGCTAATTCATCAGGAATTGTATTAAATCCAAAGGGGAAATCTTTCAATAAAATTAAAAGCGTACAAGGCAGTAGGAGAGACGAAAGAGCGATGTGTGGAAAGCAAATTGTGTGAGTGATGAATGTGTTGTGTGCGTAGAAATGTAGGGAAAGTGGATAAATAAAAAAAAACACAGTTAAAATTTTTTTAATAAATATTTAATACAAGCAAAACATTCGAAAAAGTTTTAGCGCTCAGAAAAAAAGGTTTCATATTTCTTTCTCCAATAAACAAAAAGTTATAAAAAAACAAAACCAAAATAAAGTAGACTTAAAATATTTTTTTTATAAATATGGCAGCTCTGAAAATTTTCAATCGTTTAAAATTGAAATTATTAGTAAAAATTTAAAATAAAAGACAATCCAAAAAATTAAAGTAAAATCCAAATATTTTTTTAGAAATATGGCAACTCTGAAAATTCTTCATCGTATAAATAAGCTTTTAAAAGTTAGTAGTAACTGAAAAATTGAGAAACAGTAAAAATGAAAATATAATAAAAATATTTTGTTATAAAATTTGAAAACTCTTAAATCCAGAATGAATAAATAAGCTATAACTTGCTACTAAAAAAGAAAATAAAGTTTAGAAAATTAGAAAATATAAAATTAAAATAAAAAAAGTAAAAAAAAAATATGAATTAAAAATATGTTAAAGTAAATGTGGCAACTCTTAACATTTTCAATTCTATAAGTAAGCTTAGAATTTTTAGTAGAAACAAAAAAATCAAAATATTGAAACAAAAACTAAATATTTCATTATAAAAGTTTGGCAACTCTAAAAATTTAATTAATAAAAAAGATTATCATATTATAAAATACATTAACTCCTTTTTTATGCATACAATTGTATAAGGCAACTCTGCCAATTTTCAAAATGGCAAAAAAGCAAAAACTTATAACAACTCTGAAAAACTTAATTTAAAAAAAAATTTGCGCCAAAAAATCAAATAAAGTATACATATTTTGTAAATATGGCAACACTGAAAATTTTGAATTAAAAATTTTTTTCGAAAAATAAATATATTTTTTACATATGGCAACTCTGAAAATTTTAAATTGAAAAAAGTTTCCTAAAAATAAATATACTTTTTAAATATGGCAACTATGAAAACTTTTATTTAAAAAAGCTTCATAGAAAATTAAAAAAAGTCAATAATTTTTTAAATATGGCAACTATGATAAATTTAATTTAAAAAAACTTCGCAAAAAAATAAAAAAAATTAAATATTTTTTTAAATATGGCAACTCTGAAATTAATGTGTTTACCAAATAAGCTAAACATGTTATTAAAAACAAAAATTAACTAAAAAAATTTAAACAAAATTTTTTTCTTTTCAACTTTTTAAGTCTCTTAGTGAAGCAGCGCTCTAATAAACAAGTTTTATTTTTATTTAAATTATTCTTTAAACCAAAAGTTTAAAAAAGTTTGAAAGAAAAGCTCTTTATTGAGCGAAAAGCGCTCAATCAAGCTTATTTAAGCTTTCAAAAACATTCTATTAATATTTCTAAGCATTAGAAAACCCGAAAAATTAAATGAAATAACACTTGAAACAAAAATGTAGAGCTGCTAAAGCAGGAAGTTAGCCCTTGTCTTCATCATAAAAGTTTCAAAGAAAATACGAGTTCGGCAAAGCTCAACAAACGTGTGTGAAAAGCGAAATTCAAATGGTAAGTGGTAATAGTAGCGAAAGTTGCAACAAAAGAGCCAAAAACAACGAGCAGCAAACAAAAAATAGAAATTGAAGTGATTGTAATTCTACACAACGCCAAGGAAAGTGCAAGAAAACTAGTGGCCAAACGATGTAACGAAGCGCTCAAACAATCTACCAACACACACGTACACATACACACGCCAATAGTCTTAACAGTTGTTTGTATGTGTGTTTGAGAGCGAAAACTTTCAAAGCGTAAACTTACATCAAAGTTTCACATTTCAGCTGCAAAAGTAGCGACTGACGGCCGGCAGCTCAATTAGTGACGCACGGTGGCGTATGAGTAACCTACGAGGCCAGGCTGCGAGCTGCGGACAGGAGCTATAACTAATACTTGCAGCAGTAGTTTAAATGCTTTCACTCGATAGTTGGTTGTTTTCATGAGTTTGCGTACGTTGCGATAGTTAGTTGTTGGATTTCCACATTTTCTTGGATCAATGAGCGAGCGCAGCAAACACACATGTCCACACACACACAAGCGCCAAGCAACTAAGCGCGCTATCATGTATACGTATGAATGTATGTGTGCATGTTATTGTTGTTGTTGTTGGAAAGCTAACCTCTTTTGTGAGTTTGGCACATTGAATTGCAATGAAATCAAATTAAATTCATTGGAAACCTTGAAAGAATTTTTAATTACTTTGATTAATTTGCTATGTGGTGAAGTGGCATGGAGGATGGGCGCGCCGGAGCACATTGAATTTACGAACAAAAGCGCATACACAAGAGCGTGGAGAATACACTAGCAGTTCTAAGACCGGATAATTATGGGTGCTTAGGGCAGGCAGGGGGAGACGGCGGAAGGTAAGCGCAGACGAAAAACAAGAAGGAAAAGCGAAAAAGCTGATGTGGCATGGAAAATCGTTATGGTGAGCGGGAGTGTGTGCGGACAGCTTTAATGCATGAAACATTGAAGTCATTTATAATCTTACTTAAAGTAGAAGCTGTATTTCTTTATTAGTTTAGTATTATATAACGCGAGTATATAGGGATTTGTTAGGAGAAGAAGAACTGATTTGCTGTCTTCTCAATGTTTTAGTAAAGAGTCATGAGTTCAAGTTTAAATATGAGTTTTACTTTATATAAACAATTTTATGCTTATTTATTTATTTAAAAATATTCGGAGTTGCCATATATATAAAACAATTATATTTTATTTTGCCATTTTTAACGTTTTTTTCTAATAACAAATTTTAGCTTATTTAAATGTTTGAAAATTTTCAGAGTTGCCATATTTTAATCATTTTTCCTATGCTTTTTTTACAATTTACCATAGTTTGGTTTTAATAGCAATTTTTAGCTTAGGAAATTTTCAGAGTTGCCATGTGTATATAAAAAATTATTAATTTTTCCTATATTTTTTATCATTTAATTTACTATAACTTGGTTGCCAATAGTAATTTTGAATTATATACTTTTAATTTTTAATTTTATACTTTTGAAAATTTTCAGAGTTGCCGTATATAAAAAAATATTAATATTTTATAATTTTTTTTTTAATTTATTTTAGTACCTAATAATAATTTTTTGTTTATTTTTAAGTCTTACTAAAAGTTTTAGAGTTGCCATTTGTTTGGAAAAAAATTAGGTCATCCGTATGTACATATAATCGAAAGGAATATCGATAATTTTCGGAGTTACCATATTTAAAAAAAATATTAAATTTTTTTTTTTATAATTTTTCATAATTTAGTTTGGTTTCTTATAAACTTGTTTAGCTTATTTATTCGACTTGCAATTTTTAGAGTTGCCGTATGATTCACAAAAAAAATATATTCATGCGATCGTTTCTGTTTCGTTATCTTTTTCTCTAAAGGAGAGATTCGACGCATTTAGCACTATTTTAGAAGGAAAGTTGCCACATAACAAGAATGTTTTGAAAAGTAGAGCTCATATAAGGTCCGACAGCAAATAAATGTATATAAGCTTTTTTATTATACGAGTGCTTACTCTCGAGTTAATCTCATAGACCGAGTGAATCAGTGCTAATTTGAAACAAAACTGCTATATTTTCAAAGAGGTATGGTAAGGTTAAGAGGGCGATCCTAACGCGAATAGCTTGCGCCGTCCGTTATGTTATCAAAAACTAGGGCACAATAGACCATAGGTCGCGGTGCGATCCTCGTTTATATTACCTAAAACTCATATATATGGATGAATGGTTACTGGTTATGAAAAGTGGGTCAGTCGCAAGAACGCTAGGCAAAAATGGTGGAGGTCGGTACGCTGTGATTTATCGCTAAATGGTAGCAAAGTCAGGATAACCTACATAAAATTTTGGTATGTATTTGACAGGTTTGTAAGGGATTTATTTATCATGAGCTTTTCTCAAACTCTTAGTTTGGACATGAACAGTCAACAATTGAAAGATCGGAAGCAAGCAATCATAGAGAAGCGACCAGCTTTGGCCAAAACAGGGGTTTTTATGATCCATTACAACAACGTCAGGCTACACACATTGATTGTGATTCTCAAGAAGGTCCTCCTATAGGTCCTCTATAGTCTTCTCTGCTTCTACTTCCTGACAGCTCCTAAAATAGTTATTATTTGCACTTTGTAGTCGACTGGAAATCCGGCCAATTCGACAGTGACCTGTTAGAGTTCTTATATCATTTACCTGCTTCTGTCTGATTAGTCAGTGGCATGTTCGCAATCCTACTAGAGTCTATAGCGGCTGATTTTGCTTGCGAAAAATTCGTCTCCAGAGAAACGTGTGAAAATCAACTATACTGACTTTTTAACTTTGATTCTTCTTCATAACAAATCCACGTAAATAAACATGCTGCAATATATGCTTTAAAACATTTAAGGATATCGACTGGTGACCTTATTTGCCTGACACTTTTCTACCAAATAAAATGGGCAGCTCAAGCAACAAATTTTATTTTCAGATTTTTATCGCCTGCCATTGCCACTGCTGTTTATGTCTTAAGCTACGAAAGCGCTCGTTTGTTTTGAATACTTCCACCCACATCCCCCGGATTTAGGAAAACTGGACAAATGTGTGTCTTTAGGCCGCTGCCAGCCACATCGCCTGTGGCACCGATTGCAGCACATGTAAATTCATCGCATTTTTTGTTGTTTTATTTATTTTTTATACCCTGAATGGGGTGTATTAAGTTTGAGACGAAGTTTGTAGCGTATAAAAAAAAATATTGGAATCCTTCTAAAATATATACCATATAGAAATGATCAACAGGGCGAGCTGAGCCGACTTCGTTTGTCTGTATATACGCGAACTAATGCCTCAGTTTTTGAGATATCAATCTGAAATCTTGCTCACGTTGTTTTTTTTCCTAAGGAGGTGCTTATATGTCAGCACCGCTAATATCAGATCACCTTAGCATATAGCTGTCATACAAACTGAACGATCGGAGATTAGTCTTAGTATAGAAAACTATTTTATCTTAAGAGGTATCTTCACGAAATTTAGTATGACTTAATATCTAAGTGAGTGGCATAATCTGTGAAAAAATTTTTCAGATCGGAGGCATATAGCATATAGTTGTCATACAAACTGAACGCTCAAAATCCAAACCTTGTATGGAAACTTTTTCTGTGAAGGCTATATTAACTGCGATGCAACCCTTTTTTCCAATTCAAACTGCAGTTGTTTACGGCATTTGCATATATTGACGCGCAGGTGTGGGTGAGTGCGCCGGTTGCTTGTAGTTTAGTGTGTCTTAACTGACGTTTAGTGCCATTAAATCGGCAACGGAAATGGAAATATAGCAATGTAAAAACGGGTCGGCCGTAAAGTGGTTGGAGGGTGCAGCGTGTGCAAACAAATGCATGCCACAACATTTTAGTGGCATTCCATCTATACGTGTTCGTGAGAGTGTGGCACAGCGATTTTTCAAACTAAGCCAACAGGTAAAAACAATGCAACATGCGCCAGCACTTTTTAAGGCCATTTCGGCCTCGACTGCATACTAAAATTGCATAAACTGCCTACTCGCTGCGGCGCGGGGGAAAAGTGCGCAGGTGGCTACACTAAGCCCCCGTGGCAATGCATTTGCATTTGCGCATTTTGACGTCTTTTTCGTTTTTTTGATTTCATTCGTTTTTTTATGTTTATTTGGCGTTTTCTTGTTTTGCGCAGCTCTTTATCGCCTTTTGCATGTATTTTTAGTAAGAATTGTTTTTCTAACATTTCGCGCTTTATCAACGTCACTTGCTACCTGTCTGCCCGTGCACTCAAGTCTATAAATTGTGCCCCGTTTTTGCAAATGGCGTTGGTTTTCTTTATAGTTCCTGTGCCGGTACGACACTCTGACATTTGTTTGCTTGTAAATCGGTGCACTTGATTGTGGAAAAACGCCGCGTAATCGACAAATCGTATTTTGCGACGCACACGCAAATGGTGACCCAGTTATTTGAAGTGTTGAAAAATGACAGTGGGAAGTGACTATCCGTGATATATATGAAGCCATCAGTCTAAATATACCGTTTAGTTGAAATATATCAATTTAATGGTGCGGTTAATATACTTGTGAGTGAAGAATAATTCCTTTAAAAAAATTGGAAAAATATTTTTGGCAAAAGTCAAATATTAGTTGACTTCAGGTACCTCATTAGCCTACTTTCGTTGTCCAAAAAAATTAGTTTAAAAATAGCGAACAAAGTTTTTACTTAATTGACTCAATTTATGCACAATTGTCTCGAATTTTAGACTCAATTTATATCAAATTGTCTCGATTGCCAATCTTATACATTAAAACAAAATTTTGAATTTAAATTTATGCCTAATTGCCTCTATTAATTTACTCAATTTATGCTTAATTGTCGTCATTAATTGACTCAATTTATACCTAATTTTCTCGATTTTCGTGTTTATATATTAACACCAAATTTAGTATACTGAATACCATATGTTTAAGTAATTGCTTCAATTTATACTTAATTATCTCGACTAATTGAGTATTTTTAAAATGGTAAAATATCTGAAACCTTAACCTTTCATACTAAAAAAGTGTAGTAAGCTGAATGTCGAAGGTTTACGTAATTAACTCAATTCATAGCTAATTGCCTCGATTAACTTTATTGTTTTATTAACGTATTAATTATTAATATTAATCTTATATACCAAAACCAAATTGAGTAATTTGAATAACAACTCATTATGAAATTGACTACATTTACGCCAAATTGTTTCCATTAATTGACTTAATTTATGTCTAATTGACTCAATTTTTGCTAATTGTCTAGCACAATTTAGTTGTTCGAACACAGTATAAATTCACAATCTTGTCTTATATCAACAAAGCTAAATCGAGTGAAAATGTTTGAATACGTCGCTATAAAAAAGCTGTTTCTTAAAAGAATGGGAGCGCCTATTGGCTACATAAGATTTCTGGGATGTAGTAAAAATGCCCTGTGTATATATTTTTTGCTACAAAGATGCTTTGCTAAATAGTAGATTCAAAGTTTTCTTTCTGGACCTCCATTGAATACTAAATTGGGTTGTAAATTGCACAACTGGCTAAGAAAAGAATACAATGGTTAATCGAAATCAGTGTAGGAGAGCTGAGGTTTTTAGCTTGCAAGGGTAGTTCTCTATTATACTATATGAGAATGTTACCCGCTGAATTCATCCTTTCAACTACTAGTGTAACGAAATAGTGGTCTACAGTTCAATGCAGATGTAGAAAGTTAATATTTTGCCTGAGAGATGAATACTGTTGAAAGGAATTGAGCTGATTTTACTGGGAGAGAATTCTTATGTTTTTGAAAATTAATGTTGCATTTTAGATTATGAAAGATTGAGAAAGAATATACGGTTTAACTTGAGATAGAAATAGGACTTAACATGAGTTAGAAATATAGCTAAACTTGAGCCAGAAATATAAATTAACTTGTGCTAGAGGTAAAGTTTAAGTTGAGCTATATATATAGCTAAACTTCAACCAGAAAAATAGCTTAACTTGAGCTTAAAATATAGCTTATGTGGAGCTAGAAATATAACCTAAATTGAAATATGATTATTCTCAATCTTTCACTTTTTAAAAATAATCATCCTCAGCCTACTCTGTGCTTTGATCAGATAGAAGTAGAAGAGAACATAAAATTTATATGTAGTACGTTCTAGTAATATATAGAGCACCAGTGATTTGTAATTTGTTTAAACAGAAAGACTTTTAAATGCAGAGAAAACCTTAAAAGGCCGAAACATGATCTCTGGCAAAAAAATCAAGTAATACATTCTAAAAACTTTCTGGCAAATATTATTAAATATTTTTATAAACTCTTTGATAGCTAACTGATAAACACGATTTCATCAACAATAGCTCACACAATTTAATCACTGCACAACTGTTTCTAAATCATGATCATGACACCCAATCACTTTCGCAACAATGAAGCGCGCGCAGCTGTTTTCCAGAATACCAATCACAATTTTTGATAGCGACAAACGACCTTTGCTTTACTCCACTTTGCAATGAATATTTTCGCAAACAAAATGCATAATTGAAATCAAAAAACGAAATATTACATTGTTGACAGGCGGCGGCGAAGATAATGCTGAACGCGAAGCGCTGACGGTGAGGAAAAAATTTGGGAGGAGTATAATAGTCTCGTGATTATTTTTCCACAACTTTTTTTGTCGTGTGAATGCAAAAACATAATTCAATTTTCGACACATGCATATGCATGCGAATGTGTGTGGGTATGTAAATTTGTATGCTTGTCAGTCAGCCAGACGCTGTGTCAATCAATGGCGACGAGGCGAATGCAGGACGGTGAGAAAAAGCAAGCGAGGAGGCGCAAAGTACACGAAAAGTGTGAAAAGAAATATAAAATCGCGCTTCTCCATTTTTATAACCTAAACAGGGTGTGTTAAATTTACCAGGAAGTTTGTAAGACGCAGCAGGCAACGTTGGATACATATAAAAACTCAACATGGTGAGTTAGCTCGATGTAGACATGACCGCTGACTACATATACGCGAACTGGGCTCTCTGTGTTTGAGATATCGGGTTGAAATTTTGCATACGTTCTTTTTTTACTTAGAAAGTACTTATTTACAGAAATCACCGATATCGAATCAATATAGCATATAGCTGCCATACAAACTGAGCGATCAGAATCAAGTTCTTGTAAGGAAAACTTTTTTATTTGACAAGATATCATCGCGAAATTGGGTACAGACTATTTCTTGGAAATATAATTCATTATCTGTAGAAATTGTTGACATCGAATCACTTTAGCATATAGCTGCCATACAAACTGAACAAAGTAAATTTAGTTCTGGTATGAAAATTTTTTTTATTTGAAAAAATATCTTCATGAAATTTTGTACAGATTATTTTCTAAGACAACGCCATAATATCCGAAGAAATTGTTCAGATCGGACCACTATGTCATATAGCGGCCATGTAAACTGACCGATGAAAATCAGGTACTTGTATGGAAAACTTTTTTAGTTGCCATAAAAAATGCTACGGTGAAGGGTATTATAACGCCGCTGCAGCCGAAGTTAACACTTTTTACATGTTTTCCTACATTTTCAATCTTTTTGCTCGTCGTAAGTACACCTGATTATGTGTTGTACGTATTAATATGCCTGTATGCTGTCATAAAAAGCCATTCTGTATAACTGGCTTTTTTGTCCTTCTTACTCATATTTAATACAATTTATTATAATGCAATAAGTGTGAATGGCGCGATGGGCATAAGGGATTGTGCACAGGTGAGCGCTGACACAAAGCGCGCCCGCGTGTAACGTCATAAAAAGGAAAATCAACAAAGATACACGTACATATATTATGTATCTGCCTGTGTGTATGAGTGGGAGCTGAAAAAATTGGTTAAAAAAAGGAAAAAAGACACACGCATTGCATTGAAATTGAAAGTAGATTTCGTTGCGCCATTCAACAGGGCGTATACGTAATGCGTGGAGCTTTCCATCGTTTCACTTGCGTTGGCATACATATCTGCATAGATAGCAGCACATATATATACATATGTAACTTAATTTGGCGTTGTTTGTTGGCTGAGCATGCCACACAAGCGCATACACATACATACATCATACATACATATGTCCATTATATGTTTTTTTGGTTTGTCAACGCTTTTGTATGTATGCATGTGTATATATAGATATACATACATACATATGTGTATGTAGTATGTGCTCACATTAGTACTCGTGTGTTTGCCGCTTCATTTGTGTGTGCATGGGTATGCTTGTGAGATTTCCTCTTTGGGTTCACATTTGAATTTCAATACATTTACTTAGCTGTTGTCCCATTGCAGCAAAGCACTAGACTCACTGTTTTTTTGTACCCAAAATAGTATCGTGAAAGGATTGCAAATGCACTTAACTCAGAAGTGTTATTGTATATATTATTACATATGTGGTATAGAATAGTTCACAGAGGTATTTATTGGCTCGGTTCCGAGCTGAGTGTGACTTTAACTCGAATTCGATCAAAAATTCTATTCTTATGTTTGAGGAAACTTGCCAAAGTTATGTCCAATACTTTCATAATTAGTATTATTATTATTATTATTATTATTGTTGTTGTTGTTGTTATTATTATTATTATTATTATTAGTATTATTATTATTATTATTATTATTATTATTATTATTATTATTATTATTATTATTATTATGAGGTCTCAAACGCCTATTTATAAGCCATTAAATTTAATGGAAAAGGGAATCATATGAGCACCAAGCAGCAGGCGGCCACATTTAAGCCATTCTTAACCCCTTTTTGTTCCCGGATGGTAACCAAATTACGTCTTAAATCAACTAAGTGGATAAAAAACTGATTTCTTCACCCCAATTTTCCAATATCGTCTAAGTTGGATCATTGAAGGCCGTCCCGTCCCGGAGGAGGTCCTCTGGCTGAAGGCTGTAGATTCGCATAGATAATGTGTCTGCGTCTCATGATGCTCTTCATTCTGTCGAATTAACTTTTGCGATCTTCCGGAGATTCGATCCTAAAGGTAGGTGCACTGTGATCAGCCCTACAATGTTACTAAACTCGTTTTTGCCCTGAATTAAGAAGCTTTTAGGTCTGTCCACCATTAGCCACGTTTATACTACCCCAAAGTAACATTGTAGTATGCCCTGTTTTCTTAGTGTTCCAAGACCTAAGATGTTCCTCTAGAGTTCACTGTATGCAAGAACCCTTGAAAGAGCTCAAATGCTCACAGTCACTGTAGACCATAGATCGCAAAGCAATGCCTCAATTGCTATCTATCTAAAGTAGCTTATGGGAATTGTGTTTTCATCTGCCTCCAAAGGGTCTATTCGTCTGCCTTTTATTTTCATTCTATTCTTATTTGATCGCGCACCCAGATGATTTAACAAATTTACCTACTGAGAGGCTAATTGTTGCCCGCTTGCATAACCCAACGTAATCAGGCTCAGCATAGTCATTCGGGATTGCCTTAGTTGTCGCTTGGTTATCCTCTAGAAAAATTGTGGACTTGCTGGTTAGAGTAGAAGCCCACTTGGCACCTTCTGTTTTGCCCAAAATTTCGGTCTGAGTGACTGAGTTGTAGCCATTTAGTTCTGTGTATGGATTACTACAGAGAAAGCCCGCTCCTGATCCTATTTCCCACTTTCATCCTTCGGTGAATATGTAGATTTTGCTGTTTGAACTATCGTTCATAGAAATATTGCTTCGTCCTTCTATGTAGAGGAAAAAAAAATGTTGAGTTTGATTCCTCGTGGATCTCCCTTACACGGTCGCACTGGCTATTTGGACAGAGTTCATTAAGAAGGTCGAGTATGATGCTCGCAGTGACGGCCAGTCTGACTCCAATGGCCTAAACTCAAGAGCCAACTGACTTACTATATCATATAGCGACCATTCAAGCTGAGTGATCAAAATCAAGGTCTTGTATGGAGGCTTATTTATTTTAGCCTCGAGGTTAACGTCTTTTTGCTAATTTCTTTACGGGTTTAAAAAAATGTATAATTCTAAACATATTGTTAAGTAATCTCCAGTACAATTTACAACACTTGACAATTTACAACTGAAAAATCTTCGAAAAAGGCAATATTTCTTCACTTCTCATTTTATTTCATTACATTTACGTTTGAAGTCAGAAATTGAAAATTTTTTTTTAAAAAGTTTCAAACCTGAAATTTCAGTTTTATTGTAAAACGTTTTCTTGAGCTCCCAACCAAAAAATTCTAAACATTTTTTCGCTCATGTCGCGCTGGTTGCTAGTGATCTATTTCTGCCTCTCCAAAGTACCTCTTTCGCTGCAGGACATTTGCACCTATTGCAAGTGCGTACACGGTCAATACGCCGACGAGCCGATCTGGATTGATGTGGGCAAGAAGAATGAAATAGCTGTGCTCGGACACTCGTGTGGACGACCGGTGGTGTATACGTGGAAGGCGGTTACCGGCACTGGCGGTATGTTATTGGTAAAAAAGGTAATGTCAGCTTGTGAGTTTCAAAATACTTTTGCAGCGACTCTAGTCGATTTTGGTAAGACGAACGTTCCGCGCGTCATTTGGATGCCATTTGTAGTCTCAGTGCGGCCCGATACGAAGGGCACAAATAATCGCATAATCGTGACGAAGAGCGATGGACGCACAACGGGGCGTTGTGAGGTCAGTTTTTGTAAAAATTAATTCGCGCTATAGTTTTTTGATTATTTTTTATTATTTTGTCTCGTTAGTGCCACATTGACTTCGTCAACCTGGATATCTATAGTCACATCGATGGCGCTGACCTCATCTCAATTGGCAGCGAGCAAGTGGTAGAGTTGGATGGTTCGCACAGCTACGAT
>CM050323.1:101711177-102061177 GCA_027475135.1 Bactrocera correcta | reverse complement strand
CTTTGATTACCTTCAAATTCAGCGTCGCGTGTCGTTAACTTTTGCTTGCAACTGTCTTGTGTTGCAAGGAAATTGAGTTGTCATAAATTTTTGTGGGGGCTTCTGGCGCTTGTCGTGGTGTGTAGTTGACTTTGAAGCAGATTTACCTTTTTTGTGATGTGCAGCGCTTATGCTAATGAGTATATTATATTTTGGAGACTTACTTAATCATTTAAGTGATAATCAAATTATAAAAATCATGAAATTCTGTGTCGAAAATGCTCTTCGAAAAGTTAACACATTGACTCTGAGGTACTTTTTAATTTTTTTTTTTTATTTATTTATTTTTATTTTATTTTTTTGTAAAGTAGGCAGAACTATCACAAGTCTGAGTTTGGAACTTAAATCCACTAAAATTAACCTACCCCCAACTCCAGACTCACACACGGAACCAGACATTTGGGATAACAAGGCTCACTGCATTCGGCGTTCGTTGCATTTCTCACTATCAATTATTTTTAAGTTATTAAATCGTCAGCTATCTGTCACAGCAAGGGCACTGATTTAAGCCCAAATAGTATCTGTCATAATATGGATGAGCTTAAAATTTCTTCTCATATAAATATAAATATATAATATCTCCCTCTCAGCTTCACTCACTGCTGCTACATTACTTTTTCCTAGCTGTCATCTGTCATAAGAAAAAAGTGTTGCAAAAACTATTGTCTACTGAGAAAAATCTATAAACTGTCTTATTACCTAAAGGGCATAACTAACTAAACATAACTTTTTCATCGCCTTAAGCATTGCATACAAGATACCTAAAATGTTAAGAAAATCTAGGCAAGTCTATGCTTAATTTTAGGTAGATAAATCTGCCTATGTTAACTTTCCCCTAATTGCCGCACGTAAAAAGTTCACTGCAAACTTCCTTTTCCGCTTCACGTTACCGTCAACAGAGCAATGCAAAAACAGTGCCGTTATGCATCTAACTATGCATACCAACTCAACGAAATACTGTTAAACCTAGCATTTCTCCTGCTGTTAAAATTATTTCTATAACAGTCTTACATACAGAGCTGGTCGTGTTATTTACAGTATCCGAAGGTATTTAACCTTTAAAAGTCAACAGGAAGTGAGATGTTAACACACGTCAAGTTAAATGTTGCATAAATACATTAACATAACATATTCAGTGATAGCAAAACATATCCTCATGTATATATGCACAAAAACATATAGATAAACTTAACGAAGACTTGCTGCAGAGCGTTGACGCGCTCTCTGCGCTCACAGCAAAGCAGCGTTAAACACAGAGCGCTAACAACAGAGCGCGCTGTGAGAGCATTGCACATGAGCGCCACTGTTTATATGCCGAGCGCGAGCATATGTTTTTTTACCGGCACATGCGCGCTGCTGTTGACCACCCGCACAAGCTGCTGCGGCATGAATATTTCCTAGCAGCAGCGCTAACTGCTGCGTTGACTACTCGCTATTGCCAACTAGTCGCTGGCGCTCCAATTGAGTAATTTGTGTTGCGACGCGCTGCTGGACATTTGCCATGCAGTTTCGTATGCAGATTAGCTGCACAAGTTTACGTATTTTTGAGAGCCAATGAGAGCGTGCGCATACGCACTATTTGCGCTGCAAGCGGAAGGCAATAGCAGAGCATTGAGTTGGAAAACAATGAGCGCGCGTACGGCCAGTACCGCCCTGGGGCCAAAAACCGTGTTAACGTGAGTTGCCTGTAAGCTTTGCTGCACAAAACATTGAGCGCGCTGCACAAACATTGAGCGCGCATTTATTGTTCGGAGCGCAAGCTTACTAACAAACGCTGCGCTGCGTTACTTTACGAAAGCGCGTATGTGTTGCAGTTGAGCGCTGCTAACAACGTGCTGCAAAGTGTGACATGCATACCTTTTAACACTTGCAGGCAGCGCTTCCTCTTATAAGTGCGCTCGCAACAACAACAGCAATGCGCGTATATATGCGTACGGCCTAGTGCGACTTTGCAGCACTTGCTGACTGCCACTTCCGCTTGGCGAAACAGTCAACCTTTCGTTAAATTTGCACAAACATTTAAGCAAACACGGCAACTGCTATTGGCGCTCTAGTTGCGTGAGCGCGCTTTAATTCTCTCACATACAGCGCTCACTTGAAATAGTGACGTTGCGAGTGCGCTCCCTCAATTGTGTATAACAGGCTCGTTAGCGCGCTCTGCTGCCGTCGTCGCCGTACGCTTTGGCTCGCCTGCCTGCTGCTAGCTGGACTGGTTTGCCACTAGCGATACACACTCAAATTCAGTCTCTAAAGGTCGCTCGCTCTAATGAAATCGTTGGGAAATTACGTGCGGATACCGGACGGAATTAGCGCTTGTTGTATATATTCGCCGTGCAATATCGTTAGCTCGTGTGCTGCTGCTGCACACACGACGAAGAAAAAATAGAAATTTTTCATGATTTTCGAGCAAAAGCAGTCGATATATACGCGCGTGTGCTGAAGTGGAAGAAAATAAGAAATTCCAGCTAGAAATATTTTGTTCAAACGAAGCAACGAAAATTGTGCAAAGAAGCCGAAAATAAAGCAGCAAATTAGCAATAAAATATAGTGTGCGCGTATACGAGTTTGTGTGGCAAATCACTGAAATCGAATTTAGCTCTAAAAAAAATCAATGTGCAAACACTTGCAAACATAGTGAGTGCGCTGCGGGAAAATTGGAAAATTCTGTGTTGTGATTTTGGGAAAAAATTTGTTAGCGAATTCGGTAGCACAAATCGTGGCTGTGAGGCTGTGCAAGCGGCAAGCAGCAGGCACGTCAGCGTTTACTGCCGGCAGCAGAACTCGCTAAAGGATTTAAGAAAATACTCACGCTCGCAACTACACGTACACAAACGAGCGTGTGTGTGTATGCAAACGAACGCGAAACTTTGTGATTTATCCCACCTACGCGTTGAGATTTGCAGATTTGTTTATTTGTTTATCAAATCGTCTAATGGGAGTGTTTAAGGCTCGCCGCTAAATGTAAAGCGTTTTCTGCGCGCTGAATAGCTAATGGTTAGTTTTATTAAATTTTTGGTTAAAGCGTGTTTTACGCAAGTGATTTTGAGGAGGCGTAAGTGTTGAAAAAATAATAAAAGGATATATATAAAAAGTCGTGCAACGCCCAAAAACTGGCAAAGTGCTTAAGGAATAGTAAAGCATAGCGTAAGCGGATTGTAAATGAACGCCAATTGGCATTTAATCAGTCGATTCAATTGCATTTGAGCGGCTTTGCAACAAAGTAAGCTGAATTGGACGGGCTTCAATACTACAGAGACTTTAAGAGTTGTCCCTAAAATATAAAAGGATTGACTGAAGAAGAGCAAAAAGTATTATATGTACTGAAGCAGTGCAAAAAAGTAAAGTAAATGGAAGGACAAAAAAGTAATATAAATTTGGCAAACCCTGCAACGAAATCAATAACAGAGAAGACCGTAAAGACCATAAAAATGAAAAGTCAAATGCTTTAACTCAGCGCTTCACCCACAAGTAAACGCTTCGCCAGCGCAAAAGTTCTTCGAGCAAAAATTGCAATCGCTGAAGTAGAAATAAAACTTTGAGCCGCACGCAATTCAGACAAGTAAAAGCCTAAGAAAAAAAAAATGTGGCAATAAACGTTGGTAGGAAAAGCCTTTCGGCTGTGTGAAATTTATGAGCGAGGCGGTCAACGGGAAAAACGGATTTAATGCGTAAAGTAGCGAAAAATACGCCAAAAGGCGGCAACTGCCGCAAAGCTGTTGTAAAAAGTGGCAACAACAACATGCAAGCGTTAGTAGGCGAATAAAAAATAAAAATAGCAACAACATGCAAGCTATACCAGACAAATGAAATAAAATATAGGCAAACCCACAATATGTATATACTGCAACTGTGCTAAAGGCGCTTTAAATGAATTTTATTGCCAGCTTTGGGGTATGCAAGCATCAGACTTGTGGCAGTCAAAAAGCGGAAGGCGCAGCTTATATGGAAAATATAATGTTTAAAATTGACTGATTTGCGGAATCTGGCCTAATTTGCTGTGAATAAAATAATGCAGGCCGGCAGATTAGAAAATATAAAAAAATGGAAAATTTGTAAATCTGACGGGATAATACTAAAATTATGAGAGAAAATCAACAAACCCAAATATTGGAAATAACTTCAAAATAATTTGAAAAAAAAAAAAATAATAATAATAATAATTATTAAAAAAAAATAATTACATAAAAAATAACATTTAAAAAATAATAATTAAAAAAAAAAAATAATAATAATAAAAAAAAAAAATAAAAATAAAATAATTAAAAAAAATATAATAATTAAAAAATAATGTGTCGACAAAGGGCTTACAGCTTTTTACAGAAAACTACAAAAAAATTAAAATTTAAATGAACAAGAACAAAAACTGAACAATAATCTTCATATGAATTTTTCTATATAATTTTTCTGAAAATATAAAAAATCGTGACAATTTTATGTGGCTTTGAAAAATTATAAAAAACTGTGGTAACCTTTTTGTTGTTGACAGATTGAAAAAATTGTAAATAAAAATGAAATTACACATGTTTAACATTTTTATTGGAAATTCTTATACAAATTAATTGTTTAAAGTTAGAAGAAACAAAATATGACGGGTATAACCAATATATAATCATTATATATTAAAACTCAATTTTTTTCAATTGAAGTAATTTCTATTACATTGTTTTTCCTCCGTCTGTAAACTTATGAAAAGTGATGTTACGTTATTTTGCATTTTATGTGACGATATATAACAAATATTAGAGCAGGTTGATTTTTTTATATAAATTCTCGATGCAGCGAATGGTCTACGGAATATTTTGAACAACTTTGCCTGAAACACTATGGGTCCAAAACAAGTTTTAAGCATTTTTTGGCGAAAAAAATGTTCTATTCTATTCTGCTTTATTTTGAAAGTTACCTAAGAGACTATGGGTCTAAAAACAACTTCAAGCCACTAATTTTTAAAGCGAAGTTTAAAAATCTGAATAATCGGTTTCATAGGAGATATGTGTGATAGTGGTCCGATGTTGCAGATTCCGACAAATATTTAATATTATATCAAACTACACGTACGTTTTGAATTTCTTTGGGATAACTCAAGAACTGAAACCCAAATTTTTAATGATCCCTAAAATAGCTTCTAGATTCATGTTTTCAATAACAGAAAGAAAATAAAGTCATTCAAGAATAATCATTAAATAAATTATTTGCTTTTTTTTAGTTTGTAAAAAAGTTAAAAAGTTATGAAACATCGTAAAAACGTTTCACAAGTTCATTTTGGAAAACCAACTTTTTATATTTATTTAAAAAATAAAATTTTTTGAAAATTCGAACTTATTTTTGATACAAAACAAGATTTCCAGAACCAAATTTAAGTTTCACAATTTCATTTTTGAAAATCAAAAATTTTTTTATTCAAAAACTGAAATTTTTTCCGAGCTTCGAACTTATTTTTGACTGAAAACAAGGTTTCCTATGCACTCCACAAGTTCATTTTCGAAAATCAAAATTTTATATCCGTTTCACAAGTTCATTTTCGAAAATCAGGTCTGTATATTCATATACAAATTGGTAACGTTTTGGAACTACAACTTTATTTTGGGCAGCAAGAAGATTTTGTAAAGCAGAAATGTGTTTCACAAGTTCAAAAGTTCATTTTCGAAAATCAAAATTGATTTTTTATCTATAAATCAATAACTTTTCGGAACTTCAGACATATTTTTGACAGCAAACACGATAGTTTTTAGCAATACGTTACACAAGTTCAAAAGTTCATTTTCGAATCAAAATTTTTATTTTTTTCCAAGCTGTATCACTTTTCCGAACTTCAAACTTATTTTTCACAGCAAACAGGGACTCCTAACTTTATAATTTATAAACTTTTTCACTTAAAGAAACTTTCAAAATCAAACAACACCGCAGCAACTTCGAATTTCGAAGCCACATAAAATTGAAAAATTTATACGATATTAATTTTTTGAATGTGATTTTCGTTTACAGAGTAATTATTCAGAGCAATGTGTCGAATTTGAAACAAATTTAAAAATAATAAAAATCTAAAATATAAATATATTAAACTCGTTCTAACATAATACCAGTTAGTGATTTGTAAACTACCACGCTATTGGCCAGCACACAATCAACGAAAAAAGCCAAAATTTTTTTAAATTTTCAAGTGCTAAAAATCTGTGAAATACAGTGTTCAAATCAAAGTTGTAACAAATAAAGTTATAAGTTAAAGAAAAAAACAGTGAAAAATCAACAACGCAACAACGAAGTTAAGAAAATAAAATTCCACCAAACAAGAAAAATGTTAAAAGTCTGCGTTATTGCGCAAGCAAAAAATTTAACAACAAAACTTTACACCAAAAACTACAAACAAACCAATTAAGCCATACACCACACCACCTATACACTGACCACCCACCAACTTGCAGCGCTTACACCGTTGAACGGAAGGCAACGGTTTCTTCTGCTATTTCTACTTCTTCGTCCCGCTGTTTATATAAAAAGCCATCAAAATTAAGTTCTCAAAGCAAAATCATCACGCATACCGTCACACCGAGAACATCTACGACGGTGGCACCGACACTGACGACGACGAATGCCCGTTGGAGTCCACCACGATGAATCCGTATGAATATGAAACGACACTGGACTGTCGCGATGTGGATACACGCGCCGGTGGTGGTGGTGGCGGCGGCCTCGGTGGCGGTGGTCTAAACGGTGGTACAGCTGTTGGTGGCATGATGAGTTTGCGTCACAATCCAACGTCGACACATTCACATCAAAATACGTTGCAACATCAGAATCAACAGAATTTACAATTGCAACAACAACAGCAACAGCATCTGCAACAACAGCAATCACCATACGATTATGAGTATCAGCATTTGCCACATCGTGCTGGTGAATTGGCTGCAGCAGCGGCAGCGAACAACAGCGGTGCAGTGTCAACGGCACAGCGCAACACACATGGCAGACCAGGCAAGTAGCTGACAGTTTTCTATTTGTACTTTTTTTTTTGTGGAACGGTGTAAAATGTGCTAAGGCAGCGGTTCAAGTCTGTGACTGAGCTGTTGTTTGCGGTCTTTAGTGGCACTTTTCTACTTTTTTCGCTGTCTGGTTTTTTTTTGAGTACATAAAACCTAAAAGTTATCGATTCAAACGGGGTTAGAACACCGAAATATCGGTTATTGGCCGGTTATAATTCGGGTAAATTTTGGTTAATAACCGGATTAACTTCGGTTAACATAGGGTTTTGGTTAAAAATTTTAAATCCGGTTAAAATCCGAGTTAACTGCAGTTAAAATCAGAGTTAATTCCGGTTAACATCTGGGTCAATTTCGGTTAAAATCTGGGTAAATTCCGGTATAATTCGGGTCAACTCCGGTTAAAATCTGAGTTAATTATGGTTAAAATCCGGGTCAATTCCGGTTGTCGTAGGAATTGTTACTTTGGTCCTCCCAAAAATTTGCTGAATTTTTGCAACACACGCTTATTCTGAATGGTCTTGTATTGTTAAAATTTCATTCGTGAAGCATACCTTCAGGCGAAAACTGTATTTGACCTGAATTTTTCTAGTTTTCGTAGACATTTTGGTAGTTTAGTATTTAAATACCTTAAATAACGGCATATACTTTATTTTCTATGCAATTCTGCACACCTAACTTTTCCCAAAAATCGTTAACTAGAAAAAATCTTTATGAAAATAGTATTCTCATTTTAGCGCTTTAAAAACCTATTTGTGTCTAATTTTGCATTTTTTACAAACATTTAAGTTTTGAATTTGAAATTTATTTTTTCTATTCATTTTCTCTTCATTTCTCCTTTTCCTTTAGCTTTCCGCATTTTTTGTTTTAATTTTTTTTAGCACTCATTGTATGCTTCCATAAAGTCTGCAACTAGCAAGCATATGTAGCTAAAGTGTCTAATAAAGTACGTCCTGTCAAATACATATACACACACACCGGCAAGAACAGGTAAAAGATGCCTGTCTGCAGTAGATACGCGTTCCAACATGCACCATTCACAAAGCAGCAACTGCTGCACTAACTATATTTATATATATATGTATAAAAGTCTTTGTACCTTTATATATACACTACCGTCTATGGTTTTAATCAGCGTTGATGTCGTTGATACCAACAACACTAACAATGTTTGGCTTTTACTATCGCCGCTGTTGTTACATAGTGTTGACCTCTTCACTTAATTGGCCTGTTGTGGCGGACACATGATTGCAACCACATAAATACGCACACACACATATATACAAACGTACATACCTACCTTTAACACTGTGCTGTTCACTGCACTGTGTCCTGCAATATTCCACTCTATTACCACTACATGCCGCCACTAGCGTGTACGTGTCCGCATGCCAACCTGTCTGCTTGTTCGTTCGGCACCTTTGTCGGACCCTCTCCATACATGCATTGTTGTCCTTTTTTGCGCAGTCTTCAATTCTTCAAGTGGCCTTTGTTGACGCTTTTGTTTCATTTATATTTATTTATTTGCACCTTTTTCGGTGTTTGCTTGTTTTTGCTCGTTTGTGCTCGCTTTTGTTTGCCATTTGCCATTTAAGCAGATATTTGGTTGTGTTGCAGCAACAAATCAAAATTAATAATAGTAATATGTGATAATGTGCCACACTTGGCTTGGGTAGCGTTCCTGCCACGCTACCGCCAAGTGTGGATAACTTAGCAGTGAGTGAAGCAGTTTAAACACTCGTAAATTTATGACTTTTGAATCTTTTAAAAATTTAAGGATTTTTCTGAAATTCAGCAAAAAATAAACAAAAATTTAAAAAATATAATTGCTGTATATTTACTTTAAAAAATCACATTTGAGTTTAAAATTTTATATTCTGCGCATTTTTCCATTCAATTTGTTGGATTTTCCTGCCACTTTTACTGTTATTTTAATATATTCAGTTGCCTTGAATTTAAATTTGTTGGCTTTCTGTTTTGTTTTCAACACAAAATATATGTAGAAGCATGCATTTTTAAACATTTGACGAAATATGCAAAATATTTTGAAAATTTGTAATAGTTTTCACATTTTATTGAGTTATTTCAATGACATTTTCATTCTACATATAGTATATATGAATCTGAGCTCATCTACATATGTATAAATATATAAAAATATGAATGTACATATGTAGGTGGATGCCATAAAAGCTTTACTTTTAATTTTAATCAGTTTGTGCTAACGAATAACGGCTTCATTAAAGCGTTTAAAAATTTAAAATCTCATTTTAGTAGTCAAGTATAGAGAGATCTTTATTTTGGCTTCTGTGAAGCGATTTCTTAATTAAAAAATATTTATTATGTAAGAAAGGCACACAAATATACCGTTATCAGAAGAACATGATACCTCATTTTCATTGAGATAACTCAAATATTGACCGTTAATCCAGTATAAAGTCACCCGGAAGTTGGAAAATCTTCATATAATTTATATGGTCGCTTAGAGATATATGGAGCCGATTCAAACTATTTTTGATACTCAAAGGTACTACAAGTATTATCTGGAAAGGACTCTCTCCAATTTTCAATTATATTTCTCACTCTCCGACCTTTATTTTCGGTCAAAAATCAGCTACTTTATACTGGAGTAACCCCTATTCGGTACACAAGGGCTGGACAAGTTTTAACTCCATTCATCTAACTTTTTAAACCAAAAAATATGTTTTTGTTTTAACATATGTTAAATTCCTTCGTCGAAGCCAAACAAATATTTTTTTAATTTTTATTATTTTTTTTTTATTATTAATATTTAAAATTAAAATATTTCACCAAAAAAATATTTTTAAATTATTATATTTAATTTTCAAACGTATTTTTTACCCTTTTTCTCTTTAAAGAAGATCAATATTTCATAATAACTTTCAACGAAGTTTTCCCCTTGTTATTTCTGTAGCGCAAAAAACATTCCTGAAGTAATTTCGAGGAGTGTTGTCGTATTGATAGTTCTTGGCCGGATAAAAATCCAAGGGCCGTTTCGGTTGCTTAGACGCGACTGTCATGGGAAGGACATTGTCGGTTGTTTAGGCCAATTTTTTTTTAATTTTTTTTTTAATATTTTTATTTTTTATTTTCAAAAAATATTTGTTTTTTTAATAATTGTATTTTCAAAATATATATATATATTTTTTTAATAGTTATTTTTATTTTCAAACAATAACATTTTTTGAATAATTATTTCTCATTTCAAAAAATATTTTTTTATAATTTTTTTTTGAATAATTATTTTATTATCAAAAGCAATTTTTTAAATATTTAATCTTATAACATTTTAAAATAAATTTTTTCTCTACAAATTTTTTTATAATATCTATTTTTATTTTAAAAAAATTGTTTTTTTGAATAATTATTTTTATTTTCAAAGAATATTTTTTAAATACTTAGTTTTATAACATTTAAATATAAATTTTTTACAAATTTTTTTAATAAATATTTTTATTTGCAAAAAATTCAATTTTTCTTTGAATAGTTTTTTTTTCAACAAAAAATTTTTTTTGTTGAATATTTATTTTACTTTTCAAAACTTTTTTTTTAATATTTGGCATTTAATAATTATTTTTGTTCCAATTTAAATTTTTTAATAATTATTTCTATTATTTTAAAAATATTTTTTAAATAGTTTTGCTTTACAACATTTCAGAATTTTTTCCTTAACTTTCGTAGAAAATTTAAACGAATTTTCTAAAAGCCTTAAAAATATATTTTTTATGAAATATGTATGTCATTTCACTTAATTTATCTAACCTTTTTCCATAAGAATGTTTTTTTTTTTTCTTTCAATTTCAATTATCTCCGAAATCTAGCTTCACTCTCTCGCTCCCCTTCTGTTAAATTCTTCCAACGCTTATCGCTATTAAATTTCATATTTCCACCTACAACAGCGGGACACCACCATGCCACAAACAACTGCTTGTATTTGCCTGCGTTGCATGTTGACATATGATACGCGTAGCGGCCGAATGCAATGTTGCATTACAACAGAATGCATGAAAATATGAAAAAAGCAGCTGAGACAATATTTGCTAGCGCTGGCAGGCAGTGAGGCTCATATTCAAGCGTAAATCCAAAATAATGTACATGAAATTTGAGAAAAATTAGTTGTAATTAGAAAGCCGAAATTTTTTTAATGAATTATGGTTGGGAATATTTTGGGAATGAGAAATTGGAATATTGAGGGAGCAGAAATGTGTCATAAAGTGAGGGAAAAAAATTTTAATTTTGAATTTTAAATAATAATTTTTATGAAATAAATTTTTACGATTTTAGGTTAAAAATCAATTGCGAAAAGTTCCAAAATATTTATTTGCATTTATAATTTTTATAAAAAAAACCGCACGCTCATGCCATAAGTACATTAAATTTAAGTGTAAATCACACTAAATAATTTATTCATCAATAATACTCACTACACCCATATTCAATATTTTGTGCCGCAACACCGCATCGCTCCCTCAGCGCTTGCAAACAACCCTACAGCCGCAAATCCCAACATTTCACACCCCTCTGCACTAACTAATGCCAGCCCAATACCCGCTTTGTGCTTAATTAAAAAGTCATCAGACCACTGACTCGTTCCTTGAAGAGTTTGACTGCGCTAAAAAGCTGGAATTGGCGTGCGGAAGACGCGCCGAAAATTAGCCGAAAATCCGAGAATTTATGCTTATCTCACTTTTGTACAAATTTTGCGTTTTGCATAAATTAAAATACACAAAACGCGATACATACATACAGGGATATAGAATTTAGCTGGCAACAACCCTATGAATGCTAGAAAATGAATATGTTGCAAGCGCAAAACGCATGCCGCAACTCACCCCTGAGTGCGACTAGAAACAATGAAAGGCTAAAGGCATGATGAATAGGAATGATGTACTACATGATGATGATGGTGAGGATGAATATGATGAGTTTGTGATGAGGATGATGATGAGCTTGGAATGCTGCTGAGCTTGCGATGATGATGATGATGAGTCTGCTATGATGATGCTGAGTTTGTGCTGCTCATAATGTTGCTGGGTTTGATGAGCTTGCTAAGCTCACAATCAAAAATCGCTTCCAATTCAGTAAATCTCAAATGCACAAAAATGCTTTCGCTGCCCTTACGCAGCCAAGCGCCAGCTGGTGGGTGAAAAAATAGCAACTCTAAAAATAAATCCCAAAAAATAAATTTTTTTTTGCCTACACAATTAAGCCGCTCAAGGTCCAGCAAGCTTGCTGTTTGTAGGCTTGTGCAATTATTTGTGTCTGTGTATGTGTGCATGAGTGTCTATTACTGAAAACTTTTGCTCGATTGAAAGAATTAGCCAGCTGAGCGCTTGATGATTGCCACCACGCTGAACTTTGTGCACATAACGGTATATATACATACACAAACATACAATTTTTAGCGCTTGCCTGCCGAAATTTTCGCTTACAGCCGCTTTTTGTGTTGTTGTTGTCATTGTTTTCGTACTTTAAATTGTGATTTTTCCAGTTGGTTGCACCAATTGCGGCGCGGAATTTTTGAAAAGTGAAAAAAGAAAATATTAAATAACAAAAAGGTTCTAAAAAGCGGCAGCAGCCAGCAAACAATGCTGACTTTAGACTGTTGTGCAGTCATACACAGGCGCATTATGTAACAGACACACACATATGTACACCGCGCGCCGTATCCTGCATGAGCGCGCGGCAGGACAATGACAATATGTCTGATGTGAAAGTGTTGCCACGCAGAAGGGGAGAATACGCCGAAAAGTCAAACATGTCATTATCTGCTTTATTAATAATGCCGAATAATAGCGCAGTTGCAGCTGCGTTGCTTGAGCGCGACGTGCAACATGCTGAATGTAGGCTGTCGCTGCTAGCTGCGCGGCGTTAATGGCGGTAGCAAGGTAATAGCTGAAAATTAACAGCATTTCTCAGGCGTTGAGCCGCGTAGACAGTGAGAAGGTGCAGCACGATGCCGTAAAGTAGTTGTTTTTAATGAGCAATGTTGCATATATAGTTACTTGCCACAATTTACTGTGTCGCCTTACACGCGCACAACTTTTATGCTTTCGTCTTCATGTCTTCATCTTGTACTTTTTTCATGCTTTCATATACATATATACTCATTCATTTACCCTACCTTATCATACCTTTCAACTTTTCCTCTCACACCGCCATATTTTAATGTCTGCTGCAGCCGCCGCAACTTCTTCAAACTGTCGCGTAAGACGCAAAATCCTGTAATACGTCTGCAATCGCCAGCGGCAAGTCGCTTACAACTCATTCCTTCGCGCGCATTGTGCAAGCCGCCTTGCCGCGCAGCAGCTATGTGACAGCCACAGCCCCGCGCCACGCACAGCTCAGCTGTCTGACGACGCGCATTTCCAATTGCCGGTTCGCCGAAAAATGAATATTCCATTCAACCTTCAGCGCGCTGCATTGAATCGATGTCGCTGATGGAGCTGCTTAACTAAAGACTCTTTCCCTTTATCCTGTGCGCTCGTTTGCTTAAGCCTTGAGGACAAATTTTTCAATTGTAGGAAAAGACACCCATTCATTATGCCGGCGCTCGCTCTTTCCCTTTTTACATCTTTTTATAGAATTTTCGCGTACAAAATGAAATATAAAATCGCTGCGCGCAAATCTGCACAAAAAAGATTGCAATTAACGAATCCACACAAGCAGCTTCGTCTTTTGCGCTGCACACGCCCGGCAGTCTTTTGTGATCTCGTTTGAATTGGCGTCTGAGAAAATGGAATTTAACCTGCTGTGCGCCTCGAGTACTCACAGGACACAAGGCGGCTCTGTGTACAAGTAGTGCATGGCTTGAATGATGAGATTTTCCTGCGCAATCAACAACTCGTTTCCACTTTCCTTTACACATTTTCACTACGTTTTTGACCTTTTCTCATTTTATCGCATTTTTTTTTTGCATTTTTTGGTTTCCTTATTTTCAGTTTCTTATTATAAACACACTGTTTACATACCAATACACAGGCAGACACACACACGAAGCGCACGTAATGCCTTGCAAGTGAAAGCAATCAGCTTTTTCTTTGACAGCCAAATTTGACAAGTCGGATTTTCGATATATATTGCCAACAAAAAGGACTTATGACAAGCCAACAGGCAACAAAAGCCTTTGGCAGTCTCAGCGTCAATCTGGCTACGAGAAAAAATGCACATTGTTACGGCTAAACTGATTAGTTTGAAGTGTGTCCCTTTTCTTACCTTCTTTTGGATTTTATTTTTGAAGATTTCCATTTTTCTCTTTCTTTTAATTTTTTTTTCTGATTTGCCGATCGAACATCCCTTGCGCTCGGTTGTGCGGCTTCCCTACTGCCTACCTTTCATTTGCAGTTGTTGTTGCTTTTCCACTGATTGCATTGTTAAAGGAAATTAGGTTAGATTACATGGATTGTGTAGGTACTTTGAAGGTCCAATGCCACTGCCGCTGCCGCTGCTTCTTGCCTCTACTTGCCTTTAAAGATTCAACTTCAAGCTGGCCAACACACGAAAAAAAGAGTTATTACACTGATCTCATTGATATGTCATGGCATTTGAGTGAGTGAATCGACTTAAGCAGAACTTTTGAGCTCAGCTGTCAAAATATGCGCAAACAAATTGGAGCAAGCCGGCAATTCAGGTCAAAAACATTTTAAATTCCTTTAGTTAGCTGGTATTACGTAAACGTTTGCCTTGTGTGTGGATGTTGAGAGGGAATATTTTGAAGAATTGTTGTGTTAAAGGTGTAAGAATTCTAATTACAGGTTTTGGTTTTGGTTTCAGTTTGGCTCTGAGCGACTGTTTGAAGAGTTATGGGGTTATTATAGGAGGTCAGAAAGTGTTAGAGGATTATAGGAATATTAGTTATTATATTTGTTCAGACCTTAGCTTCATAATTTTACAAAAGCTCTGCTCTACAAAATTCCTAGAAACATTCTAAAAAGGCTAAAAGTATTTAAAATGGGTTTTGACCACCTAAAAACACAATATAAGAGAACAGACCAGTGTCAGAACAAGAATTCGTTTATGATGGGCTTTTGACTTCAGCATGGGCACAATAGACCAAAGGTCACGGTGCAATCCTCGTCTGTTATCTTATCTTCAACATAATTTTAGTTTGATGTTACTTTTGCTCTGAATTTTAATTAAAATCTCAGATTCGTGGAAGGATTTCCGCCACTGGCACAGACCAAGCCGTAATGAGGCTTCTGTATGTTATATAGGATTTTTATTAAATTAATAATTTTTTGTGTAATTTTCAAAGACTTTATCTTAAATATGGCTCTCTGCTGCTTACAGGAGTAACAGAAATACTCATAGATAACAACAATGCTACTTTTTTATTTTGAAAATATTTATTTTTAGTTTTTTTTTTCTAACGGTAAAATAAGTTTTTTAAATTATTTTTTAACTTTTAAAATTTTGAAAGCTTAAAAAAATTGGAAAAAGATTGAAAAGTTTTTCGAAATTAAAATTTTTTTTTGAAAATTTTTATTTTGACATTTTTAAGAGTTTTTTTTTAATTTTTTTTTGATTTTTTTTTTAATGTATAAATATGTTCTTTTATTTAATTGTATACCAAATATCGAAAATAGGAATCTCTAGCTCAAAACGTTTTTTTAAAAAATACGCATTTATAATCTTACCTACGTACATACATTTTCGAACACTTTCTAATTAATCTTATCTAAATTATTAAAAAAAAATTTTATTTTTGAACAGTTTTTTTTTCAGATTTTTTTTTTTTTAAATTTTGTTTTTAAATATGTCTTTGAAGAATTTTGCTTTAAATTTTTATTATTTTTTTAAATTTTGGAAATTACTAGTGTTTTTGATTTTTTTTTTTTGAAATTTTTATTTTTTAAATTTGTAGCTCGAAAATTGTTTTGTTTTTGTTTTAAATATTTTTTTTTTTAATTTTGTTTCAAATTTGTTTTGAAGCTTTTTATTTGAGTTTTTTGAAAATGCTATATATATTTTGAACTTTTTTTTTCTGTAAAATTTTATTTTGCAATTTTTTTTCTTTTAATTTTTATTTTGAATTTTTTTCTGGAAACTTTTCAATTTTTTGTTTAACATTTTTTGATTTTATTTTTATTTTTTTTAATTTTTAATTTCAAAACTTGCAGCAAGAGATTTGTGTTAGAAATATTGTTTTTTTTTTTTAATTTTCTCCTTATGTTAATTTAATATAAAAATTTTTTTAATATTCTTTTTTTGGAAATTTAATTAATTTTTTTTTTTTGTTTTCGGACTTTTTTTAATTCTCTTCTTTATACCATATTTGAACTTCACGCCAAAAACATGCAACTTATTAAATTCAAACTTGCAATACAGTAATGAGATATGAAACAGACAAACATTTTTTTTTTTTTTATTTTTTTAAGTTTTTAAATTTTTTGTTTTAGGTATTTTAATTTAATTTCTCATCCTTTAAATAAAATTTATATTTGGAAACATTTTTTTTTTTAATTTCCTCTCTTCTATATTTGACATTCAAATCAAAATCGAAGAAAGGAAAATTCTGAGCTAATAAATTAGCTTAAAATCAAGCCACCAATACCACTATAAGAAATTAAACAGACATTGAAACACAAAAAAAGACGCTCACCCCCCAAAACGTGTATCAACTCAAAGCAATTGAGGCGTGAAAAACAACGAAAATACGCAACTACAACTGTAAAACCGAATTGAAAATAAGAAACGAAGCGACGCGGCGAACAAAATCGAGCAGCTGAACTTGAAATGCGCACCAAAGACAAAACACACCAACTTGACGTTGGAAAAAAGCAATAAATTCACAAACTCAATGCAATAAATTTGGCAAATACGCAACAACAATAACAAGGCGACGCGTACAGCAAACAGATAGCAATACGCCGAAATAAAAGTATAAAGCGACAGGCACAAAAAGGAGGAGCACAACTAACACTTAACAAAAGCACGGCACACGATAAAACGAAAGCCAGGGTCGCAATGTGTCAAACCGAAAGCGCAAAAAAAAAAAATAACTAAAAATAAAAACACATTACACAAACAGCAACAAAGCGAAACTTCCTCAATAACCGCCGCTCAAGCGTACAAAAGTCGAAATAAAATAATAAAAACAGAAATTAAACACACACACACACGCATACCAACAAATTATAAAAACAATAACAAGCTTGCCACTTTACAAAGGCGCAGCAATGAAAATTTGTTGCCAAAAAAGAAAAAAAAACATATAAAAATCTCGTTACGCTCGTAAATTTTAGCCGAAAACTCAAAGCATACGAGTGTACAATATAAAAGCACTTTGAAAATAAAATAAGCGCGCAAATTTACAACATAAAAAGCGAGGCGCCCCCAACGCCGCAGCGCCGCACCTGGAGCGCAACACTAAAGCCACAAGCCACACATTTGTTTGGCACTTTGGCGGTCAGCTAAATTAGACGGCAGCATGCGATTTTATTGTCGAAAAATGAGCGCAAAAAAAACAGAAAAACAAAGTAAAACAGGCAACTTGAAAAAGAAGAAGCAGAGGTGGGGTACAAGCAGCAAAAAGAAACAATTTGTTGAAAGCAGCGCGGAGCGGATCGCGTAGGGTAGCGCCAAGCGCGTCATTATGTGGCAGTATGCAAATACAAAGCTCACACATACATATATACATATGTATATATAAATATTTATGTATGTGTGTGTACGCCTGGTTACCACACACTACACTCGCCATACAAAATATTGGCATGTGAGTCCATAAAAGTTTTGCGGTTGGCAGCCAAGCGAATATTACATCAATAAAAGTGAGAACGCAGCAATAACAAAAAAGCAATTACAACAAAATGTGCACGCAACATACAGTAAGTGGCAAGTAAATGCATATGTACATATGTGTATGCGCTGAAAAGCTCCCAAAAAAACTTTAACGGCGCGCACCTTAAAATATTTTGTAAATTTTGAAAAATAATAATATTAAAAAGCTACATGTGTACACTTGCAACACGCAATATACGCTTAACAACTGCGAGCTCACACACCACAGCCTTGCTGCAGCATGCGCATTGAACCAAATGGCTACCGTTTGGTGTGCAATTGGCAAAAATAACGGCAATAAGCACAGCTGCGTCTCGCATTTGGCTAAACTTACGCACCAGCTGCCCTTGAGCAATGTGTTCGCGCCACTACAATGGCAGCAAGTAGGTGGGCGCGCTGAAAATTCGTACACTCACAGTCACAGTCACTCATTGTGAGCAGCGGCGCGCGCGTTTGTGTGCGTGTGCTGTGCGATTTTTAATACGCAACGCCACTTCACACCTCATAAAAGTCAGGCGGAGTGGCAATTGCTTGCGCGCAACGCCAAGCATCCGCTTTGCGCGCATGTTGCCACCTGCGTTGGCCCACCTAGTCGCTTCCTGTGTGCGCGCGTGTGTGTGCCAATATTACGCCGCGCCATTTGCGTCACTTATATTAGCTGCTTTGTTTAGTTTATATATTTCATTTGGTATTTGTTTATTTTCAGCGCTTTAATTTCAATTTGTATATCATTTTTGCATACCCCGCGCCGCCAGCGGCTGTCTGTAGACGCTTGCTGTAAAATTCATTTCACAGCGCGCATAATTCAATACAATATAAATTTTACATTTTACTTGCTTGCGTCCAAACGCTTACTGCCAACGCACACCCACACACAATTACACGCAAGTAGACCCACACGCCAAGGTCACCTTCGCGCGCCCCTAAATTTCATGCGAACTCAGCGCCGTTCAAACGCCGCCACAACGCGTTTACCATTCGCAACGCCACTTCGTTGCTGCCACACGCCCCCCGCAAGCAGTATCCACGCCCTCCATTTTTGGCATTTCGTTGTTTGCATATTGCGCGCGATTAGTTTACAACGCTAACGGCATTTGTTTTGTTATTTCAGCTTAATTTATGACCCATAATGCCAGCAATCGTTGCCACTTTTCGTTGCTGCCAGACCGCATTACTCAAAGCAATCATGCTGCACACACACCCTGCACGCCCGCGCGTATAACTAACAACTTGCAACCAGCTGAAACATTCCGCCACGTTACTGCTGCAATTAAATCATGAAAAGTTTTACAAAAAATTTTCCAATTTCCACGCTTACTTTGCAAATTCATGCGCTTGTTATTGCTTGCCGCACGTCTTCGCTGCGCCGCCGCTAAGTGCGCGCCCGCAAATTTTGTTGACTAACTTGGCTGCGAGCGTTGGCTGGCTGACTGCATGATTCTCTAAGCAACAGCAACAATAATTTTGCTAACAATAACAACAATTTTCTAAACTTTAATCGAAGCGAAGCGTTCATAAATAATTTCCGCCGCTATTTTTAGCATATACGCTGTATATTCAATTCAAATGTGCGCATATGTGTGTGTGTGCGTATGGGTTCTGTTTATTGCTTTTGCCTTGATTACCTTCTATGCATCAATGAAAGTGAGTCATTCATTACTTGCGCGCGTTGTCTTGTTTTCTTTTCCAATTTTTATTAAACAATCCTCATTGAATTGCGGCAAGATGCTTCGTGGAAGTGCGCATTACAAGTGGGTGAGCTCATTGTTGTGGCATGCAATGGATTAGATTGATTGCATGATCAATAGTGGTGGCTAGCAATCAACATTTTGCTATTTCAGAGCAGCTTAGATTACTTTTTACTTATAAAATCTAATCTAATCTACTTATAAAAACACTGCTTGTACTCTTTCTTTGTAAGAATAGTTGTACAATATCTCTTTGTACTTAATTTCTTCACTACGCTACTGATACTGAGTTCAAAATTCTTAACCGCAGCTACGAATCAGTTTACCCAATTCGCTAAATTATCTGAATTTCCTCCAATACTTACCTTCTTGTATTCATAATCGGAAGTATGAGATATTCTTAACTCGCCATGATGTAGTTTCAACCATTCGTTGGCCCGTTCCACAAGTTCAGTTTACAGCGTATTCGTCTGTGGTCAAGTTTGAGCCTCCAAAACTCCAAATTCTTAACCGCAGTTACGAAGGAGTTAACCTCATGCGCCAAATCATCTGTATTTCCTCGAAAACTTATAATCGTAAAATAGAAATAACTCGCCAATATTTAGCTCCAACTTTTCGCTACCTGTTTCACAAGTTCAGTTTACAGCGTATTCGTCTCTAGGCAAGTTGGAGCTTCCAAAACTTATTCTTACGCAAATTATATCACTTTGTGTGAACCAGGATATCTTTACTAATTATGTCGGTTGTCTCTTTGCATTTTTTTCTTTACCAGCTAAGACTAGTTATAGTTCTGCTACCTGCTTCACAAGTTCAGTGTATGGAATATTTGTCTCCGGGCAAGTTGAAGCCTCTAAAACTCAATACTTTATCTCAGCGAAAACTTTGTGTGAGTTTCCATGGACACTTTTACTAATTATGCCCTCGTCTTTTTGCATTTTTTACTTTACTAGCGAGTGCAGGTTCTAGGATTTGGCAAGAATAGCTACCAAAGGATGTTACTTACTTTATCTTTGATTATAAAATGACTAAACTTCGCCACCAAAACTTACAAAGTGGCTAAGCTTTGTACTTCACATGTACATCACTGTTATCTAACCTTCTGCTACCCGTTTCACAAGTTCAGTTTACAGAATATTGGTCTCTGGGCAAGTTGGAGTCTTCAAAACTCATTGCTTCGTGGAAGTTATAGCTTCTAGTGTACTTTCGTAGACTTGTTTACGAAATATTAGTTCCAGTTTTCCTCCGGAATAGTTAAAAAAGAAGCTACTTACCTTATCTGTAATTATAACATACTCAAACTTCTCCACAAAATGTTACAAATTGACATAGCTTTGCACTTCCTTCACATTAAGATACTCACCAAACTTCAGGGTTTATTTTGACAATTGTGTCATTGCTGGCATATTTCAAATGTGATGCTATACTTGCTCGTATATCAACTCGCTGTGAGGAAGATTGCTTGCAACTTAATTTACATAGTTACGACAGTACGAAAAGTGAAGTATTGAAATATCTATATTACAACTTAAGAGGTATATGAGTATAAGGCACACATGTGCCGTTGACATTTGTCAAATGTTTGCCATTTTTGGCCATGCCGCAGGTGTGAAAAAGAGAAAGTGTTAGAAGCCTTAAGCGCAAGCAACTTAACTTAAAATTTTGCTAAACAATGATTTTTTTGCAAGCTTGCGAGTGTCAGGCTTGCTTGTCAACCCATGTCAATTAGATATGGTAACCACATGGAGATATACATATATATATAGTAATGTTTTGGGTATATACTCGTATAGACTTGCGCATAGCGAATTTGTTACGCAACTGCTAAAGCGGTACAACAAAAACATATTTACGCCGCCAGCCAAACGTTTAAGCCTTTGCGCACGTGATTTGCATACGAAACGCGCCATAAAACGAAATTAAAATGCCATAAAGCAAACTAGAAAATTTATGCTTTTGCATCAAATTATTTTTGTCATTGTTTATAGTCTTTAAGTCACTTTTTCTAGCTTGTTTTGGCGACCAAGAACTCTTTATTAGATAATCGCTATAATAAGTGCACTCTTCAAAAGCAACTATGCGCTTAAATTTTTATAAATATTTTGAAGCAGACCAAAACGCAACTGCTTTGCACCAACGAAAATACTTCCTTTTGGTATTTAATTGCTTTGGAAGAGCAATAAAATTACTGTTTGCTGCAAGAGTGGCGACAAGCGCCTGAATCCGGAGTCCACAAACTGTTTGGCGTTGGCGAGCGCACAATGTGACCATTGGTCTTTTCAGCTCCCCAACACTGACAGTTTTATCGCAACGTTTTCGTTTAAATTTCTGTCATCGCTCTTCGTACCCCTTGGCCACCAGTTTCATAGCCCCTTTTATTATTACTCGCATGCTTGTCAAATAAAAATAAAGTTTCTTATCAAAAAATTGAAGTGCTCACTGAGGAATGACGGAAGTAGGATAATACGTAGCACTCGTAAGCGTGTATAAATCAACACATTTGAGTGGTTTTCTAAGAGGGTAAACTCGTAAAACAAAAATCTCTATGCGCGCCACAGAGATAACATCAGTCAGTAGAGTTTAGAGTGCATAGTAAAAATGGCGACTACGAAAGATCAGCAAGTTGTGGCACAAACAAGTGCGGCGTGATGACAAATTTGTGTTTTGATTTTTATTGTTTAGTGTTAGTTTACGTAGAATGCACATAAAGCAGTGCAACAAATTGTGTACGGTGAGGTCGAGATCGTGGTGGAGAGAGTAGTGTGAGCGCAAAGAAAACGGTCGTTTTCTGGGTATAGAAACCCCAAAGCTTTAGCGCAGTTTTACGAGCCAACTTATTAGTTTTTGTTTAAGAAATCAGAGAGCGTATGTGGTTGCAACTTTAAGCTTTTACAGTTTGAGAGATTTTGTTTAAATTGCTCACCAATTTCGATTGTGTGACTCACAACTGAGTTAAGAAATTTTATTTATACTTCGCAAATCGAGCGGCAATACTTACTAATCGGTATATAAGACGCAAAACATTATTAAAATTAAGTCGTAAATACTATTATGAGTATAGTTAATTGAAAAATACACAAATTTGCAGATTTTTGTCTTACGACTAAAAGAAAAGTGCTCATTTTATAGGAAAAAAATATTTAGAAATTTTTTAAAGTGCCAAAATTAAGCGCAATACCTTAAATTATAAGCGTTACAACTTTCTACACAACTTATGTTCTCTATACGGGAGCAGAAGCGAAAAAATTGGCAACGGCGCGTCTGAGATTCGGCAACATTGCAATTCACAAACAGTGCCAAAAATATAAAGCGCTGAAATCTTAATACTAGAGACATTTTAATACCATTATTGGTATGCTGAACTAAAAAATTATTATAGTTGAAGATTTTCGCTTTACGATTTAAAGAAAAGCTCTCACTTTATATGGCAAAATATTTAGAAATTATTTAAGTTACCAATATTGTTTGTTCTATCTTAAATTATGATCGTTACAAGTCTCTTGAGACACTTTATGTTCACTCTAAGTAAGCAGACGCCTGAACATTGCTAACAGCGCGCCTGAAATTTGGCAACGTTGTAATTCACAAGTAGTACCAAAAATATAAAGCACAGAAATGTGTCACCTTCTGCAATTGTCATAAAATCGCTGTGATGCGCAGCAAAGCGACACAAACTCACCAAACTCACATTCGCTACTTCACTTTCTATACAAAGAATACGAAATTGCGACTTATTGCACAATGACAGCTGTCAAGAACGCACTACGCACACCACGAAAAAGTGCAAGCTACGCAGAAAACGAAAAAAGCAAACTAAATGAAAATCGACTGCAGTAAAAATTTACGCAAATCAAAGCTATGCTTGACATTTACTTTTATTTTCTTTATTTTTGTGTGTCAGTTTAGTTATAAAATTGTCGTAAATGAAAAAAGGTCACTTGTAATGTACAAAAATTGACAGTTGCGACACCCCAGGGTAGACAAAGTAAAAGACACACACGCGAAAGAGGGCGACTGTGCGCTCTTGTGAGACGTTTGCACAGCGGAAGTGCGGCATGTTGCACGTCAGCGCGCGGGAAAATGTCAAAAACACACGATAAACCAAAAATGGCACTCCACATATGAAGGCAACCCAAAGTGTTCTTGTACTTGCAACATAGTTATAAAAATAAAATTTATTATCAACGCCAAGTCCAATCAACCAGCAAATGCCATTAGCATTTGTTGTATAACCTGCCTTTAAGCCAGCTAGTGCCACAAAATGCAGTCAATACTTTAGTTTTTCATAAGAAAACATGAAAAGAGCGCTAATCGACTATAAACTATGCGCCATTACAAATGCAATACAATGTAAAAATTACAATAAATTGTTGTTGTTCTCAGTAAAGCGCCTCAATATGCGTAGTAACCCTGTAAAATACATAAAATGCAGTGTATTGACCTGACCTGCTCTAATTCCCTGTTTTCGTACTGCTGTCAACTCCCTGCGCGTTTCGAGCGAATACCCATGATTTTTTGTTTGTTTTATTTAAGGCAGTATTCTTGGGAACTCACAAAAACATATTATAAAGAGATTAGGTAATACAGCATTTATCTACACCGTCTCCCCGTGAGCATATTGTAAGCATCCGTAAATGCATCCTCAACCTTTATTGCTTCGCTACACAGTTCTCATACTCGCAGACAGTTTGTGCTCCGTTTTGTGGCATGCATGTTGTTGTGACATTAAATATGCGTCAACGCAGCTGATGGTTTTTTTTTTTTTTTTTTTTTTTTTTTTTTTTTTTTTTTTTTTTTTTTTTTTTTCTTTGGAGGGGGAATCTTCGAAAGATACCGTCATTTTTCCGGACGGTATGCACGATTCGTATTGGTCACTTAAAACGGAGACCAGTACGCCTACGTACTAAACCCTTAACTCCATTGTCTTTGCTTGTTTATTTGCCCCACGGAACTGCCGTTAAGCATTACATCGTGAGGCCAAGCTTAGCCACTCGGCTCATCATTCACGCCATTCCGGCCTACTCCTCATTCATCCTCCTTCTAATTTCACTGCGTTGCCACTCATTCCTTCTTAGCTCTTTCAGAACTATAGCACACCATGCTCTCACACTATCCCACACTTGTTTCGAATCTATCATAAATCGCACTATGTTATCCGGTGTCACTCGTTCCGTTGTCAGTTTCTCTATATCGGCTCTCTCCTTTTCATACCGTCGGCAGAAAAAGAAGATGTGCAGCGCATTTTCTCCGCTGCTGTCACAGAAGGAACAATTCGTCCCGTCGTCATGTCCATATTTATAGAGATATTCTCTAAAACACCCGTGTCCCGTCAAAAATTGCGTCAGGTAGAAATCTGTTTCTCCGTGTTTCCTTTCTACCCATTCTTGTACCTTTCTAATTAGCGTATGTGTCCATCTCCCCGTCGTAGCTAAATCCCATCGCTTTTGCCACTCATTGAGGCTTGTTTGCCTCTCATCCTTCCGTTCTTCAGCCGTTAGTCGCCTGCCAAGTCTCGTAGATCTTTCGTATACTCGTTTGAGTTCCATGGCCATTACCTCTGGTGGCATGATGCCCGCTAATATCCCAACCGCTTCGTAGGATACCGTACGAAATGCACATGTCACCCTAATGGCACTAAGCCGCATTGCTACCTTCGCTTTCTTAGCATACGTTTTTTGCTGCAATGCTGGTCCCCATATGGGCGCCGCGTACATCAGAATTGATTGGCTCACCTTGGCCAATAGCGCGCGCCTATTTTGGCTTGGTCCACCAATGTTGGCCATTATTCTCGCTAGTGCGGCCGTGGCACGTGCTGCTTTCTCACATGCCTTTTCAATGTGCGTCTTGTAGTTGAGTCTATTGTCTATCAGTACTCCTAGATACTTCATCGACTTCTGTGTCATGATACTATGACCGTCTATGTTTAGTTTGATGTCTTCGGGTTTTTTTCTACTTGTGATCAGCACAGCTTCGGTTTTTTGTCCAGCGAGTTGGAGGTTTGTTGCCGTGAGCCAATCTTTAATCATCGTCGCCGCATGATTGCAGAGGTTTTCAATTTGGCGAAGTTCTTTTGCCACTACGGTAATGGCAATATCATCCGCATATCCGATGATCTGCACCTGTTTCGGGAGTGGGAGACGCAACACCCCGTCATACAGTACGTTCCACAACAATGGGCCAAGCACAGAACCTTGCGGAACTCCGCCCGTTACCACATACTTCTTTTGCCCGTCATCCGTATCGTACAGCAACAGCCGATCCGACAGGTAGCTGGATATAATCTTAATCAAGTATGCCGGGGTTTCGCAACGTTCTAGTGCTCTGATAATATGAGGCCAGTATGCCGAGTTAAACGCATTTTTGACGTCAAAGGTGACTACTGCGCAGTATTCCTTTGTGCCATACAGCCATCTGGTACCCTCTATTGCCTTGTTGGCTATGTCCGTAAGCTTCTTGATCGCATCAGTGGTTGATCTCTGCTTGCGGAATCCATACTGGTTGTCGGACAAAACTTTCTTATCTTGGTTTTCTAAATGCAGCTCTATTCGTGCACAGATTATCCTCTCTAGGATCTTGCCAGTCGTATCCAGCACGCAGCTGATGGTGTCATTAATGTCATTTGTGTGCATTTATTGAGGTTATGTGTGTGTGTGGATATGCCTGTTGTGGCAGTGTTGTTCATTGAGGCCGCTCACAGACGCATTTCCTTTTCATTAAACAGCCTCCACCGCTTGTTAGCTTGTGTTGTTGTTATTATTATGCTTCTTCCTATATTATTTAGCGTATTTTGTGTACCAAATTATCCATTAAGGCAGCATTACGTTTTGTGCCTTGCGCCTCATTGCTGTTGTCCGCAGCGCACTCGCATTGTTTCCAGCAAATTATGAAAGGCGCACAAAAAATTGGGAAAAGGAGTTGCCAGCCCACGTACAAAATCACCGTAACCTTTATATTAAATATGTGTGATTTATGGCCACCGATTATGTGTGTGTGTGTGTGTGTGTTTCTGTAGTGGAATTGGTAATTTCTTTATTATTATGCGCAAACATATGCCTTTGTGAGGTCCTTGTTGGGCATAATACGGTGTTGGACCCATTTACATTGACCGGCATATTTTAAATTGTGTATTTGTGAACATATGTTGAACTTTTAATAAACGCGTTATGTGGCAATTTAGTTTTTAATAGCGTCGTTTAATACAAAATGGCAGTCGGACACCTTTTGTGCCCAAGAACCAGTGATAATTTAGGTAAGAAGTTAGAATGGGCTGAAAAAGCTTGTTGTTGAGGAAATGTTTCATTGGCGAGGATTTTGTGTGGAAATTAAAGCTTGCTTTTAGCTCTTCTTAGTAGGTTTTCACAGTTAACTTATCCAATAGTCGCCTAATTGTAGGCTAAAGGTTGTAACACAACTTAGACTTCCGCCTGTCTACACGGGAAATAGTCCCTTAGTTTTCGAGATATTGATTTGAAATTTTGCACACGTCTTTCTAGTTCCAAGAAGCTGCTCATTCCTTGTAACCGCCGATATCGGTTAACTATAGCATATAGCTGCCATACAAACTGAACGATCGAAAATGGATTCTTATATGGAAAACTTTTTTTCTTGATGAGTTATCTTCACAAAATTTCGTGCAAGTTATTATCTTGGATGTCCCTATAATCTCCAAAGAAATCATTCAGATCGGATCACTATAACATATAACTGCCATACAAACTGAGCGCTGGAAAGCAAGAGCTTGTATGGAAAATTTTTTTATTTGATGACTTAACTTCACCAATTTTTTTACAAATCATTTCTCAAAACAATGCCACAATCTCCGAAGAAATTGTTCAGATCGGACTACTATAGCATATAGCTGCCATACAAACTGACCGCTCAAAATCAAACTTCTCTATGGAAACCTTTTTATTTGTGACGACTTCACTGCAACCGAAGTCAACATTTTTTCTAGTTTTTATATTATTTTTCATTGTTTTTGCTTCCAACTGCGTTTTTGTACAAATTTTTCGTTTATTGCCCGCTTTGATCCTTTTCTTCTCGCACCTACTCGTTAATTACTTTACATAACATTTCTTGTTGAACTTGAACTTTGTGCATTTTTTCCCTCACTTCTGCCATACACATCGTATAATTAATGGCTTCTACTTCTGTTAAACAATATGCGCCTTCACTTACTACACCGTTATGCCTTCACAAGCAGTTCATTGCACTAAATGCTCATTAATAAATCAAAACCGAACCGCCACCGTTGAAAATTGCCGAACAAAAACGATTTACAAAAGGAGTATCATACAAAATAACTGTCGTAATTCAACAAGCTCATTAAAATTTTGTAGAAAAATAATGCAGAGAAGCAAAAAAATTACATATTGTACATAAATTGTTAATTAATTTTCAATCAGAAATAATTTTTTTTTTTTAATTTTACACGCGTGCGCTGCTAATCAACGAGGAAAATTCATTAATTATTGATGAGTCGGGTTATAGTGTACACATATGAGTAATAATTTAGAGGGAAATTCCATTGGTGTGAATTGAAAAATTGGAAAATTGATGGATTTAAGTGAATATATAAAGAAATTTACGCCTCAGTGTCTTTACGCAAAAATAATTTGTAGAAAATGTAGAATTGCTTGAAGTTGGTTCCTTGAGCAGTAGTTTATAACTAGTTGCTATCAGAAAAAATTAAAAACCAAAATAGTTTAAAAATTAACACAGAAACTAATTTCAGCAGAGTTTTCAAACTAGTCCGAAATGTACTAGTTCGCAACTAGTTGTTTTGAAAATTCTTAAAATTATATTTTAATATTGCTTAAGCTTTTAACTATCGTATCACCACTTTTTCCCACTCAACCTGTTTTCAAAATAGTCCTAAATGTACTAGTTCGTAACTAGTTGTTTTTAAAAGTCTTAAAATTATATTTTACCTGTGATTTAACTTTTAACTACATTTTCGCCGAAATCTCCACTTTTTTAATACCCCAGCGTAGTGCTCACCTTGAAATAGAAAAATAAATAGAAAATTTGTTTCTTCTTCAGTTTCTCAGAAGCAGCTTAGAAAAGTTCAAAGCCGCGCACGCCGCAGCAGCTAATCAAAAGCAATGAGATTAGATGCTCCACTGCGCGACTTATTCAAATACCCGCCACTACTTTTTCGGTTGCCCCGCAGCACCGGCTGGTAGGGTAGGTCAAGCAACTGCAGCACATCAAAGCCAAGTTTCACGAACACATACGCACGCCGAACAGCGTGATACGCGTAGCAGCAAAGATAATGAAGCAACACTTGCTTTCCAAGCAGTCAAAGGAGCGTACGTTGAACCGCTGTTTAGCGGCAGTGCAAGCGACTACCTGCTGTTTTTTGAGACCAAGCGCTCAATGCGTATTATGAGGGCGCAACAAGCATACATTTCAAGTGCTGCCTTTTCATTTAGCATACCGCACACACACACATATGCACATGTGACAACTATTTATAATCCCTGGCACGTCAGTTTCCGCAGTTACCACAAACAACCAACACCTGCGAGATTGCCTTTTGAGCAAAAGTAATAATAAATGAAAAATGCATAAAAAATACAAGCTGCAACAACAACAACAATGTCAACACAAACATATCCTGCAGTGATTTGAAGTGATAATATAAAGTAAGCAAAAACACGGAAGTGCAGTAGCCACTATGCTGCCTACAAGCAGCACGACAAAGGACATGCCACACACCCACCAGAAACAACAACGTTTATGTGTTGCATGGGTGTTGTACAGCGCCTGCGGCTATGCGTACGCTCAGCTACACTAATACGACAGCAGCGGGTGACTGGCTGCTGCGCTAAAGACAGGCTGTTACTGGAGTTGTGTTTGTACCCTTTCATTAGCAGCAACAGCAGTCGGTGTGGGAGGGCTTGTGTACATACACATGCGAGTATTGCGTTATTTGTGCATGTTGCGCTCTAAAAACACGTCAAACGATATGCGTAGCGTAAAAAGTATTTACTCAATTTTAAGCTTGTATGGCAGTAGTGGTGGTAATACGATGCGCTGCCCAAAAGTAAAACAAAAAAATGTGAGAAAACTTTTGATATTGAGCAAGTGATTTTTTTTTTTTGCAACTAAAACGATATTGAGAATTTAAATTATTAAAAAAAAATATTAAAAAATAATTGAAATTAAAAATTTATACAAATAAAAATAGATTTAATTTAAAATATGTTAGCTATTGACATTTTTGTGATCGCAAACTAATATTGTGAATAACAAAAAATATAAAAATTTTTTTTTATGCAACATTTAAAATTAAATAAAATATTTGAAATAAAATATTTGAAGGTAAAAAAAGATTTCATGCCAAAAAATATTATTTCAACTTAACCAAACTGTATCAAATATTAGGTTAAAATAATGCTAACGCCTTTTTTGCAACCGAAATGTTATTGAAAATTTAAAAAAATATTAAAAAATTATATAAAACTATTTGAAATTAACAAAAAAAAAATATATTAAAAAATTAAAAAAGTGTTTAAAAAATTAAATAAAAAATAAAATATTTATAATTTAAAAAAAATTTTAAAAATATATAAAAATCTTCGAAATTAAAAATTATAAAAAAATAATGGTCTATTTTATATTGTTGAGATTAGTTTGAAAGCAAGCTGATATCGTAAATTTAAAAAAGTAATAGAAATTATATAAAAATATTTAAAATAAAAAAACATAATTCATATTAACGAAAAAGATATTTAAAGTAAAACAATATATTTCTAAATCAAATATGCTCGCCGTTGAATTTTTTTAAACTGATATTGTGATTTAAAGAAAAATTAAAAAATAAAAAAAAACAACGTTTAAGGTTAAAAATATCAAAAAATATATAAAAATATTTGAAGTTACAAAATTATATAAAAATAAAAAAATCTTAAATAGGAAAAAAATATGTTCTATAAAAATATATTATATAGTAGGATGTTTTTTGATATCAAATTGATATCGTAAATTAAAAAAAAAATATTAAAAAAATCTGAAAATATTTTAAATAAAAAAACATTTAAAATTAAAAAAAAAATATTAAAATAAATGTTTTTGAAAGTAAACTGATATCATAAATTTAAAAAATGTATAAAAAATTTAAAATGTATATAAAATAAAACAAAAAAATATTTAAAACTAAAATATAAAATATTAAAAATTAAAAAAAAAATATTTTAAACAAAAATATAAAATATTAAAATTTAAAAAAAAAAATGTTTGAAGTTAAAAATAAAATATTTCGTATTAAAAATTTATTTGAAATTAAAAAATTATATAAAATATTATGCTGAAAAGATTCCTTGCGTCGTTCTTTGCTTATGTTGCATTTTAAAATGTATTTAAAATAAAAAAAATATTTAAAATCCAAAAACAAAAAAAAATATTTCGAGGTAAAAATTATTTCAACTCAACAAAAATATATCAAATATGAAACTGAAAAACAGTTACCGCCCGCTTTGCGCTCATATTACCTTGTAAAATAACATTTTTGCAGTTATTTATTATCCTTCGCTTTTTTGACGCCACTAACTGCTGCGCTCACCCCACCCCCGACAAGCCCTAGTAAAGCTGCGCACCAGCAAATGCATTAAAAAGCACATACTTGCTTTAATGTGCAAAAATTTCATCAAATAATTCGTTTGCCTTCACTTTTTTATTTGCCGCCTTTACTTACACTCGGCTCTTACAGCTCTTTACCACTTAGTGCCTTTTTTGTTTGTGTTTGCGCTGGTTATTTTGCGTAAGGCCATCAAAATGAAATGGAATTTATGCACATCGTCTATCATAAAAACTTCCATTAACGCATTTGGCTACATTTGCACTCACACTTAAAAGACTCGACGCATAAGTATTTGTTCTTTTTTATATACTATGATTATTCCGATTTTTTGGGTCAACCCACGCCGCCTAGATCCGTACACCACTCAAATACTCATACATATGTATGTGTTTATATGAATATCGTAAAATATTTTGTTTGGTTGCCTTGACACCTACACACAAACACACAAACCGAAATAGAAACAGCAAAAGGCGCTTGCAGGCACATCCTTGCCACACCACACATATCCAGCTCAGTGTGGCGCTTGTCCTGCTGCCCGACTGCTTTGCTGTTGCTTTGGTTTTTTTGTGTGTTGCCTGGCTTTTGCTGGCATTCCGTGTATAGTACCAATTCTAATGTTATGATTGTTGAGTGTTGGCTCTTAGAAATTTATTCTGTATACCATATGTCCTTTTAACAGTTGGCATTTGATGCTGAAAGTGCCTTTTTAGTATGCACCCCTCAATTGACCAATAAGCTTTTACTTGCCACTACATAGCGGGCTAGGAGTGTGGAGATAGTATATAGATACGTATAAAAATATATACATAAATATAGTATATATGCACATATATTAGTGAACTGATTGCTACCACTCAAATGTCAACTGCCAACGATTGCAGCTTCCATTTTCGCTCTGCGTTTTTGTATAATTCGTGGCTCAGTCCACTTTTCGTGCATACCCCATACATATACTATTTATACTTGCAACACAGGTTTATTTCTTGTTCCAAACCTCGTATACATACATACCCCATATACATACCGTTGCTTATATTTGCACCTTAGTTTCGCGCAACACCGAACTATATTTACCTCAAAACCCCAACTTCTAAAACACCCTATATAATTCTCAAACCATTTTTCTCATCACATTTTCGTATCACAGGTTTTCCTGTTATTCCTTTTATCTACCGTTTTGAGTCGCCAAATTTACCTCCGCACCACCACACTTTGCTCCTACATCCTTTAACCGCGTTTCCTTGCGCTGACGCTGGCACCCCGCTGCTCCTCTCGTCACATTTCTCTCACTGCTCTGCATTGTCGTTTCCGTGTGCCTCTCAAGCGCATCACTTTTTCCGCACCACGTCCACATTCTCTGTGCATTGCCGTTAGCTATTTACTATTTTGGCGTTGCCAACCAACTCCACATACCTACACACATGCTTGCGTTGCGTTGCCAGCAGCTCTTGTTATTATCTCGCCGAAATGTTGTTGTGTGTTGTGACGCTTAATGTGGATTTGTTGCATAAACAGTTTTTATTTACTTTTTCAAGCTGCTAATCTGGCATTTGTGTTAATGCTTGTTAAGCGAAAATGTGGTGAAATTTTTGGCGTTCAACTTTTGGCATGGTGATTGACGTTGCTGGTTCCGGGGCGCGCAAATTGCGGTGTGTACGCTCAGTTTTGTGTTTTATAAATATTTCTTTGGGGATTTTGAAATAATGAAACAAAAACCTCTAGTTATATTAGAAAGCTCTTAAAAACTGGAGATTTTGGACTTAAAAACTGCTACCTGCTGCGCTCTCAAGCTTTGCTCTCGTTGTTTACTCGATTTTCTCAGTTTCCAGCATCTCCGTGTGACTGACTTCGCACCATCCTTGACTTAAAAAAGCTTAAGTTTTACTTCTACATAAAATTTTCTTCAGTTTCAATGCGCAAATTGAAGGAACGTTATTTCCATTTTCAGTTGCATGTCTATAAAAGCTTTTAAAAAGCTTAACGCTTACTTCTATATACAATTTTCTTTAGATTCAAGCAGTAAAAGTTACTAGAGTGGTTTTTACTGTCAGTTGCTTACTCCAAAAAGTTTTCAATGACTTCTGGATCCACTTTATTCCAAATCTGCATGTCTATAAAAGCTTTCAAAAAGCTTAAAGTTTACTTCAATAAACAATTTTCTTCAGTTTCAATCCATAAAATGAATTCGCGTTATTTTCATTGTCAGTTTTAAACGTTTTCACGGACTTCTGTATCCACTTTATTCCAAATCTGCACTTCTATAAAAGCTTTTAAAAAGCTTGAAGCTTACTTCTGTGTATAATTTTCATCAGTTCCAATACGAAAAAGGGGACCGAGTTATTTTCACTGTCAGTTGCTTACTCTAAAAAGCTTTCAATGACTTTTAACTCCACTTTTTTTGAAATATGCATGTAAATAAAAGCTTTTAAAAAGCTTAAATTTTACTGTTATATACAGTTTTTTCAGTTTCAATTTGTAAAATGATATCGTCTTGTTTTCAATGGCGATTGCTTACTCTTAAAAGCTTTCAATGACTTCTGGTGCCACTTTTTTCGAAATCTACTCGTCTAGAAAGCTTTTAAAAAGCTTAAAGTATAATTCTATATAAAATTTTCATCAGATTCAAGCAGTAAAATGAACTTGGGCCATTTTCAGTGTCCGTTATTTACTCTAAACAAGTTTAAACGACTTTCGGGCTAATCTTACTTTAAGAGGCCTTATTTTATTTTTTATATATAATCTATGCCTCTATAACAGTTATTTAATTATAGCTACTGCAGTCAAGTTAATAAAATGCTGTCAAAAATTACCAAAAATGCAAAATGTATGATTTTCAGTCATTTTTGGCAATATTTCATTAATTTGACCTGTAGTTCTCAACAAGTTTATGTAATAATTTTATATAACCAATTAAAGAACGCAATGCTACAAAGAAGAAAAATGCTACATTTTCTTTAATTTACGGCTGTATAACAGTTATTTGCATTCCTTTTACATTTTTTAATTTTTTTTTGACAATATTTCATTTATTTCGCTGCACCAGCTTTAATTCTCAACAAGTTCATATACTAATTTTATATAAGTAACATGCTATGTATTTTTATTTTGTCCATTGATATTAATAATTTAGCATTTTTTATCATTCTTAACAATATTTCATTCATTTTACTGCAGTAACTGTAGTTCTCAACAAGTTTATATACTAATTTTTTATAAGCAATTTCTTGGTATAAAGAATAAATGCTAAGCATTATGCTTTTAACAACAAACATTTTTATTGTTGTTGTAAATAACTGCATACAAAATGCGATTCACCAATAAATTGTATATTTTTTAATTTCTTTCGCCATTTTGTTTGCCAAAAATTTCCGTCTAACGCAACTTTTCACACACAACTTCAACTGCCTCTTCCGCCTGTCTGCCACAACTCTTGCAACTAACATTTTTACTAAATTTTTACAACGTACATTTTATCGTTCAATACGTGCTTGTTATATTTCCAGATATTTTTTACTGCTGTTGACTAATTTTTACTGAACTTTGACTCTACAGACAATTAATCATTTGTTGCTGCAACATGCAAGCGACACTGACCGAAGTTCCGCTAAAATGAAAGCCAACACACACATACATATGTATATATACACATTGCAGCATGTGCTGGCATGCACTATAAACGCTTTTTCACGCCACACATAATGCAAACGTGTGCGCGCTGGCAGAAACAAAGCCAAAACCGCCTGCGGAGGAACTCACTTTCGGAAAACAAACTATTGAACTGCTGACCTATATACGGCAAGCGGAAGTGAGCAAAAACCATAGCAGCGAATTCACAACAGTCGAAAATGCATACATGCTCGTGGCTGGCTGGCTTGTGTGTGTGAGTGTGTGCCACTAAAGTGGGTGGCAAGCTAGGCAAGACTCGTTGACCTCATAAATTTGTAAACGCGCGCGCGAAACAAAAGCGCTCATATGCGAGTGAATGGAAAACAAATACGAGCGTATTGTCGAAATGCGCTGTACTTAACAATGCTTGCATGTGTGGGTGTGTGTGCATATATGCGAGTGTTGCATACCGGCAGGCGCTGCGGGCTGAACAATAAATAAATATTGTGCAAAAAAACCAAAAAAAAAAAAATTAAAAATAAAAAGAGTGAAAATAAATAAAGGAAAAGCAATCTTGCAAAGTAAAATAACAAAGTGCTTGTTGTAAAATTGCTGTGTTTCGCAAAATGTACCGTTGCACAGTTAAAGCATAGCATAAATGGAGCACAAAAAGTAATATGCATTGTGAATTTATGCTTTTTAAATATATTTTGTGCCATTTTACAACACTTACGCCGCACAATGGCAACACTGCCATGTTGCATGAGCCATATAGCGACTTGCAACGCATTGTTCGCTGGCAGCAAAAGTGTTGCTAGCGCGCTTTTGCTGCTTAAATGAAAGCCAAAACAGAACAAGAACAACACTTTTGCTGCCACAACAATTTGCTGGCGCTGTGTTGCAAGCACAACAACAACATTTACATGTTTTTTGTATGTGCAGCATTAACTTTTGGCAAATGCCATACTTTCTGTTCACTAAATAGCAATAGATTTGGCAATGCCGTTAAATGCGAAAGCGCTTAAAATAACATGCCGCATGCGTCTATGAGTTATGGCCTACAATGCGGCTGCTTTATGTGCTACAAAAAGGCATGCGAACAGCCAACTTTTAGCTGTAGCTACAAAAAGCCTTCAAACAGCCAACTTATAGCTGTAGCCTCCAGCTAAGCGTCCACAACGCCAATCCATTCATAGCTGTAAATTATATGCATTCATTCGTTGGCGCATTTCCGTTACTGATAAAATTTTAATGCGACATTTTAAAATTCACCACCACCACCACACCGCCAGCGCTGCACTGCAAGGCATTGCGCAAACAGTAAGCGCGCATTGTTGCTCAGCCGCCATATACTATACACACGCACATATTTCTTCAAGATGTACTAAGGCGAAAAAGGCAGCGTGCAATAAAACCTACATTACAGCTGATTACAGCTCAAATTGAAATTGATGTCGTGGCGCTGGTAGTGGTGTAGTTGCATATAAATCTCTTTGTTACATGCAGTTATGAGGTCTCGCGGCTAATGCAGCGCTGCAGTGTGGCACATATACATAGTTATGTGGCTGCTGTGGCGGCGTTGGGCGGCGTTGCAAGGGTGTTGGGCGATAGCGCGCTATATTTTTAAACACACACATATATACATATATTTATACCTCATCCACATTTTATAAGCGCTGCAATTTACACAAGTGTATCTGTGTGTGTTTGCAGTTGAATGCGCTGCCTCTCTATCTAACTCTATTGGCGATAAACGGCACTGCGCTGCAACATTCTTTTGTTGCTTCCTTTGCTACTATAATAAATGAGGTCATTCAATTATTCTGTATATGTACCGTTTGTCGGGTTATTCAATTCCGTTTAATTGAAGCTCTGGCTGTAGCTGAAGTTGAAGCTTAGCATGGCAATAGTTGATTATGGCACAATCTCTCATGTATAATTAGCTTTTCTATTGCTTGGCGATTAACGCTTCAGCAGTTGTTATGTAAAATTGTGTTATTGAGTGGAAATTTTATATTAATTAAATTACTATTTTCTTCTCTTTTCAGGTATGTAAAATGACAACTGTCATTTTTGTCATAACTAATCAATATAAGCTGGTGAGTCTTGCATAAAAAGTGGATTAAATGTAAAATTTTACAACGCTAAGACTTCAATTTAAAGAAAATAGGTGTTAAGAAACAAAAAATTGCTGTTCGAAAAGTTAAAGTGCAGTTTTTATAGCACAAAAGATCATAAAAGGAGCTTGTATCGTGATTTTAAGTGGTTAGTTTGTATGGCAGCTTAATGCTATAGTGATCCGATATGAATAATATCTTCGGAGAAAATAATGTTGGCTCATATAATGATCTGTGCAAAATTTCTTGAAGATATTTTGTCAAATAAAAAAGTTTTCCATACAGGGACTTGAGTTTAAAGGGTCAGTTTGTATGGCAGCTATATGCTATAGTACTCCGATCTCAACAAACTTTTCAGAGGTTAAAGCAATGCATTTCATAATATTCGCTGTCAAATTTCTTAAGATATTTTGTGAAATAAAAAAGTTTTTCATACAAGAACTTGAGTTTGATCGGTCAGTTTGTATGACAGCTATAACTTATAGTAATTCCATTTGAACCATTTGTACGCAGATTGTAGCCCAGCTATCAACATTAGTTTATACAAAATTTCTTGATGTTACCTTATCAAATAAAAAAGTTGTCCATACAAAAACTTGATTTTGATTGAACAGTTTGTATGACAGCTATATGCTATGCTGATCCGATATGAAAAATTTTTACGAAGATTGTAGCATAACCTAGTACAATAATCCATACCAAATTTCGTAAAGATATCTCGTCAAATAAAAAAGTTTTTCCCACAAGCACTTCACTGCGAACGTTCAGTTTGTATGACAGCTATATGCTATAGTGATCTGATCAGGCCAATTTCTTCGTAGATTGCATTAATATTTTGGAAAACCATCCATGTTAAATTTCGTGAAGGAAGCTCGTCAAATGAAAAAGTTCTTCCTACAAGCACTTGTAGAACAGCTATAGGCTATAGTGTTCCCATTCAGCGATTCCAACAAGTGAGCGACTTCTTGGTCATTTATATTCTTTATATATTACATTATATATTATTTGTATTATATTCTTTAGATTTGCATATTGTTATTAGTGTATTTGATATATTCTTCTGTTTGCTTCAAACTTCATGGCAAACATAGTCTAGCCTGTTCCGGGTATAACAATAAAAATCGTAAACTAATTTCGAAAGTTTTTATTTTCTTATCTTAAAAATCTCTAACAACCTTTTTGCTTCATAATTTTGTGAGCAGTAAATATACAATTTTCTTTGAGAGACCATAATTGTAGCTAGTTTATAGTTACTGTCCTATATCATGAATTTTTCTTACTTCAAATTGGTTAGATTGCTTGGAAATGCTAAATATATTTACTTTTTTCAATGCTAATTCGAACCGACTTAACACAAGCTTCGAGCTTGGAACTTGGCATTTCAAACTAAGTTCTTACTGCAAATAGATGCAAATAGCTATAACCACGTAAGCGTTGTCTACGCCAACAGAGGAAGAAATAGAAAGGAATGAGTTGAAAATGCTAGCGGTATTTGCTATTCGCAAACCAGCTTAGGTCAAGCATGACATTCGAATTCCTAATCCTTAGCTAAAATAATCTTATTTCACATTAAAAAAAGCTTGCAACAACACTTTGCGCTTGCAACCAGCGTTTGAACAGTATTTGCTGACGTTACATTAATGACTGTTTCAAAAGTTCACTTTTTTTGTTTAGAACTGTTTCACAAGTTCACTATTTTGTTTTGTATTTTGAACTGTTTCACAAGTTCAATTGTTTTTTTTAGTACTGTTTCACAAGTTCACTATTTCGTTTTGTTTCGGACTGTTTCATAAGTTCACATTTTTTTCCGATTAGGTAGTGCTACTGTTATGTAGGAGTTCAAGTACAATACATTATATTTTTCGTGCTTTTAACAAACCATGGGGTTAAGTTAGGTCCTAGAGGAGATTTAAAATCGACATAATTCACTTAGAAACATATCCATCCTTTATGGTACCGCCAAAGAGCTAAAACATGGGTTCGCAGGTTCCTATCAATCGGCGCAGCAAAGCAAACGTTAAGATTCTGCAATAGTGAGCTACTTCAGCTTCGCTAAAATGACACCATACCAGCTTATTTTCTATATTTAAAGTACCATATAGTACCACACGGAGGAGTAACTAATATATCGGTTACTTCTCTCTGCACTCAACTTGCCCGAAATACTGCAAATTTGTTGCTAAAACTTTTTAGTTCACCACAATATATAATATTTCGCATGTCCTTCCGCACTAAACTAAATCATGGCGGCTAAGCAACCGTAACCGAAAATTTAGTGAGCGAAATGAGCATCTCGTTACGCCGAAGTGCCACACAACTAATACACTAGAAAAATGTGCGTACGTGTTTCACACTTTAAATATTAAGCCCACGTAGTGCCGCAGTGGCATGAAGACACTTCGCACGCTTTACAAAAAGTAATCTCGCAGCTAACAGTATGCTGTGGCAGGCAAGTGCAGGACGTTGAAACGTAGGATATTCGAACACACTGACCAAGGTTTAATAGATACTACCGCAACAACACAGAAAAACCAAAAAAAAAAAGTTATAACGGCATATAATAAAGTAGAGTAGTGGAAAAGCAAACGAAAAAAGGACTTGCTGCTGGCGCAAACTTTTCACATTCTTTAACAAAGTGTGTAAATTTGTGAAACTGAACTTTTGCCGCGCGCGCCACAGCAGCAAGCACATGCCACACTACTACATCGAGAGTTGGGCGTAAAAGTTTGCGAAAAATCAATACGTTTTCTATAAATTTTTCATAAGAATTCTTATTTATGTTGTAGGCGTTGAAGAAACTTTGGTCTATTTTATGCTACTGCAATGTGTGTGTGCTTGCAACACTGCTTGGCAGTCCCAACTGGACGGTTGGAGGTTTCTTTTGATTAAAACAAGCACGAATAGTGGCAAAAACTTATGTTTTTTGTTGCAAGAAAACTGCAGTAAAACGTTGCCACTCATAATATTGAGTTAGAAATGGTCATACTTTCATTAGGACGTGCCACCAAGTCAGCAGCGCGCTGGCTGGTGTCCACGTCACGTGCTAAAGCCATTGCAAAAGCCATGCGGCAGTGTGCTGTGTCGCCCAAATGGCAGGTCTATAGCGTGTGGCGAGCAGTAGTGCAGCAGTTGTAGTGGCAATAATGTGCCAAGTTGCTGTAACGGCTACTGCTGCTGTCACCATTACGGTGCATATTTGTTATTTTTCTTGTTGCTGACAATTTTTTGTTATTGTTGCATACTTGTTGTTATTTCACTAGTTTTTTTTTACTGTTTTTGTTGCTGTGGCAAGTTCAGGCGCATATTTGTTGTTATATTTCTTGGTTTCTGGTTATTTTTTGTTGTTGTGGCAAGTTGGGTTAAGCATGTGTGCGTGCGTATGTGCTATTAGCGATGTTGCAAGCACACAGCGCCAAGTTAAAGTTTATATTTGTTGTTATTTTTTTTAGCTTTTGTCTAAGTTTTGTTGTTGTGGTAAGTGTAAGCATGTTGCAAGCACTCAGCGCCAAGTTAATGTTGTGCCACACTGCAATCTTTGGCAACTGAATGTGCCAAAAGCAAATATAATAAAAAGAAAAAGCAACAAAAATAATAAAAATAACAAAAAAAAAAAACACAAAAAAAAACAATAAAAATAAAAATAAGAAAAATAATAATAAAAAAGTGAAAATGCAGAAACAAAAAAATGTAAGCCCGCAAAACTAAACTAAAACCAGCATAAAAACTAAGTGCCTGCTCACAATGACACTTTAACGCGCGCAGCTAACAACGCCACTATACACGTTTGTGCAACACAATCCAGCACGCATGTGCTTGCGTCTGTATCATGTTGCAACAATTGCGCGTGCAAATTGCCCAGTTGTGACGCTTCTCTGAAAAGCCTGTCCTTTTGTGTGTATGTGTGGCTTTTTTCGTATGTGTATGTGTGTGCCTCTGTGCGCTTACGGTAATAAATGGGCGCAGACTGCATTGCGTTGCCAGTGTTTTACTACACTTCTTAGTTTTTATTGCCACTACACACTACTCGCTGGCAATTACGGTAGTTTGGCGCATACGGCGTGACACAAAAGCGTAGATTTATCTTGCAACATTCTTTTTCTTGCCTTTGAAATTTGGCAAATGCGACTATTTGCTGCCAGCGCCGTGCGCTTTCTTCATAAACTTCTTGCCGCGCGCTTGCTTTGACTTTACATGCCGCGCTCCTTGGCATTTCTTACATTTCTCCCTGCCATTTCTTTATATAACAGCGCCAGTTTCTTTTATTACTTCTCGACACATTGCCACATTTGTGCTGTGCATGCCGCTTGCCCCCGCGCTTAGCGTGCGCTTGCAATTTTTGCCATTTTTAAGTTAAGTGTCGCGCTGCTTAGATTTCTCTAATACCTAGCGCGCACAATGCCGCGACGTGACTTACATTTGGCAAGCAAACGCGTGCGTTTTTTCACATTTTGACAAATTGCTTAAAAGTGTGCCAGCGCGCCTTGCCACAGTACAATGTTTCGCCATTTGCCAGTCGCCAGTTGCCAGTTGCCATTTGCCAGTTGTATGTTGTCTAATGATAAATCGCGCGCTGCTGCCACGTAGCTAACCGTGCTTGGCGTCGTAAATGCACTACTTTCCGCGCTTATTAGAAATGCTCCAAAAATATTAAGTTCAAAAACAGATTTCGTAAGTAAATTCTACAAAGCGCGGCAGGCATTTCTTTAAACCGGCTGCCAACTTACCTGCAACAATGCCGAAAATGCCCGAAAAATGTCTACACACAACAGCCATCCATCTTGCTGTCACAAGCAAACTGTTTGCAGCAGTTTTCGCATACTTTACGCCAGCCGCTTGGCAGCTCAATCATGCCACGCGCCGTAATGAAATAAACTTATAACATTGATTGCATATTTCCAGCGCACACACACACCTTGTAGCCTTTACGTTATGCTTAACCCATTTTTGTATGTATTTTGTATTATCTGTCCGAGCGCGCGCCTTACAAACATTGACCCCGACATGGCCATGCATAATTTAATAATCCTTCAAATAGCATTAAGTCGTAAGAATATGATAAATCTTGTTGCAAAGTAGCAGCATACTTAACACATTCTTAAAGGGTTGCATGTCCGTCCGTTTCCCCATGCGGGATTGCCCATTTTTTCACGTGCTTATTTGTGTTGCAACACCTATCTGTGCGCTCGTTATTTATTATGCACAAGCGACCCGAAATAACTGAAAGTAATAAAATATTAATGAAATTCCAGCAACACCTTTTTCAAAAGAGCACCCAGCAGTGTATGTGCGCGTGTGTATATTGAGCGCATTCTTAACGCAAACTTTCATAATTTCCGACAACTTTTCTTCAATTCACTTGTTTTATGGCAGCGCCGAAGTTAACGTGCTTACTTTTGTAGGCGTCCTAAAGACAAGGCTACCCAGCACATAGCTAAGTGAGTAGGGATGCTTCTTTCTTGTTTGCCATTGCGCTTACTTTCCGTTTGCCGTTTTCCGCAGCCAACGCGCGCACCAACACGTTCATTTTTCCGTCTGCGAGGGGGGTTTGGGTGTGCGGGCGCCCATTTTCCCCCAAGGTTGTGGCTTTTTAACGTACCGCTTGCCGCTGACAGGGCCACGGCGCTCGTTTCTCACAGGCGTCTAAAGCGCTTTGCTTCCTTCCAAGAAAACACATATCTATGTCTTCAATTTACAGCATGCCAATGAAACAAAGTCCTCGCGCGGCTGTCAGCTAGACGCGCGTTCAAGTGGCATTTCTTACCAGGATTTCGCCGTAAATGCTTGCTTGACAGGCCTGCAAACAGCAGTAGCGTAGTCTTCAGCCAGCAGTGGCGCAGCTTTGTCTTGTTGGTGTGGCGCGCAGCTTCACCTTGCTTGTACTGGGGCGCCGCTGTATAAATTCCGTATCTCACCTTTATATATTCATTCATTTATTTACCTCCTGCTCTCACTCTCTGCTAGCTTGTCGTCTGCATACTTCGTCATAATTTTGCCTGCAAGTCATCATGCGCCTCACCGTCTCAAAGCTCAGCGTCTTAACCTTGCGCTCCTACGCAAATACCAACTAATTTTGCGGCATTTTCGGCAGGTGCAGGCATTTAAAGAATTCTCACTTGTGCCAACAGCCTGCGCGCTCGCTGCTGCTGCGGCTTGCCTGTGCAAATATTTCAAGCTAACACGTGTGAAACGAAATAATTCGCAAATAACGTGTGCTTGTCGCCTAAAAAGTGTAGTTGTGAGGTTTTTTAAGAGGCGAACTTGTCATTACGATGATCACTACTACCGATCAGAGTGATCTTTGGAGGTAACTAGACACTCATCGGTTTCAAATTCGGGATCACCTCTTCATTAGATGAAAATTACCATCGAACATTCTTTTGAAATCTGACAACAGAAAATAGTTACTAGAGGCCAGATCGGATGACTATCGATTGGACTTCGGAGTGGAATTATGGAGCCACGTTTGATCCATTAACACATATCGACTCAAAGACTCGGGTTTATCACGCTTGAACATCTCCAAAATCTGCTTCGAATCATCAACTCGTCAGCATTTTTGATCAAAAGTGAGCTCGCATGGCACCCGCTTTGCTTACACCTTTCTCATACCCAAATATTCGTGAATTATATGATATAAACACTCAATTGATATCTTTAAGTCGTCTGCTTTCACGAACAACTTCACTTAACGGTCATCCAAAATTATTCAGTGGACTTTTTTTGAGATTTTCCTTGGTAACAACCACTTTTGGGTGTCCACTGCGTTCAACGTTTTCGATGCTCATTTCACTAAGGCTAGACTTAGCATATAAATTCCTGATGCATGATTTTCCTAGAGCAGTGCTTGGCAGCTCATCGCCAAGCCATTTTTTTACTTCAACTGTATTTTGTGCCTTCAAAAATCGTCAATACGCTTGGTTCCTTTTTATCCATTTTTCTCACAATAATAAAAGTCGCTTCACTCAAAATGTTATAATTCACAAACTAATTACACGAAGGCTGTCAAGTTTATACACACGCCTTTGAAGTTTAGGACTAACTAATAAGGTAACCTATATAATTGTAATTCTAGTAGCGCCATCTATGTGTCAGCCCGGAACTTTTCAATTGACTTTTTAATCCCACTCCTCGGCATACCAACTCATCTCGGCTTTTCTTTACACTTTTCTCTCTTGATTTCCGGAATACTCAATAATTTGTCGAAAAAATTGTCATCTAACCCTAGTGATCGAAACAGATCTCACCTGGCATCCATAATAGACTTTCCACATGCCCTCTCAACTCAAGTTTTATTGCGCGCTGTGTCGCTATGCAGCTTCATTGACTCTCGAAACTTTTCTACTTTACAGCTTTTTCTACTTCATTTCGCAATGTACTCGTATATTTTTACAACCATTGCCGCCGGCATTATTTCTATATTTTCTTCTACTTTTTATCAAAAAAAAAAATAAAAAAAAAAAAAAAATTGGCTCGCATACTTCTGCCATTTGTTTAACTTTACCTTGAAAGCCACAAGTCTTCGTCATAACTTCGCGCATAACTCACAGCCTTTTGCCGACTTTACAACTTGTCGAGTCATTTCGAGTGCGTACTTTGTGGCTATGCGTATACTAGGAATATATGTATGTATGTGTCTATGTATTATATATACATACTCCTGGTGGATGTCACGAGTTGTGGCAGCGTTGAAGTGTGTATGTGTGTGGCAATGTTTATGTGCAAACTTCCAGACATCTTGACTGCCATGGAATTCATAATTTCTTGGCTGGCATAAAATACTATATATGTGTATGTATATTTTCTCTGTGTGTGTGTGCGTTTAGCTTTCTATTTTCTTAATTTTTGTGCCTTGAAACGCCAACGCAGCCGCCGCTGTTCCACAATCTGCCTCGTCTATTGCCTGCTGTTAAGTTGGCGCTCATTAAATGTCGAGACAGCCTTGCCACTTAGCATCGATAGCGGCTCAATACTCAATTTTTTTAATATTTGTTTTTGTTTTTGCTTTGCTTTGCACTTTCCTACATTTTTTTTCTGCATGCTTTGCTTGCAACACGATATTTGTGCTGCATTTTATGTGCCGTTACCGCCGTTTTGTTGTAATTTAACAGTAGACTTGTCGTTTTGATTGCCTTACACTTTTAACGGGTTGCGGCATATGAGCCGTGCTGCTGCGACTACATGTTTGACGCGACGAGCTTGCCGCACTTGCTTTCCACTCTTGCTTGCCACTTTGCCTATCTCTCTCTCTCTAACCCTCTCTCTCACTCTCTGTCTATCTCTGTGTGCGTGGCTCGTTTATTTTAATACCGCTGCATTATGAAATCCTTGCCTTCAACGCCTCGTGCAAAATGGGTGTGTGAATTTACAGTTATGTTGCAGTCTTAGCTCTATTTCTCTCTTTTCATACAGTTCGCTGTGCTTTTCCAACGCTTTTTTTTTTGCACTGCTCTTCTAACCATCATTGCGGTTGTTACTCTGGTAGACTTTTTATTACCTTTGGGGTTATAAAATGAAATGAAATTGAAAGTGTTGTCTTGAATTTTATGGGAAATTTTCTAGTACAGACAACTTCGTGGTTAAGCGTGGCGTTGTTAGCTTGCCATGAGGCATACATACACATGTAATATATATGTGTGTTCCTGTTAGCTCTTTTAAATGCCTTCAAAGCTGCATGGAAATGTGGGTTATGTTATGAAATTCAATTTAATATTTAAAAATTATTGAAATTGCTTTGCCGCAGGTCACACTAATGCCTTGGCTTAGGGATGGGTTGATTTATGTTGATATGGAAATTGAAGGCATGTGTGGGTGAGCGCGTGTGGCAGCTGAGGCACTTTGTCAGCACATTATTCCAGCAAAGAATGCAGCTGAGGTGTGGTTCGCAGAGTTATGGCAACTTTAATTCAAATTAAATGCGAGTGTAGAGACGTTTTAGAGTTTATCTACGACGTTCAGCGGGCAAAAAGTGAGGTTAGTTGCAAGTATAGGGCGAGAAATTGCACAAAGTGTTTTAAAAAATTAATATGACTATAAGAAAAGTAAGAAAATATGTTATTTTTTGAGTTTACTGAACACTTAATATTATTTAGAAATGCGTGTCGTAAAGTAAAAGCTTTGGCAAAAAGAAAAACTCAAAAATATTACATATAAAACGCTGAAATTCTACACTCATTGAAGGATTCTTATAAAAACACATTTTTAATGCTAAAATTTTTTAAATATTATCGCAAAAGTACCGTTTTAACAAACGAAACTTGATTCTCAATCATTCACTATATTTAAAAAAATTTATAAACCGTTTGAGAATTACAAATGAGTTAACAAAAAGTGATTGCTTAATGATTTGATTGCAAGTTTATTGAATAAATAAATTATAAAGTAAATTTCACCAAATAAACTTAATGCAAAATAATAAAACTTAGAAATTTCAGTAATTCTGTAAACCAATAACGGTAAAAGTTCGCATAAATACATATTTCGCATACCAAAAATGCATTTCGCAAAACCATAGAATGTCACTCCCTAAAACAAAAAAACAACACGCGCTTGCACAATAAAATCCCCAAAAATGAAAGAGAACCAAAAGCAGCAAAAACAACAACAACAAACTAATCGATATTGGTCTCATGCAAGCGAAAAAAAGATTTCAGTTAAAAACGTATGAGCCAGAAAATCATCGCAGAGCGTTTGTTTGTTTGACAAACTTGTGAAATTGGCAATTGGCAACACTCCATGCAGTGCTACGTGTGGCAACGTTTGCAAACGTGTAAACGACATATTTTTGCAATGACGCTATGCAGCATTTTTCACAATTCACAGCTTTTTTCGGCCAGTGACTAGCAATTTTTACTATCTGCCACACACACCAGTACAAATATGCACGGATATGTGTGTGTGTGACATACTCCCTCCTTTGCGGCATTTGACTTGAAGTTGGCACTGCGCTTTGCAATAACAATTGCCGGAGCCAAAAAATAAATTGAAACGGTAAAATAAACACAAAATAGAATTTTAGAATAACAATTGCCGTTGGTACTTGGCATGCAGTGCAAAAACAATAAAAACATAAATGTAATAACAATGCAAGGGCACGTAGACGCCTGGAAAAAATCGAAAAAAATGTATATTAATAAAATAAAAAAATTAAAAAAATAAAAAAGGTAAAGAAATATTTAAAAATATATAAAAATAAAAAAAGTAAAAATAAAAAAATAATAAAAAATATAAAAAAATATTAATTAAAAAATAAAATAAATTAATAAAATTATAAATTTAATTAAATTAATTATTAATTATAACTTTATGACATAAAAAACAAAAAAAAATTAAAAAATAAAAAATAATATAAAAATAAGATAAAAATTATATTTAATTTAATTTTAAAATTTAAAAATTAAAAATTTAAATTAACAAAAAATAATAAACTTAAGATAAAAAATAAAAAAAAAAAATTAAAAAAAATTAAAAAATTAAGTAAAATAATATTCAATTTAAAACTAAAACCCCTCAAAAATACAAAAAAAAAACACTTATATATATAAAAAATGTATAAATTTTTAAAAAATTTAGAAAAATTCTAAAAAATTTTTAATTTAAAAAATGAAAAAATATTTAACAAATAAAAAATTAAAAATTTATTTCAGCAATATCTAAGTTAAACAAAAAATAATAAATAAAATATATAAATAAAGTAAATGAAATATGTAAAAAATAATTAATTAAGACAAAAAATATAATCAAAAATTTTATTTTCTGGTTTGAAAAAATCGAAAAAAATATAAATATATAACTAAAAAAAAATTAAAAAATATTTAAAAACAATAAAAATTTATTAAAAAAGTTAACATAACATAATGAAAATAAAAAAAAAATATAAAAAAAAATTTACTAAACTCAATATAAAAAAATATAAAAAAGTAAAAAATAGCAAATATAAAAAATAACATTTAAGAAAAAGTAAAAAATAATAACATAAAAATGTCCTCTGGTTTAAAAAACTGAAAATAAATAAAATTTAAAAATATGCAAATAAAATATAAAACCTAAAAAAAACAGAAAAAATAAAAAAAACAATAAATAATTAAAAAAAAACCAAATTTTAAAAAATCATAACAAATATAAAAAATAAGAAAAACAATATAATATTTTATTGATTAAATAACATTTATTATTAAATTCTTATATAAAAAATTAAAAATAACAAATATAAAATATTAAATTTAAGAAAATAGTGAATATAAAAGCATAAAAATGTTCTCTTGTTTAAAAAAAAACTAAAAAAATATTTAAAAATATATAAATAAAATATAAAACGAAAACAAAACATAATAAAAACACAATATAAAAAAAAAAAAATTATTAAAAACTAAAATAAAAAATATTTAAAAAATGTTCCAAAAATTTTTTAAAAATACCAAAAGTATAAAAAAAAATTTTAAAAAAAAAAATTAAAACAAAATGTAAAAAATTTTATATAACATATTCTAATTTGAGTCCGCATTACCGTCTGACAATTATATCAAGTTTCACTCTTAATTCAAATTTTGCTAATTTTTCAAAATCTTGCTATATTTTTGATAATGAATTTCTTTTAAAATTCACAAAAATTCATATTCACTACTTCCTGCTTGCTTCTACTAGTCTGTAACTTCTAAGGAACCACTACCGACATTTAGCAAGCTCGCCACATACAATGTACTTGCCACGTTATCCGCGTATTGTTAACTGGGTACGCTTTTTTAACCGCTCCTCCCCGCAGTCCACCATTTTTTTGCACTTACTCCCTTTTCGATAACATCTACTAGTGCCAATAGTACGTGTAGATATGCACTCACGCCTGTCTAAATAAACACGTTGCGCAAATCAAATAGAAATTGAAAATTTTTCTTTTGCCAGCGGGCAAAAGTGGCCGAGCAAACATAAACAAACCAAGTTTTCGTGCACTTGTCTCACTGAAGAGGCAAATAAAAGTAAATGAAAAGTTTTTGTGCATCACCAGTGCGCCACTTGTGTCTTATACATACATACAGCATTTATGTGGCAGCAAAAAAAATTGAGAAAAAATGAAATTCTCATTACGCTTTTCGCTTATAACTGACAAATGAAATGAAAACAAACGCAATCGAGAACTGCACAAATGTCAGCAAATCATCTACTACTTGGCAACCATTTATTTTTGTGTCAACAATTGGCTGCTTCTCTCAAGCTTTTTTTATAAATGCTCAAATACTCAAGTATTTGCCTGCTTTGTGGCAGCTTGCAGTGGCAAATAATAAAATGTCAAATAGTTTGCTCACTACTCAGTTGATTTGGCTTAATATGGGCACACATACAGACAAGTATATGCTATGTTGCATGTTGCTGTGGTGAAGTGCAGCAAGTTTGCACGCGAGCTTGCTAGTTTTTATACCCTGAATAGGTTATATTAAGCTTGCAACAAAGTTTTTAACTCACAGAAGGAAATGTTGGGCCCTAAAAAATATATTTATATATTATAGCATGTAGCTGCCAAACAAACTAAAAGATCGGTACCAAGTGCTTATATGTAAAAATCTTAAATTTGTGGAGATATCTTCATGAAATTGGGTACAGGTTATTGTCTCAGGTAAAGGTATATATTCCGAACAAATTTTTCAGACCGGATCACTATAGCATATAGCTGCCATACAAATTGAACTATTAAAAACCATTCCTTGCAAGGAAATTTTTTTATTTTAGAAGATATCATTCTGAAATTTGGCATGGATTACTTTATAAAGCAACGGTACAATCTCCGAAGAAATTGTTTCAATCGGATCACTATAACATATAGTTGCCATACAAATTGACCCCTCCAATTCAAATCCTCGTATGAAAAACTTTTTTATTTGAAGAGATATCTTCATAAAATTTAGCAAAGATTATTGGCTTAAGTAACGGTATAATCGCTGAAGAAATTTCTTAGATCGAATCACTATAACATATAGTTGCCATACAAACTGATCGCTCCAATGCAAGTCCTTGTATTGAAAACGTTTTTATTGGAAGAGATATCTTCACAACATTTGGCACAGATTATTGCCTCAAGTAACGTTGTAATCTCAGAAGAAACTGTTCAGATCGGATCACTATAGCATAAAGCTGCCATACAAACTGATCGACTAAAATCAAGTCTTTGTATGGAAACCATTTTATTTCTAAAGGTTATTATAGCTTCCCTGCAACCGAAGTTAACTGTTTTTCTTGGATATATATATAGAAACGTTTTTCATTATTTACCCTCAGCATTCTTTGTTTACGACATCGCTTGCAACCTTCTGTGCTGAAAAGCTTGTCCGAAAAAACCCTAGAATAGGAAAGTATATAATTTCTTGCGCAAATAACGCTGCAATACACTTGAGCAATGTCAACTAGCCACAGTTCCATTGCCAACACTGCATGCGCCACGAGTGCCACAATAATTTTCTAATGAGTAGCTGTGGCGTTGCATGCAACTAATACTGCACATTAACTACTTTCTTTTTCAAGTGTAATATAAAACTTTTGTTTTCGTCCATAACTAAAAGTATTTCGCTTATTTGCGCCACAAGCACGTTCGTGTTCATTTAGTCTTCAGTTGCAAAGTACACATGCACACACTCGCCGCCTTAGCGCCACTACTTTTATGTGCTGCACTTAGTACTCACGCAGCTGCCGGCAACGCGCTTTCGGTTATTACTTGCGTCTTGCGTCGCGCTAAGTTTTATGCGCCGCTGTTTGCTGTACGCAATTTGCGCGCACGTCGCCTCTTACTGCGCGCTCACGCCGCCACTTCCGGCCCGCTTTTCTTGCTTCGACATAATTTTTATTGAATCAACTTTTTGGCTGCGACCATAAGGCGCGCGTACGCGTAGTGGCAGCAGCACTGCAATGTACTGTTATTTTTGTGTGTTTCTTTTGGTTTATTTCCACGCTTGTATTTTATTGACTTGCCATAACGCGAAACACGGTAGCAAGGATAAATTGCGCTGCGTCGCGCTAACAATAAAGCTTCCACAACGTTTTGGCCAGCGGCGCCGCCAGCTGCTTGTGCGCCACACTGTAGTTGGCTGTCCAGCCCAGTTGCGTGTTGTCCGCATAAAAATTAAGTTTAGGTTATTACGTTTCTTGTATATATATTTGCACAGGCTGCACCTCCTGCCACAGAACGCTTCTTTTTCGCTTTTTACTACATTTTATTTCGACGTATATTAATAAATGTGAAAACGCTGTGGCAGCAGGAAACAAATTTGCTATTTGGTTCCTCTTTTTGTTTCCACTTGCTGTAAGTTGCCTCGCGCGCCTCCATCAAGTTTGTGGATTATTGATTTTTCTGAACAATTCAACATTAATTGGAATTGTTGTGCTGGAAAATTGTGCTTTAAATGATTTTGAACGGTCAGTTTGTATGATGGCTATATCTTATAGTGATCCGATCTGAACAATTTCTTGAATATACCTTTGTCATGGATAATGATCCGTGTAAAATTTCTTGAAGATAGCTCTTCAAATGCAAAAGTTTTCCATACAAGCCCTTGATTTCCACCGTTCAGTTTGTATGGTGGCTATATGCTATAGTGATCCGATCTGAACAATTTCTTCAGAGAATACTCCTTTGTTATAGAAATTACATGCCAATTTTGTGAAGATATCTTTTCAAATGCAAAAGTTTTCCTACAAGCATTTGATTCCAATCGTTCAGTTTGTATGAGAGCTATACGCTATAGTGGTCCGAAATCGGTGATTCTCACATATGAGCAGCTTCTTGCAGAGTAAATGAGGTGTGCAAAATTTCAGAATGATAGCTCCTAAACTGTGGAACAAATTCTTTGAGTATATACGGATATTCAACAACTCTTGAGACGGCTTGTTGGCCACTTGCTGGTTTGTTCGTAAAAAATTCGGTGACATTTTGTAACTGATGTGCTAAGAAGTTCATCTTATTGACCTTAAATAATTTTTATTTTTATTTATTTCAACATATATGTACATTCTTATGCTCTTGCAACATGTTGCTACAGTGAAGAATGGTTTTCTTTTATTTTAAATTATTTCTTACCTGCTAATAATTAACGGTATTTTGGTAATATTTTTTTCTTTTTAATTAATTTTATTTCTGTTCCTACATATATGATAGACCTTCAGGCTGCTTTTGTCGCTCAATCACTTAAAGTATTCGAGTAGAACTGCACAAACACACTGCATGAATATTAAATAACCGCTTAAATACCTTAGGATATAACATATATTTTTTCGCACTCAGTTTTTCTAAAGAAAACCGCACTAATCTGAAAAAATTGCACGTGGCTTTAGTTTTAACCCTATTTCTCTATTGGTTTTTTTGCGGCTAAACTCGCACTCGCGGCATAAAGTTCATCCACACTCCTCCTTCATATCGTCATCTAAAATGAAAAATAGCGTAACATCACTTTTCATAAGTTTAGAGGCGAAGGAAAAACGTTGTAATAGAAAGCATATGAAACAAAATTTGAGTATTGGTTATAAAGTGGTTATATATTGGTTATCATACATTTATGCATAAAATGGTTATTTAACATATTGATTATCATGCACTCATGCTGAAACAAAATTTGAGTATTGGTTATAAAGTGGTTATGCATCAGTTATATATTGGTTATAAAATACTTATATATTAGTTACATATTGGTTATATTTTGGTTATATCTGTCAACGAAAGCTGAAAATTTTATGCTACATATATGTGATTTGTTGTAGTGAAGTGTAGGCAATAAAAATCAATTTCAATTTTCTTGATTATACGTAGTTTTGCATTTTCAGTGACGAAATTGGTAACTGCACCGGCCAACCGCTTTGTGTGAGCACCAGTTGCTAGCTGCGCTGTCGCATGTTACATAATAACTCAATATAATTACTCAATAGCAATTTCAGTGCACTCAATCAATCATACCGTTGTTAACAGTATACAAAAAATCCTATTAACTTCAACAAATACTATTATTTCTTATAACTGCTACTTATTTTTCTCCGCCAAAAACCATAAAAATTAATTTCCAATAAATAATCATAAGAACAGCGAAATTCCAAGCAAAGCAAGCACCACAAGCGAGCCGCTTAATGGCAAATTGCTTTTTCGCTAGCCACTCCTTTGCTGCCGTACGCGCGCACACAAGCAGAGACACGCGTGCTTTCGCACTCTCTCTCACAACAAAGTTCCACAAAGTATATGTATGTGCGACAATGCTTTGTCAACTGAAGCGCAATCACAATGCGAATTACAACAATACATTTTTATGAAAATATCATGAAAATCGCTATGGTGTGCTGCTGTTTGCGCATGTGATTACATGAAAATACCATACAAGGCAGGGGGAAAAGAACTGATGAGTAAGGCGGAAAATGCGAGAAAACCGAATATACGCAAGAAAGAGTCTAATCCAATTTCAATCGGGAAATAAACTGTCAGACTGCTTAACAAAATAATAAATGGTACTTTATGAAAATATTATGATTTTGACATGTTAAACAAAACGAATCACAGCAAGCAAACTCAGCAAATACTTACACAATCGCGCAGTGGGGTGAGCGAAAGGGGCTGGTAGGCGCAGGGGTGATAGGCAACTGGAGGCAAGCAGGCGCCTACACACAAGCAAGCCGTGCAAATAAGCGCCGGTAATGCTGAGCATACAGGCACACGCACACATGCACAGCTAATCCGCAATACACTTAACACATGCGCTGACAACGCGCTCGTGCGCCTTGGCGTAGGCAATTGCCATTGCCAGTCAGTTGCTGAAATTACTTGCTCAAACATTATCCTTTGCTTTTAGCGACGACAGCATGTAAACAAATATTTTCATTGTCAAACGCGCGCGCGCTTTGAAACGTGCTTGAATGGGGTGGCGGCGCAGCCTACGCATGTGTGCGCGCAAGACACAGGAAAATATTTTTTTGCAAATGAAAGAAAAGAAATGTAAATTTATTTGCATTTAGTTACATAAATATGTATATTTTTTTATATAATGTGAGTGAGGTGTGGCTGTGTTTGTGTTGCGGCAAAGTTTCTCTAGCAAGTAGAGCGTGTATGTTGAATGTCAACGCGCGTATAAATTTAGAAAAATATGTGCGCCCATCAAAACAAAGCGACAAATGTTGTGAAAAAACCGAAACTGTAGCAAAACAATGGCGGCAACAAGGCAACAACAAGCCATGGCATACATAGAAAAGCACGGAAAATGTCTTGCAACACACACGCACTCATCTATTTCCATACACACACAAACATAAGTGCCATAAAATTAGATTTTTGTACACATAGCGCTGAGGACCTCCCCGAGCGCCAGCGACAAACTCAAGCAAGTCGCAAGCAAACACACGCATACACATCTACATATATATGTATACACAAGGTTATTAATAAACACTTACTTAGCTATATAGACACATATACTCACGCACACTTGAACTTTAAGTCACATAAATAAAATCAAAGTGCGGCCACAACGTTGTCAGCGCCAGCGAGAGAGCAACACCAACAACAACAATGGGAGGAAAACTTACGACAACATTGTTTTTGAAAACGCTACGCCGCACTGTCTGTGGCTGACTGTGACTAGCGCGCTCTTGCTGTTGTTGGCGCTTGCTTTACCTTCAACAATCAGCTGAGCAAAATATGGCTGGCAATGGCCGTTCATGCAACAGCGTTTGGGCGTGTGTGTGCCATTAATTTTCTGTGCAAGCCTATACGAAAAATGCTTACGAAAACGCCTACTTCGGTAAGAAAACTTGTACGAGAGTGTTCTCCCCACCTTAGCGATGAGTTATGTGTCTTCGTAGAGTATGTGTGCGTGCATATGGCGAGCGCGCTACGCCCACGTTGCTGCAACATTGTGCTGTTGCCGCATTTTACGATGTGTGAGCACAAAATTAGCAGCGTATGGGCATATATTTTGTGGATTTTTGAAAGAGTTGGACTGCAGTTTTTAATAAGAATGGTTAATATATTCGGCATCGGACTAAAAATCAAAAAAAGTTTAATTTAAGTGCACTTTCTGCAGTTTACAGGGATCAGTTTGTATGACAGCTATAAGCTATAGTGGACCGATTTGTACTATTTTCTCAGAGATTGTAGCATTGTCTCAGATAATAAACCGCAATAAATTTTGTAAAGATATATCATCAAATAAAAAATTTTTCTTACAAGGACAGGGTTTTGTGCTATCAGTTTGTATGGCAGCTATATGCTATAGTGGTCCGATCTAAACATTTTCTTTGAAGATTGTAGCAATGATTTGAAAAATAATAAACAATTTTATGAAGATATTTGCTCGAACAAAAAAGTTTTTTAAAGAACCTAATTTAAGGTTAGTTTGTATGCAGCTATAGCTATAGTGGACCGATTTGACTATTTCTCAAGATGTAGCATTGTCTCAGATAATAAACCAATAAATTTTGTAAAGATATTCATCAAATAAAAAATTTTTCTACAAGGACGGGTTTTGTCTATCAGTTTGTATGGCAGCTATATGCTATAGTGTCCGATCTAAACAATTTCTTTGAAGATTGTAGCAATGTTTGAAAAATAATATATACAAATTTTGAAGTATCTTGCGAAAAAAAAGTTTTTCCTACAAGAACCTAATTTTAATCGGTTAGTTTGTATGCAGCTATATGCTATAGTGGACCGATTTGCACTATTTCTTCAAGAGATTGTTAAGCCAATTGCCTCAGGTAATAAACCGCAATAAATTTTGTAAAGATATCTCATCAAATAAAAAAGTTTTTCTTACAAGGACGGGTTTTTGTGCTATCAGTTTGTATGGCAGCTATATGCTATAGTAATCTGATCCAAACAATTTCTTTGGAGAATGTAGCAATGCTTTGAAAAATAATATATACAAAATTTTATGAAGATATCTTGCCGAACAAAAAAGTTTTTCCTACAAGAACTTAATTTTAATCGGTTAGTTTGTATGGCAGCTATATGCTATAGTAGTCCGATTTGAATAATTTCTTGGGAGATTATATTGCTGGCTTAGGTGTTAATTTTCGTAAAATTTCGGACTGATATCTCTTTAAATAAACAAGTTTTCCTTACAACGACTTGAGTTCGATGGGTCAGTTTGTATGACAGCTATATGATATAGTTTCCGATCTGACCATTTCTTTAGAGGTTATAGCATTGTCTTAGATAATAAGTTGCACCATATTTTGTAAAGATATCTCATCAAATACAAAAGCTTTCTCATACAAAGAATTGCATTTTAATCGGTCAGTTTGTATGACAGCTATATGCTATAGTAGTCCGATTTGAACAATTTCTTTAGAGATTATAGCAACTCTTAATATAATAATTTTTGCTGAATTTCGTAAAGAAAGTTCCTTAAATAAAAAAGTTTCTCATACAAAGACTTGAGTTGCAATGGTCAGTTTGTATGACAGCTATACGCTATAGTCTTACGATATCGGCGATTCCGAGAAATAAGCAGCTTCTTTGCGAGCGAAAGACGTGTACCAAATTTCAGCTCGATATCTCAACAACTGTGTGAATACTTCATGTATACACCGACGCAGATGACTCAATAGACTCATGTCGTCTAATTACTCCATAAATCAATCTTTTTCTAACACATTTCACACAATAACAACAATTAAACTCGAAAATGATATATTGTCAATATTGCTACAATATAATCTTAACTACCAAATCAGTGTTTAGTAGCTTAGACTCCACTACAAAGCACACTTTAACTCCACAATGTGAATAAATATGAAAAAATATAAAAATTTCATTAGCAAACGCCAACAAAGTGCCGCAAGCCCACACAAAAAACCGACACTAACCAATACAAACATGCGTGTAAACAAATAAATTCAACCGTGGCATGATAATTTGTCAGATAAACAAAGCAAATACACACATACATACATGTAGTTGTAGCTATAAAAAGCTTAATTGAGGCATCAGCGCGGCATAAGCATGCATATAGATGTGTGTGTGTGTTTCCCCCTTATTGTCAATTGACATAAAATTCATTAACAATATTGACAATTACAAGCTACAAGTAAACACGCGTGAGCACATATGCAAATAGCGGTCAGTAAATATGTAAATATGTGCGTTGGTAAATAAAAGTGCGGCAAATAAGCGTGTGAAGGCGCCTTATCACAGTTTGTGCTAATAAAGGGTGCCGATAGCTTGGTAAATATGTATATAAGCAGGTGTTTATTTATGTATGAGGGTGCCGTAGTGAATATTTTGGTGGCTAGAATACTAGATTGAAACTGAAAAATTATTTTTTTAGTATTTTAGTCATCTTTTAGGCGCTTTTTGTTAATATTTTTTTAACTACATACATGAAGGTATCAAAATAGCGTTAATTTGCGGTACTTTTCTTATGCGTGATAGCACAATATGTATGCATTTTGAGCGTGCTAAGACACCTTGAGCTAAACTGGCGCGCTGAATGAAGTTCTTGTGCCAAAATGGCGTCCTAAGTGAAAGTTCTGATTGACATACTTTCTCACTAACAACCAGATATTAGCAAATAGTATGGCATTAAGCAAAAAAGAGTGCACTTAAATATACTATACACAACACATGACGCAGACGCGTACAACTTTTTATTTTCAAGACACTCACACACTTGCCGCAACAACTTTTTTTCAAGACACTCACATATTTGCCTGAAGACGCTGCGTGCAGCGCCACTTACTTGCAACTCAACACAAAAGTAAGCATTTCTTCTGCGGTCGCCACAAACACTGCCAACACATAGCAGCACTTTCCATTAGCCAACACACACTGTCATTGCGATAATTTGCAACTTGTGGCAGTGAGGCAGAAAATTTCACTTTGTCACGAAACTGAGACGCCCATAACGAAGGGACCGAGCAAAAATGGGCACGCAAAGCGGCGCTCAAACAGCGACAACATTATTACGTAGCAGTATGAAAGGTGTATTTTGTATGTGTTTAATCCCCCTTGCCGCGCATGGTAGTTAGGCCGCATTCCAGGGTCGTGTGTTGGCGCATTAAATGCCTGCTGCAAGCCGCCCATTTCGGCAGCAAACTGTTGCCATTTCCTTAGACGCCACATATTTGTTGTACCAGCTGCTTGTACAAGTGCCACAGCGTGTTGTTTTTAGTTTTTTTTTAAATTTTTTTTTTCTTTTTTTACACTTTTTTTCCTTTTTTTCACCACTTCTTGCTTGTAGGCTGCAATATACAATTCTTTTGCGCTTAAGTGTTGCATGTTGCAGCAAAAAGTACACCAGTAAGTCAAGCAATTGGAGTGGCATTCACATGCCACATTCATGTATCTATGTATGTGTATTGCAAGTACAGCGCGCAAATAACGCCTATTAATAGTGCCTCAGCAGTGAGTGTAAGGGCAACACAGTAGCGGTGGCAAGTGCTATTCAAGCGCTAGCAATTTCACTAGCACAAATAGCGCTGTCATGCATTGCTTTCAACACACACATACACTTTCATGTTGCAACACACACAAACAAACACGCCACCAACAACACCGCTGCTGCCGCTGTTGACCACCCACGATAGGCAACATTTACCGCAATCTTCATCAAGCACTCCCGCATACACTCAAAGAGCATACACAACATACAGACATGTATGTATGTATGTCTATGTGGCAGCCACTCATCTTCACCCAGTTTTCATTTCGTTTACGGTATTTGCCAACTTCTTGACTTCCGTAAGTCTATTGCAATTTTGATTTCTATGCCACAAACTTGACAACAACAACAACAACAGCTAAGTGCCGCTCGTAGCTACTCGACTTATATACGTACACTTGTAACTGTTTATATAAGTATGTATGTATTCGTATACAGCCGCTTGTAGCTAGTTGTGGCAAGTCTAACGTTTCTCCGTAACTTGCTGCCTACCATTACCCTGTACTTGTAACGGTACATAGCATGTCATTTTAGTCCGTCGAAAAGTGTCTGTTGGTAAGGCTTTTCTGATTTTTATGCCGTCAACAATTTGCAGACAATTTTCACGAAACAACTGCTTGTTGCAACATGCCGCCGACACCGCCAACACCGTGTACCAAAGGTAAATCGTGGCAAGCTAAGTAAATGTAGTAAGAGTGCCTCGTTGTGGCTGCTTGTTTTGCACTTTTGGCTGTCTTATCTTGTTGTGGCATGCCTCATTTTTTGTTACAAGGCTACTTTTTGGCATGTTGCATGTAGTCTTGTTACAGTTTGCAACGTTTCGACAACTTGTTTGTAGGTGTATTGCTGGGTTGTAAGTTTTTCAGACTTTGGGGGGGTGTTTATAATCAATATTTACCCTTGAGTCTACTTATTTAATGGTTTCTAAAAATAAATCAATATTTTTTTGTTTATTACTTGTATCTTCGTTATTGATTGGCTTGACGTACTTGAATTTTCAAATTACTGCTAAAAAAGTATAGTCGAAATATACAAGTTCCTTTAAATTTCCTTCATAAATTCTTCCTCTCCCACGCCTGAGCTCAATATTGTACCGAAAATATAGTTTCTGTCAATATTTGGTATATTCCTTACCTTATTTTCTAAATTCCACTCTTGCACCAGCCTCCTTTCTTAATTATGCTCAGTATATGAAAGAGTTTACACCTCTTTTACTCTAACCATTTTCACAGGTTACTCCCTGCTACTCGCTACATTATCTATCTCTAACACTAAACCCATATTTTTTCCATAAGCTGACCTTCTCCTATTGCCTATACTTTGACTTTTTTCCAGCCTTTCCCTCCCAATTTCAACTTTTCAAAATTTGTCGTTGAATAATAATAATAATTTTCGACACTAACGGTATTTTTAGTACTCAAAGTATTTGTTATAAACAAGCCACATTAAAGTAAGCAAAGCGCACGACCTCATAAACTCATGTCTGCTTAAGCTTTCTCTTCGCTCTTCTGCTGTCAACCGTACTTTTTATGCCATTTGAGTGTCCTAATTCACAATTGTCAAGGCGTTGACTTGCATGTCAATGCAGTGTAATTATTTTATGCCGATTTGTGCTCAATACCGTTTGTGTTATTCTTGGAAAACCTTGTTATAATATTTATTATTAAGTTGTAGCCCGAGTTCTTGGAAATACCAACAAGCGACCAGTTAAAATTTAAGTTATTTTCCTTGTAAAAATATTTTTTTTTACTTTAACGAGTACGCAGAAGCTCTTATTGTTATGATTTGAATAAAAAAAATTGCATTGCAGTTCTGCTGCAGAAAGCTTAATATAAAATTAAAAGCTACAAGTGAGTCAAAAATAGCGCAAATCAATAAAAATTGCGACTTACATGGAACTAGAGACTATACACGTATGTCTTGTAAGGAACTACGAGTAATATTAGATGGAAAATGATGTCCTTTCAGTGAAAGCTTACTTGTAATTAACAGTGAAAGCTTACCCACATACTAAAATTAGAGCAAAAAAATAAACAATGCACTTTCAATGAAAGCTTAATGTAAAAAAAAATTACACATACTAAACCAACACATTGGAAACTTACTTAAAGTTTCAGTGAAAGCTTTATGAAAGTTGACAGATTGATTTTAATGAAAGCTTAATTTAAAGAATGAACAGTATTAGCTTACTCACATACTGAACCAACGTTAAAACAAATGTGTTTTCACTAGAAACTTAGTTAAGGTTTGCAGTGAAAACTTTATTAAAATTAACAGTGAAAGCTTAAACTAATATTAGAAAAGTATGCTTTTAGTGAAAGCTTACTTAAAGTTGGTACCGAAAGCTTACTATACAACTGAAATTAGGGTTCCTTCAAACTATGTGCTTTCAATGAAAGCTTAAATTTAAAAAATTGATTGCTTCCAGTAAAAGCTTATTACATAAAGTTCATAGTGAAAGCTTCCCGAATACTGAATTAGAGTTAAACAAAATGTCCTTTCAGTAAGAACTTACTAAAAATTGACAGTGAAAGCTGATAGTATAAACTTGCCCAAGCATCAAAATTAGAGTAACTTTAAAATATGTGCTTCCAGTGAAAGCTTAATTAAAAAAGTTGGCAGAGAAAACTTACCCAAATACAGAACTAAATTTTAAAAAACGTGCTTTGGTTAAAAGCTTACATAAAGTTAATAGTGAAAGCTTAATCAAAATTGATAGTGAAAGCTTGCCTACACACTGAAATTAGAGTATTTTTAAACTATGTGCTTTCAGGAAAAGCTTAATTAAAAAAATTGGCAGTAAAAACTTATCCAAATACCGAACTAATTAAAAAAAAACGTGCTTTGGGTGAAAGCTTACTTAAAGCTAACATTGAAAGTTTGATTAAAATTAACTATGAAAGTTTACATAAAGTTTACAGCGAAAGCTTAATGAAAATTGACAGTGAAAGCTTAAAAAATCTGCTTTCATTGAAAGCTTAATGAAAATTGACAGTGAAAGCTTATCCACCTCTTATTTAACTAATGCAAATATAACAATTTTTCACTTATTTTAATCAAGCTTTCAACGCCTAGCTCTTGATACATACACACAAAAGTACTTTAAACTTTACTTGCACTTTTACTCCCAAAAAATATTTTCATTCTATGCCAAGTGCTTTCACTTTTCTTCAACTTTGTTTACTGTGCGTTACGCAAATAAAGCTCCAAAGCCAAAAAAAAAAACGCAATTTAAGAAAATATTGCAATGTCATAAATGACATAAGTCAAACACAAATTACACGTCTAATTATGCTCGCCTAAGTGCTAAGCTTATGTAAACAAACTTTTTGATTGCTTATGTAAAAGCGTTGCCACACAAAAGAAAGGCCGCAGGTGAGCGAAGAATAAATAAAAAATATTAAAAGTATAAAAAAAGAATCATTATATTGTCAAAATATTGACATTGCATGGCAGTAAGAAAAAACAAGCTGCCGCGCGCAACAAAATGAGGAAACTTGTACAAATTCATTAAAGCAAACTTGCAGTGGCTTATGGCTTATGCTTTTAAGATGTTGAGTAAACTTTAGCAGAAACAGTAGCTCGCTTACTGGCTTCATCTCTTTTGCGCACACACACTTTTGAGCTAACACTTGAGCACGATCTGTCTCGCTCTATCTCTCCCCCTCTCTCTCTCCCTCTCTCTATTACACGCATTCTAACGCAAGCGGCGAAGTCAAACATTGAAGATTACTTCGATTTGAAAGCCATTCCTGCTGACTTTACATTTGTTAAGCAACGATTTAAGTAGTCAAGCACCGCATACCTGGCAGGCAGCCTGCTTTACTTGCCGTTTCATTTCCATTTCTGCCGTGCAATGCCAAATTGTCAAAAGGAAATGTTTACACTGGGCGCTGGGTAATAACGCCGCAAGAGCGGTTGAAGCACAGGAGCGCTGGCAGTGGCGGCGACAAATAAATTGACACAATATGAATTGCCAAGCCATTTGATTTGGCTTAAATGCCGACTCCGCAGACAGACAGCACGGTACCGTATGAAAGCAAGTGAAAACGTTGTCGAGGCGGCACGTAGCAGTGTCACAGGCAAGAAGCTAGCAAGAAACAAGGCAGTGACAGGCAAGAAGGTAGCAAGCTGCAAGTCGGTGACAAGGAGAGCGCGCGCGCAATGTGAGCCGAGGCGCTGCGCCTCGTCGTTGGCGACCTGGTAAGCGTAAGAAAAACAAACGCAGAGCAAAGTAAAGTAAAGCTTAATAATGTAAATTTTGCTCTAAGCCATTTTCGAAGACTAATGGTGCGTTCTCGACCCGCGCGCTGTGGCGCGGTGGGTGTGGGGAAAGTAAACAATAGCGGCAGAGTATGCTATAAAAACAATCGAAACAAACAATTTTGTAAATATGAATATAACGTCTGACTGGCAATGCTGTTGTGCATAAGAAAATGTCTTCACAAACACACACAATACATACAAACACACAATTGTGTGGCATTGTCTGTAGGCGTACGCGTGAGTGGTATTATTAGTTGGCCGAGCTTAGGCAAAAAGGGCGGCATTAGCGCAAATTGATATTGTGCGAGGGTGTGAGAGAGAAAAGCGCCTTGCAATAAAATAATATACGAAGCATTGCTGCCACAAAAGGCGCTAGCAGGAAGGCTGCCAGAAAGATAGCGCGAGTGTGAGCCCTATACATAGATATATAAAATAAAAATGTGCACATTGAAAAAGGCTGACGAAAAGCGTGTTGAAAGGAAAACAAACAATAGCCAATATGGCGGCATCCGCTCTACTTTTGCGATTTTCGCTCTTCGCAGGCACCGCAGCAGACAAGCAGGCGCGGCGCGTTGCTTGGTAAAGGAAGCGCAGGTAAATGTAAAGCGCCTGAGCGCCTCAATGGAAGAAACAGACGTTGGCGGCTTGTGGAAGAGGCAGTGATAGCTAAAAATAAGAGGAAAACGCAGCGCATGAAATAAGATTGAGGATTGAAAATGTTGCAAATACTAATGTTAAACGGCCGACGACAGCTTTGCACAGGCCGCGTTGTGGGCGTCCATTATGCACTTGTGCAAACAACTTGAAATACGCAGAGCCAAGAACAAATATATGCGTGGAGATATGCTGACGCGCTGCACGGCGCTTGGCAGGCAATAAACGCGATTTTTCACTGGCGGTTGCCAGAATGCGGCACACATATATATCACCAGCGATATAGTTTTTGCATACACGTTTTTCATCTCTGCGCTCTACCCCGAACTCCAACACTTATTGTACACTTACTATAACTAAAATATCGCCTGTCTGCCAGCTAACACTTCATTTCCTTGTGTGCCTCACATTTATTATTGCTGTTGTTGTTGGCGACACCTCATTTCCCTGCTGAGCTATTTTTATTTGTTGCAATTTACGCTGAAAAATAATAATAATAACGCTAGAAAAAATAAAACAATAAAATAAAATAAACAGCCATGGCAGCATAATTTCAGGCGCGCACGCATGAGACCTTTGCTAGTCACTGCTAGACGCTGACAATTGCTGCACGTACATAAATATGCGCGTAAAGTGCTCCTTTGGGGCTGACAGCCAGACAGCACGGTTGCTGTGGACTGTGCGGCAAGGGAGTGGTTAATTTTGAAAACTCAAAAATTTATATATTTGTGAAATGAGGCGCGGCTGTGGCAAGGATTGGCTGGTTAAAGGAAAAGAGTTCTTTTCATAAGCTGAAGAGGGTATATTAAATTTGATATTAAGTTTGTAATATGCCGAAAAAAATGTCTGAGACCCTATGCGAAATAAGTATATACAAATGAGTCTCGTGCTGTGTCAATTTAGCGAACTGAGTCTACTGAGCCGTGTTCGTCTCTCCGTATCCTTGTCTGTATATCCCTTAGTTTTTGAGTTAACGCTCTGAAATTTCTGATACGTCATTTTCTCTTCAAAAAGCTGCTCATCTGCTTGGAATTATCATTAGCGGACCACTAGAGCATATAGCTGCCATACAAACTGACCCATCAAAATAAAGTTCTTATTCGAAAAACTTTTTTATTTGATAAGGTATCATCATGAAATTCGGCGCTGATTATTATCCAAGACACTGCTACATTATACGAAGAAATTGTTCAGTTCGAGCCTCTATAGCATATAGCTGCCATACAAACTGCCATCAAAATAAAGTTCTTGTAAGGAAAAGTTTTTTGTTTGATAGGATAAAGCCACAAAATTTGGTATGGATTATCAACTAAAGCTTTGCTACAATATCGGAAGAATTAGTTCAGATCGGACCACTATAGCTTATAGCTGTCATACAAACTGGCAGACCAAATTCAAGTCCTACTATAGAAAAATTGTTTATTTGAAAGGGTATTTTCACGAAACTTGACTTAGATGATTATTTAAGTCAACGCTATAATCTCAGATGAATTTATTCACATCGGACCACTATAACATATAGCTGCCATACAAACTGCCCGATAAAAATCCATATAAAGTTCTTTTTATACCCTTTATACTGTAATAGAAGCTTTTGTGAGTCGTATTATAGCTGCGGTGCAACCGAAGTTAACGTTCTTACTTATTTTAAATTCAATTTTTTTATATTTTTGTAAACTTATTTAACTCAATAATCTGTAGCACCTTATTGTCTGCATAACTTGCGGCGCGGATACAGCTCTGAGAGTCAGTTACTCTCGAAAAACACTTTATGAAGCCTTAACTGGCAATATTTTTTCCTTTTTCACCACTTTTTATTCAAAACAAACGCCAAATTTAACTAAAAATAGCTATTTTTCAACTAAATTGACGCCAGCGCCATCTTGCGGAATATTTTTTTTTTTTTTGTTAAATTTGGTAAACAATTTTTACAGAGAAGCATGTTTAAATATTTATTTTATCGTACTTTATTCTATTTATATAATTTTCGACCTACCATTTTGAAACACCCGAATCAGTCCCATTTGTCTCTTTCTTAGACTATCACGCGTCCTTGCTCTTCTCTCGTTCCTGCTCTCCTTCGCTTTACGAAACCGTCATTTACACAAGTTTTGCTGGAGGTTTGCTGGCATTTGTCTTTGGATTTACATATTTAGGCTGCGTTAAAATGCCAGCTTTGCGCGGTTATGCCTTTATATTTATATATAGTGTATTTTTTCTCTTTGTTGCCACAGCAGAAGATTTCACACCTTGCGCGCCGTTGCAGACAAACAAATCAAGCAAAATCCTACACAATGAGTTTGTCAAGGCATTAACGTGTCTTTACATGGGCTGCCTGCCGTTGTGCCAACAATTGCGCGATTGCGTGTAGCAGCCAAAAGGGGTAGCAGCTACAACCCGCGCTATAATTTTTACTTGCCTTACAAGCGTGTATATGTATGTATACGCATCACCCCATACACCCCCGCTGCCACACGCGCCGATGGGGTTATTTCGTTTGTCAAACACGTTCAATAAAGATTTTCGCTTATAAATTGCTTTGCACTCAAGCGTTTTAAAGCCTTTGCCACAAGCAAAAAAAATATACATATACACAAAAACAATAAAAAACACAACAACAACAACTGCATGCCGTCTGAGACGTGCGCAAATTTGTGTTGTGTGTCGTGGATTGCAGTGGTAGCACTTTAGCTGCGGCGCGGTGCGGCGACAAACGCTCCAACGTCCGTTGACGTGGCAATCAAGGATTCACTGGCTTTTGGGGTTGTTGCGTGTTGCCTCTATGACTGCCGCTGCTTGATTCCCCTGATGCTATCGGCAAATAAGTTGTTACCGCTGATGAGACGTTGCCAAACGGAAAGACGCTTGAAAGTGTATGCAAACACGCGCGGGTGGGGGGATGCTTGGCGGATAATGATGATGCCACAGAAAGCTGCTGATTTACTCACACCGCAACTGCACTTGTGTGTGTGCATACATACATATATACACAATGTATTTCTCTGTGTATGGCATAAGTGCTGTGCTGGCGTCCCGCCTGCTGTTGTTGGCGCTGCTAATGTGTTTGTTGTGCATATATCCTCATATATATGTGTGTTTGTGAGAATATCCTGCAAGCTCAGCGCTTGTTTGGTAAGAATTTAAATTTTCGGCTCAACTCAAGCGCTCTTCTTGTTGTTGTTTACTTTGCTTTTGCCTCAACTTCCATTTTTATTCATTTTCCTTGTCATATATATTATGTAAGTGTAAGTGTGCGCTGTGTATGGGCACTCTTGTGTGGCAAGCTCTTCAAGTATTGGCATTTTGATGAGCTGCTGCTGCCGCTGCTGCATTTGCCATTCATTTGACTTTTAAGTGTCTCCGTTATTAGACTTTATCTTTATTGCTAAGCTAAGCTGACATACACGCCATGTGGTTGTTGCTGTTGCCGCTCGTTTGCTTTTATCAAAATCTTCAAATCTGCGTAACGCAATTTTTACGTTCACTCCCCATCCCCCCATCTCATCATCCGGTGGTGTCACTTGCGCGCTTTTACTCCGAACTGAGTGAATTTTAATTTAGTTGCCGAAGTTTGGCATTAAAATACAATTTCCGCGCGGTCGAGGGGGTGGCTGCCATGCGGTAGTATGTGTGTGGTATTTATTCAGTGAGGCATATAAAGCCTGTCAAATTGTTGTTTGTCGCGTCAAAGAGTTATTTGATTAATGGCCAGAAATCTGTGTCTTACTTAAGTATGCAAAAGAGTTGCTGTGGCTAGGAGTGGGTAAATAGTGGTGGCTGAGTGTGTTTGTGCTGCGGAAGTGTATCAAGCGGTTACTAGCGTGTTGTGATAGTCTATTTCATCATTGCCAGCAAGTGCTTTCTTTTCACACGCATCAAAAGATAAAAGCTAAAAGCTATTGTGATTTAGAAATTTTGGCGCAACTTTATTAGCTCATTGAATCTTTCTCTGAATCACTTTATCTATGAATCTTCTCAGAAATGCCAAAAAGGGATGGAGAATTCTAGATTTAACATTAGTGGCGTAACGGTATAACGCGATAATAACTGAAATTAAAAGTGTAAATAAGTACTTGCAAAATACTATTTTCTAGAAAGAAGAAATTAAAATAAAATCAATTGTAATTAACTGAAATATAATTAATTTGGTTTCAGGTTTGCGACTAAATGACTTAACTAATATTTTGATTAATTTAACACTGACTTAAAAATCTACATTTGACATATAAAAACACTTAATACTTTATATATTGATAAAAAAAATTTAAATTTTCGATTAATTCTTATTTAGTTAAGTCGAAGATTAGTCGGATTAAATCTGATACTAATTTCGATTTTATAATTAATGACATAAAATGAAATAAACACTTCTTCGATTAAAAGTGAAAAGTTGAGGTAGAACTACACGATTGATGAATGATTTTAATTTAGTTAAGTCAAATTTTAGTCGGATTAGGTTGTGCTATGTCCAAGAACCAACCCATTTGATAACTACAGACTTAAAAATTCCAATAAATATTAAACTTTTATCAAAAGGCGAAAATGCTCCTGAAAAGCTACACGATTAATCGACAAACTTTATTTAGTTAATTCAAAGATTAGTCGAATTAGTTTATAATATGCTCAAGCATTTCAAAAATTACAAGAAATCAATAAAAAGTATAGTGAATTTCTAAAAATCCTTCCGATTAATCGTTTATTTTTATTTAGTTAAGTCGTAGTTTAAAGTCGCATAAGTTTATATTAGGTTCAAGCAGTTAAAAATAAAATAAAATAAAAAAAAAATCGATTAAAAAGCCATTAAGCAAAAAAAGCTTAACGGTTAGTCGATAGTTTCCTGTGTTCTGCATTTAGTTGAAATGAAGATTAGTTGTATTAATTTCGATTTGATTATTATTGACTTAGAAATTCCAATTAACACTACGTAGTAAATATTATTAATAAGCTAAAAAAATGTTCAATTAATCTATAATTTGGTATTTAGTTAAATCGAAGGTTAGTCGTACTATGTTATACTATACTATGTTTATTTTGATTAAAAATGAATATTTTTTTTATAAGATTAAAGATTCGATGACTTAATTTACTTAATTTGAGTTTAATTACTCAGTTTTGACTAATCGATGACACTTTTGTTAAATTGACTAAGATTTTTGAAAGATTTTAAAATTTCAAATAACAAAAAAAAGTTTAACTTAAGAAAAAAATTACAATAGCCAAAAAAAGTAAAACAATGGACTGGGCAGTGGGACTAATTTATAGATTAATTTCTATTAATTTCTTATTTTATATGTGATCAAATTTAAAGTTAGTCGGATTAAATTAAGATTAGTTACCCAGTTTTGATTAATCTATAATATTTTTTTTAAATTGATTAATAAATTAATCAATAATTTTTTCTATGAATAGGTTTAAGATCAGTCAAAGAATTTTAATTTCAAAAAAGGATTTAAATTGGCGCTCAATTTTCATTTAACTAAATATAAGATTAGTCTCATTTAATTGAGATTAATTACTCAGTTTCGTTTAATCGATGATATTTTTGTTAAATTGAGAAAAGTTTTTAAATGACTTAAAATTTTCAAATAAAATTGACTTTTTTAAATTTCGAAAAGTAAATTAAAATAGCAAATATATTAAGAAAATATTATTATAAACAAAAAAGCGATGTCGGATTTTTTAACATATTCATTTCAATTAATCGATAACTTTTCATTTAATTTGATTTAAGATTAGTTGTATTTAATCGAGATTATATACACAGATTTAATATGTTTCTTAAATTAATTAATCGATAATTTTTCTTGTGATTAGTTTTAAGATTTGTCGGATTTAACTGTGACTAATTACTAAGTTTTGATTAATCCACAACTTTTCAACTAAAGAAATACAAAATTAAAGAATTTCCCATTAGAAATTGTATATTAAATTTTTCAACTAATTTATTTTACTTTTTCTCTTTCCAGGTATGTGAATTCTAAACTCCCTAATTTAAACTATTCCAAGTAAAATTCGCCTTAATTAAATTTTCGAAATGGTAAGTGATTAAAATCGCAATTAGCAATGAAAATAAACCTCCAGCTGAGAATTAAGTAGAAATAAAATCAACTAATTCTCGGCTTAGATAAACACTTAAGACAGACGATTAGTCAGGCCGCAATATATATACACACACATATTTGGTACACATACTTATGTATACACACAGCGCGCTTTAAGCCATCCAAACTGACAGCAATGAAGACGCAACGCTTTGTGTCATTGCCACGCCGGCGGGCATAGGTTTAAAGATTTTCTATGTTTGTCTAATTTAAGAATTAAACTGAGCTTGTAACACTTTAGCAAGCAATAAATCATGGCGTGGTTAAGCGCTGGGAGGGATATATGCTGTGAATAAGGAGCAGCAAGAGATGGGAAAGAGCTTGAATTGCCAATAATTGATGAATGTAGGCGGAAATTCCAAATAAATATTTTAGTAAAAAATTTGTAATGGCAAAAATTATAAAAAAACGAGCAAAAATCATAAATTTTTTTCATACTATTTTTTGTTTATTATTTTTATATTTTTGTAATAATAATTTTTTTAATATTTTTTTTAATTTTTTTTTTTTACTATTTTTTTCTAATTTTATTTTATTTTATTTTTTATAATTTTTTTTCTTTGCATCCTCTTTGTCTGATGCGCTCAATCGTTGCTGTTACCTTTTCTATATTCAAACATTGCTACACACCCACCCGACTTCACGTATGCTTCTAGCAACCACCATAAGCTTACTTGCCAGAACACACAGATTTGTTTCCACATATGTGTGTATGCATATATGTACATATGTGCCCCAAAAGCCCCTTCAGAATGAAGAACTCACAGCTGTTTCGCGCTGCCAAAGATTTCGTAGACGATTTCGCTAGAAAATCCAGCATTGCAGCAATCAAAAGCTGCCTCACAGCAAGCATTAGCCGCCATAAATGAAGATGCCAGCTACAACAGCGCGCATCCACACACCCGCAAGCATCTATACACATACACACAACCATTCAAACACGCATACACGCACTCATGCAAAGTCACTTGCCGCCACGCCACATCATATTTGAAGCGTCTGACTGCCGCTGCGGCGTTGGCTGTCACCGCTGATGATGCCCATGATGTGCTGATGAGCGCCGAACCCAACAGCAATGGCTACAATAATAGCAACAACCACCATGACAGCTATCAACGGCCAGCAATTGTAGTAATCAGCGGCTAAAGTAAATCGCATAAATGCTTAGTATTAAGTGTAGCTGGCAGGGCTATATGTCTTTATTTGCCATATACGCGCACCAACACACTTGTATGTGTGTTTGTTACGCGTTTGCCCGCGTTGTTAAGTTGATTTCATACTTATAAGTAAGCCATTTGTAGGCGCAAATGTCTGAAAATACATATGCACACTCAGACAGGCACACATAACGCACATACATGCGTGCGCTTGGCGCAAACACTCGCAATAATTAATCATTTGGCATCACGCATTTGGCCAGCCGCGCGCTTCGCTGGCGTTCGTTGATATTTGCACGCAATCATGCAGTTCTCTTTTTAATTTGTATAAACAATTATGTGTTGTTCACATATACACGTAAGTGTATGTATATGTATGTATGTACTTTTTCTTGTATATTTACACGCCGCACTTATTGAAGTGTGAAAACGCCTGTTAAAGTGCCGCAGGCCGGCAACAAAACAAAACTACCAAACCGCAAAATTAACAAAACATCATTTTGGTTCGCCTAAAAAGCAACAACAAAAATGTGTGTATCTGAAAAAAATTAGTAGCGAAAAAGCTTTGTATAAATAAACAAATCTGTGTAAATTGCGGCGGCGAAACATGTGTCTTACAATAACAATGCCATACTTGTACAGAAATAACAGGAAATTAAAACCGAAGGCATAAAAATTAGTGTTTTATTTTATTTTGAAAAGTATAGATACATAAAGAGGGAGATATGTATGTGTGTGCTCTACTTTTGGTAGTAAAGTTTTAAAAGATATTTAAAAATTTTTTCAAGTCAAAACTTTTTCTTTGAATATGTGAATTTCTATTTAAATTTTAAAATTTTAATAAAAAAAATGTCTTCTTTATATAAAATTATATAAATTATATAAAATTATAACGAAAAAATATTTTTTGTTACAAAAAAAAAAATTATATAAATAAAATTATTTTTAGTTCAGAAAAAAAAATTATTTTAAATATTTTTAGTTAAAAAATCAATTTTTTGCATAAAAAAATTTTTTAACTTTTTATTAAAAAAAAGTAAGCAAAAAAATAATTTTAAAAATTTTTGGAAAAAAAGTAAAAAAAAAAACACTGAAAAATCTACCAAAAAGAGTTTTGTTAGAAATTGAATATTTAAGAAAAAATTAGCATCAGAACTAAAAAGAAAGAATTTCATAAAACTAAATTTTTTTAATTAAAAAGTTTTTTTTTTAATTAAAAAGTTTTTTTTTAATTAAAAAGTTTTTTTTTTAAGTTTGGAAAATAATTTTTTAAAATGGAAATTGTGAGAAAATATTTTTTTAAATTGAAAATTCGGAAAATATTTTTTTAAAATGAAAATTCTGAAAAAATGTTTTTTTTTTTTATCTAGAAAATTAGAAAAAAAATTGCAACCAAAATTTGTAAAAATATAAATTTTTTTACAAAAAGGCATTCAAAAATTTATATATTTTTTTTTTAATAAAAATTTGGAAAAATAATATTTCGGAAATTTTTATAAATAAAAAAAAACGATCTTGGCAAGAAATGATATTTTTAAATAATTGGTTAATATGCGAAAATATTAGCAGAAAACTTTTATGCACAAGGCTTCACTCAAGCATGAGCAGTAAAAAAAGCACAATAAACGCTTACATACACAAATGAGAAAAAATCAACAATTTTGCACAATTCAATCATCTTTGCTGAAAAGATCATTGAAAAAGTGCTCCAAAGACAGCGCGCGGCATACACTGATGACCACCCACTTACGTAAGCGCGCTGACTGGCCGAACGCATCAGTAGCAAAAATCAATTATTGCTGATCGCATAAATGGCTTTAATTGCTTTTATTGCAATGCTACTGTGAGCGCATACATATATTCAGCGATTATGAGTGGCGTTGCACGCGCGACGGCTGCTAATTGCACGCGTTGCCAAGCTTTATAAGCGCTTGTAAATTCTTTATTGCATCGAAGCGTTTTTCAAAAGCGAAAATGTTCAATGAAAATAAGCAACCAGTGCGCATATGTTGCTTCACGGGCAGAAGTAGATGTTTCCTCCTACCATAAAAAAGGCAAAAAATGCGTCAGCGTTCAGTGTGTCTTCACACTTTACCAATTCGTACGCGCAACGGTTTATTTATTTGACGCCCGCGCGCAATCAACAATTGCCACGCGGTGCTGAGCGCATTTGTTTATGAAATTTTTATGATTTGTATTTCATTTGCTTTTTTCTACTTTTATTTCTCTTGCGTTGCCCACCACTTAACCAGCTGTGATTTAAAGTAATTTGCTTGCTTGTTTTATGAAATTATGAAAGCGGCTCCTCAAAGTGGTACCGCAATGTTCTCCATATATACATGTGTATAGCTGCGTGTGTAACATCAGCAATGAAAATCATCTCAAGACATCTGAAATACATTTTTGTCACCCTCATCGCGGCCACTGTGACGCATAAATACTAAATTCTACGGCAGCTCTTATGCCTCTCAATGCCTGCCTGCTCAACACTTTGATTTTTGGCCTTTGATATTCGCCGCTCATAATTCTTTGGTTTGCTTAGGCGCTTTAGACATTATTATTATTATCTCTTTCGAAATTGTAAAGTCGAAAATGTGTGCGCACATTCATCATTGTTGTGTCTTCATTTAGTTCTCATTTTAATTTTTATTTTTATATTTTATTCTGATATTTTTTTTTATTTGCATTTTAGTTTTCATATACTTTTTTCAAGACTTATTTATTTTTGTTATATAATTTCTTCATTATTTATTTTAATTTTATGCCACTATTTTCCAATCTATTTAATTTTTGTCATGTTTTTTATTAATTTTTCTTTGTATATTTTTTCTGTATTTTTTCCACGATTTTTAAGACTTTTTAATATTTATTTCTTCATTTGCCTTACTTTCTTATTTTTTATTTTTTGTGTTTTCTATTTTTTTTAACGATTTTCAATCTGTTTACATATTTTTCGTTTCTTTTTTTCATTTTTTTATATATTTTTTGTTTACGTTTTTGCCATGATTCCTCCGCATATTTTCACGCCTTGTGCGATTTAACACACTTCACGGCGCTTTGCTTAAATTTATTTAACTAATTCTTTGGCGCTTGCCCTCACTTTGCTTTTTATAATTTTCTTGCTTATGTTTTGTTAATTGGATTTGATTGATCTTTTAGTGCTTTCTACACTTCTGACTTGTTTTAATTTCAAATATTTTTTGTTTATATGTTGAAAGGAATATTTTTGGCAAATTTTCCAAAAATTGACGTCATCTTTGATATATGTCTTATTGTTTTTACTTAGAATTAGAACTCTCTGTTTATTAAAATATTAAGGAAAATTTTTAAGAAATAAATTGAAATGCAGATTTTGGCTTATAGTTAAGTTAGGTTAGGTTATGTTAGTCTCGTAGGCCAATAAGCCACGCATAGATCAGTTTTGGTCCTTTGCGATGCCACATAGAGTTCAGTTTCTAGGTCCATGAGGAGTAGTCATCGTTTAACATTCCTGTGCTTGATGCGAATTTTAACAGACTTTGCGGCCTCACTATCGATACTTCCTACAGTCATACCGTGAGGACCTCAAATACAGCGTAGCATAGCTTGTCTCAATGCGGTACAAGTGCACAAGAGATGCTCTATTGAACCATGCAGGAATTTTGTGTACTTTTGATCTACCGTTCTGCACATGACTTTTGCAGTTTTACACAAAGATACCGCGTTCCATGGGATTTTGATTTTATTTACCTTGTTTCTGCCCAGTTCGTCGTATAGACAAAGCATGGGTTTTCCAGTGTTGATCACGTTTTCGCGTGTTAGTTGTACTCATTCTAGGAAAACTCGTTCACTATTTCATTGTTCTCGATATCTTTGTGACTTTTCACCCAGTAGAACTGTAGTTTCCTGCTTCTGGCAGCACTTTCCACTGCTTTTCAAGACACTTCTAGCTGATTTGTGATACGATTTTACTGTCTTGATTGCTGCTTGGTTGTCTGTATAGATCTTGACTCTGGTATAGCCTGAAGGTGCCTCAGAGGTCAGTTCCTCGGCTTTTGCAATAGCAAAGACCTCAGTTTGAAATAGACTGCAGTCGTCCGGCAAACTTAAAAGGATGCATTATGTCTAACTCTGGACAGTATATTCCCACACCAACTCTATCGTCCATTTTCGAGACATCTGTATGAATGTTTAGGGTGTTACGTGTAGCTCTCATACCTTTACGCCTGTCGTCTTTAGTTAATACATTAAATCCGCTTTCAATTACCGCTAGCTATATTTACAATTATTTTTATAAGCTGTTTGAGAATTAGTAACTGCGAGCGAATGAACTGTTGACCTTGATAACGTACTTTTTACTGCAGTGACACACACATGGAATTTATGCTCACTCTCTGCTGCTCACATATACATAAATGAAACGCTGAGTGCTGCAACGAATGTTGTATAGTGTAAGTAGTTAGCACAATAAGTGCCGCTTATGACTAGAGTGATTGAGCGTCCACTTTTTAATGCCGCTCGCAAAAGAAAGAAAGAGTTATTAAACTGTTTGAGAAATAAAAAAAAAAAAATACACAAAGAAACCTTAATATTTTCTCACATAAATATATAAATTGTTTATGGGGTTTTTACCTTAAAAGAGCGTCAATTAGCACATCAATAAAACATCAATCAACTCCGCATAAGGCGTTGCGATCTTGAATACCGCAGTAATGTGGCATTCAAGATCGGTAAAAAGCTGATAACTTCTTTTATTACTTTTTGAGCAGCGGCAAAATGAACGCAGCGCGCAACAAAGTTTCATTTGTTGCAAGAAGTGGCAAAGCAAAGAGCGGGGAACAATATTTTTTTAACACAAAATTGCAATGAAAAACAAAAGCGATTTTTCGCAAGGCAACTGCGAACAAAAACTGAAAGATTAACGCAAATTAAAAGCTAAAATTAAATTTAAAACAATGCGATGCGACAAAAAGTGGGCATAAATTTTATAAAATACCAACAAATTGCTAGCATAAGAAGTTATTTACAGAAATCAATGAACGCCAAAGCGCAAGGCGCGCAACCGCGGCGGTAAAGCAGTCAGTCGGCAGTGACCAGCGACGACGCGTCAACATAATAAAGCATGCTGTTAATAAACCGCAACAGAAAATTAACAACAACACAAATGTTGATTACCAGCAGAAAAGCAGAGTAAAAGAAAAACAATATAATTGAAAAGCAACACAAAAAAGTAACAAAAGATTACTTCATAAGAGTCTCCACTGTCAGGCGGCTAACTCGTCATTGCGGCTGCCCAGCACAATTGTGCAGCGCGCTGCAAGCAAAACAAAAGGAATGCATTAAAAAGCACAGAAAATAAAATAGCTGACCAACAATAACGCCAACAGCAATGGCGCGGCGCAATCGAAGCGCGATCGGTGTCGTTGGCCGGCCTGCGATCGATGGCTGGCCATTTGAATCGATCGCTCCGGTGATGCCTGCCAATAAGCTGGCAGCAGCCACCAGATACGGCGCTGTGCTTTGTTGCGCCACTACCACAGCCAAGTAGCATTTGCTGTGTGTATTGTTATTGCCATTTCGATTTGTTTCCCTTTGCGCTATTGCGTACCGATTGGCCGGTGCAACGGCTGAGCCGCATTCTCTGCGCTTATTATTACTATTATTTTACTTGTTGTTTGCTATTAAATTGTAAAAAGCGACGCGCTGATGGACAGACCTGTACTTGGTGGCACAGCGCGCAACTGCAACAACAAAAACAATAACAAAAGCAACAAAAGCAGCAATAACAACAGCAGCAGCAAGTTGCTAACATTTCAAAGCGTTCTTTTGCTGTCATTGCCTTGCCCTGCGCTTGCCAATTGCACACCGCGATCGTGCAACAATTTCGCTGGCAACGTCGGTAGAGACCAGCACAGCGGCAGGGGTAGCAACTGTAGCCTACGTAATTTTTAAAATTGCAAAAAAATTTCATTTCATTGGGATTTTGCTGTTGGGCGCGGTGTTTTTGTTATTATGCCTGCAACATTTTGCAACTTGCTATTTTTTTACACTCCTTTCATTAATTTTCCTTCATTTTGTTCTCTTTTATATATAGCCTCTTTGCTTCATTGACCTCAGCGCGGCCGCAATCGGCGTAGTCTCCACTCGCTTCACCGTTTCGATCAGCACGCATTGATTGTTTTTGTTGTTATTGTTCGCTTATTGATTTGATTTGTTGTTTTTGCGCTGTGCAATTATTTGTCGTTGCCTTTGTTTGGCTCATTCTTCGCATTGCACTTGCTGTCTGCGCGCTTGCGCTTGTGTGTGCCTGCACTTGAACTCTCGCTTATGCCTTGCAATGACTTGTCGATCTCTGCTGGACACGCTTTGTTGCATGCAACCGCTTTCCCAAGCATTTGGCAGCCGGTATTGTGTAGGTTTACAACCTTTGCGGTTGCTGCTAATCAATTTTTAATTTTTTTCCCCAAGTTATTTTTAATTTTCATTTTCAATCCAGTTCGTTTGTTTGTGAAAGATTTGTAATCGAACTCTGATTTGATTGTGATTATTTCTTTTCAGTGGAACATAAATATGTATTTATTTTTGCCCACATAGAATGTCTTTTTGCTTCAAATTTTCCCAAAAATATTTCAAGTCTTTTATATCGTCTTCCAAAACCCAGCAATACACTTTTCTGAGCGTGCAAAAGGTGGTCTTAAAGAAAGAGCGGAAAATCCTCTTTATTCCATCATCTTTCGATAGAACCATAGTCTAAAGTTTCAAGAAATTGTCATGAATTTTTGCAAAATAAAAGACTCAATAAGAGAATTCAAGCAGTTGAGTGTCTACTTTCCTACTATTTATTCAGGAGTCCCCTAAAAGATATCCTTAGCAACTTATTTTCTTTTGAGTATTTGAAAATAATTAAGGTCACTTTCGCCTAAGAAGTGTTCCCAGTAACTTCTTTTCTTAAGAGTAGTTAAGAGTGCTCTCTCATCTAAAAAGTATCCTCAGTAACTTATTTTCGTCTGAGTAGCTGATAAAGCATTAATGTGTTCTTTCACCCCAAAAGTATTCTCCGCAACCTCTTTTCTTTTGAGTTGTCGTTAGTTTTTATTTTCTATTTAGGAATCCCCTAAAAAGTATCTTCAGGAACTTATTTTCGTTTGAGTATTTGAAAGTCATTAAGTCTTCTCTCGTCTAAGGAGTGTCATAAGTAAATTCTTTTCTTTTAAGTAGTTGAATTTACTCTCTTACCTCAAAAGTATCCTTAGCAAGCAGTTTTCTCTAGAGTAGTTGATAAAGTATTCAATTTATTGTGTTTTCTTGCCTTAGAAATATATGGAGCATTTCTTCTTTTCTTTTTAGTAGTTTGAAAAGCATTAAAGTTAGGTGCTCTCTTCCCTAAAATACTCTCATATCCTCAGTCAACTCTTTTTTTCTGAGTAGTCTGTAAATCATTAAAGTTGGTGTGCTCTCTTTTACACACACACACACATTCAAATAGTCATTTTGAGTGACACATGCCATTTACATGCTCTGAGAGCTGTTACAGCAATAGAAAGAGCGCAACAGCCACTGACCAATGGCAATGCAGATACCCTCTTTTGGCGATAACGAACGATTTTCTTTAGCTATTTATAAAAAACTTTTGAAATATCGTTGAAATAACTACGCTTTTTTATTCTTAATCCAAATAACTGATGTATAAAAAATTATTATTATATTTTTTTTTTTAAATTTCAACAATAAAAAAAATTAAAAGCATTTAATCACCAAAAACTTTAAAAATTTCAAAATAATAAGCTCATTTAAAGATTTCGAAATAAAAAAATTGAATTAAAAACTAACAGCATACGCACCTACTTAGGTCATTACCCCAATTATACCATTATACCACAACGTTGGTCTCACTCAGCGCTCACTCAAATCTAATTTGTTTTATTTGAAAATTTTATGCAACTTCTCTTGGCAACTTCATAGCGGCAATATATTACACAGCCTATGCAATTGCTTTTGTTGTTATTGTTTTAGTTTTCTTATGCCCATATGCGGTCAATCTAATGTCAGAGCCGTCCACTCGCACGCAAACACACACGCACACCACCGCACAGCCGCTATTGCCCATTTCCTTTTGCCATTAAATGCAGCGCACAACAACAAAACAACAATAACAGCACAATCAATAGCAATAACAACAATTCGCAACAACTTTTAGCGCATCTCCCAATGCAACGGCTGCCACTTACTACACTCCTTCCTTCTCCCCCCGACACACCGTGCCAAGTTGCAGCTTCATTGGCGAAATAGTTGCAGCTGCATATGCGTGCCACAGCGCATTCATTGCTGGTGGAAAACATAACATAAAAGGCCATCAGTGCGATCGCTGTGCATAAATGGATAAGTAGACTCATTACAACAACAAGAATAGCAGCAAAACTAGTCGGCAATGCAACAAACAATATTGGCTGCTTTGTTTATGTGATGACGATTTGTTGTAATTGTTTTGTGGCATTCGTTGCAATTGTTATTATAGCTGTTGTTGTTATTGTAGATGGTGTTGTTGCTGTTGCTGTAAGCCGCATAGCAATTGCCTTCTTGAGCGCCCAATATATTCTCATGTATTTATGTCGCCGCCGCCATATAAGGCGATTGCGCGCCGGATACGCATTCGTGCATTTGATTAGCCTTTGACCAAAAACAACGGCAAACGATGTCGTTACATGCCCAACTGCAGTGATAATAAAATTAAAAGGAAAAATAGACAAATGGACAAACAAACAAAAAAAAAAAAAAGACAAACTCACAAAATATGCGCAAACTCGCACAACAATAACAATGTAAATTGTCTAACGTAGTCATTTAAATCCGAACGGTGCGCACACATAAGCCGAATACAAAGCCGAATTCAAAGCAAATTCATAGAGAAAATCGTTTGCCATATATTTGTAAGCCCAGTAGCTTGCAACATTGCCTCATTTGTAGCAATACTCGCACAAAAACATTAGCTCTACGAGCAATCTCCTTTTCTTCCCGAGCTTCGTGCTTTTTATGCTTCTTTTTCTCAAGCCTAAAGACTTTCCTAATTTTTATAGCAAATGGAATTTGTCTCTCCGCCTTTCGTGTATGATAATGCCTTTGTTTGCTGGCTTTTGCCCAAATACTGCAAATTTTTCTTGAGACAAAAATTTTTTCAGCAATAAGCTAAAATGCCTAGCCTAAATAAGCTGAAAGCCTAACCACTTAGTATTTGTTAAATACAGTCCCGATTTGCTTTGCTTGTTCGGCACTCCTTTTTTGCCACACTGAATGCGGCTTACGAATCAGCTTACATAATTTCTGGTACTTATCGGCGACCTTTTTTGGTAAGTCGGCAAATTTTGGTAACCAAATTGCAATTTTAATGAGAATTCATGTTCAAAACGTAATTTAAATTGGTGAAATAGAAAAAATTTGCAATAGCCATTTCAAACGCTTTATATAGTAAGCTTTCATGTAAGTTCAATGAAAGCTTTCATATAATTTCAATGAAAACTTTCATACTTTTCATAACTTAAATGAAAGAAAGTATGTCATTAAAAAATTTCAGCAAAAATGCTTTCAGAAGCTTTCATATTTCTTAATAAGCTTTCGTGGACACTAAAGCTCGGTTAATGCTATTATTACTTTCTTATAATTTTAAAGAGGAAAACCGTTTTCAGAGGCTTTCATATTTCTTAAAAAGCTTTTGAAGACCTAAAAGCTCTCTTAGTGTAACTATTTTTTTCTCTTAATCGAGTATGGCTAGTAAAATATTTAGGTGGCCGAAAGCTTACGCAAAAAGCTTTTGTAAAAGTAATATATTCTGAGAAAAACTGTTTTCAGAAGCTTTCATATTTCTTAAATAGCTTTTATAGGCACGAATTGTTACTTTTATATTCTCATAAGCGTATATAGAAAATTCATAGCGAATCGATAGCTGCCACAAAGAGCTTTCGCATCACATCAATGAATAAGTGTTATTAAAGAGCTTTCATTGATGATGAAAATTCCCTAGAGAAAAAATATTTCAATAGAAGGTTATGAAAATAAGCATTACTGTACATTTTTTAATTTTTAATACTTTTTCTTAAAAAATGAAAGCTCATTAGGTAAATATAAAAGCCGACTAAAACTCAAACTTACATATTCGCAATTTGCATTTTTATTACTGAAATGTATATATTTATTTTAAATGCACTTTGAGCTTAACAGTTTTCAAAAGCTTTCATACTTCTTAAATAGCTTTCATGGCTATGAATTTTTTATTGAAATATATGTAATTATTTTAAACACACTTTGAGCTAAATAGCTTTCGGAAGCTTTCATACTTCTTAAAAACCTTTCATAGACATGAAAGCTCTGTTAATATCACTATTGTCTTCTTTTAATCGAGATGCCGACTAAAAACAAATACCGGGAATTCATAGCAAGTCGTAAGCTAGCACAAAGAGCTTTCACATCCAAGAATTATTTTTATCAAAAGCTTTCATCGATGTCACGCAAACTTTCATGTCACTGATAGCTCGCTTTAAGCACTTCACCAAAGAAATATTAAAAAACAATAAGCATTTCAGCACATTTTTTTGTGCTTGGTAATTTCTGAAAGCTCATCAGCCGCCATTAAATACAAAAGCTAACTATAAACTTGCATATGCGCAATATGAAATTTTTTATTAAAAAATATATAATTATTTTAAAGATTAAAATCGCTGATACGTGAAGCAGACACGCTTCGCTGGCATTTATAAGTTTGACTTAATAATCTGACTTTTTTTTCAAAAGCCAACAACAAAGCCACATAACTACATACAAATGCAAATGGGCGCACATTTGTATCACAAATTTTTATCAAACTTGATTGCATTTTTTCCCGGCCTTCGTTAGCGTTGACATATTTTTAATATAAAATTTTATTGATCGATTTATTGCCATCTTAGTGACTTTAAAATTAATCAAAATAAAATGTTGTAAAATAAAAATTATTTGTATTGAACAAATTTAAATAAAGCGCTGCTATTTTATTGGCCGCAAAAAGCAAAGTGCCAGCCGCAGAATTTTTTATTTAGCTTTAAATATGAGCGTCAAAGCTTATTTTAATATTTAATTTAATTTAAAAAGTGTGCACACATTTTTTTCCCTAAAAAAATCATAAGCTCATATTTTAATATATTTCGATATACAAAGTTAATTTTTTCTGTCAGCCTTTGCTTTTACTATTTATTTGTTGATATTTTTTAGAAATATTTCTTTGCTGTAAATTTTTTATGTGGTAAATTTCTGTTATTTGTTGAATTTCTTATTTGTTAAATTTTTTATTGCCACACGCTGAGCATTTTATTGCACACAATCATTATGGCAGCCAGCTAGAACGCTACCGGCGCATTTTTTGTGAGTTTGTGTGTTTATAAAAGTGCATTTGCTGCCAGCTCGTGTTGGAAAAAAATCGCAGTCACATTTATATTTATTTATGCAGCTGCACTTTATTCTTATTTGCCTATTGAAAAATTTACATAGCGCTTGTTTTTATTAGAATAGATTCTTTTCACAGCGTGATTTGCAAGTGCATTTTGTTATTGCTGTTGTAGCGGCATTTTGTGACATTTTTCTATCATTCTATTAAGCATTGTTAATTGGAAAGCATAACTTTATTAAAAATAATTTCATTACATTGTTATTTTTAAGTGATCGTATATATTTGTGAGTGTGTTGTGGGGAAGAGAAAAAACTTGAGCGGGTCAGCCTTTGCCCTAGTTTATTTTGAATTGAAATTTAATTCAAAGTAATTATAGTTTTAGCCAGAAAGCAAAATATCGATTGCTTTTAAAGAAATATATATTTTTGTGTTAAAAAGTTATTTTTATTTATTTTATTTTTAATGATAAAAAATATATTTTTATTTTTCATATGTTTTAAAAAATATTTTTATAATTTTTTTTATTTTTAAAGCTAAAAATATTAATTTAATTTTTTAATGCGAAAAATATATACCTTCGTCATTATTTTTATGTTAAAAATATATATTTTTACTTTTCATATTTTTAATGCTATTTTATTTTCTATGTTTAAAAATGTATATTTTTTTATTTTATTCTAAAATATATTTATTTTTTATTACCTTTTTATGCTAAAATATATATGTTTTATTATTATTGTATGCTAAAAACATATTGTAATTTTTCATTAAAGCTCAAAAATTAATTTTTTCTTCAATTTTGTTATGTTTAAATATATATTTTTATTTTTTTATGCTGAAAATGTGCATTTTTTTATTATTTTAAAGTTAGAAAATATGGTTTTTTTTCTTGTATTGCTAAAAATTAAATATATTTTTCCTTAATGCTAAAAAGCATAATTTTTTTTATTATTTTTATTTTAAATTTAAATTTAAAATATATTTCTTTTTTTATTTTTATGTTAACTATATTTTTTTTTTTTTTGTAACAAAAAATATAATTTTATTGTTTATTTTAAAGTTAAAAAATTTAATATATTTTATAATTTTTAAAGCTAAAAAATATATATATATTTTTATTATTTTTATGTTGAAAACTATATTTTCATTTTTTTTTTTTAACTAAAACTATAAATTTTTTTGTTATTTTAGGTTAAAAAAATATATTTTATTTTTGTATTTTTAAATTTAATTAAATTTATATTTTTAAATTTTTTGAGCTAAAACCATATTTTTATATTTTTTATATTTATTTATTATTTTTTTTTTTTAAGCTAAGAACAATATATTATATTTTTTTATATTTTTTAATGCTTAAAACATTTATATATTTTTTGCTAAAAAATATTTTTTTTTTTATTTTTAATGCTAAAAAATTGTATATGCTTTTATTATTTTTATCCTAAAAAAATATTTTATTTATTTATTTTTTATTTTGTTATGTAAAATATTTATATATTTCTTTTGTTTTATAGCTAATAAATACGTATTTTTTTAGTATTACTTTTTGTTATTTTTTTTTAGCCAAAAAACATACATTTGCCTTATTTTTTATGCTAAAATTATATTTTTAACATTTAAAAATATTAACTGATAAATTTTTAATTTAAATAAATCAGAAAATATCTTTTGACCAACACGGACAAAAAAGTTTGTACTAAACTAGGAAAAATTTTCCAGTCCGGGTCAAATTTGATCTACAAGTATCTACAAATCCCATAAAAATATAAAAAACCAGGGAGAACGCAAATGATAGAACAAATTTATGTTCCATGAACTCAAGCTTCTCTCTAAGCAAAATATGCGTCAAGCTCCATAACTCTTCTCTTAAACTAGATATAAATTGAAGTTTGATTAGAAATACGAAAAGACTTTTTCGACTACTTAATATAAAATATAAATCACATTGAGCTCTATTAGATAAAACTGAAATCTAAATTGAAGAAAGAATCTTATCCATAAATATATACTATTTTTTAAACTGCCAAAACTCATCTCTGATGGGTTAAAGAGTCATGAGGCATAGTCCTTAGGATCAATATTCACATTTAAAACAACCAATCACCTCCCAACACAACTTTCAGCTTTAACGGTCGCTTTGTATGGCAGCTATGAGGTACAGTTGTCCAATCTAAAATATTTCTGCGGAGATTGCAGGGACGCTTTTGTTAATAATCTGTACCAAATTTCAAGAAGTCATCTCACAAGTTAATATAGTCTCTTGAGGGTATAGAAATTCCTGTCAGTACTCTAGTACACCTCATAACCGGAACCACCTACTACATTTCCAATTATCGCACGATCTTGTGGCACAGCTCGACTGCTTTGTGTCTCATTAAGCGTAGCTGTGCCAATATTTGCTGTGCTGTCAATATGTAAGAGAGCGCAGCGAGACATACACACACACGGCGGCGGCGGCTCTAACGTCATGTGAAGAAGCCGCTGCGCCACTGACAATTGCTCAAACTGTCAAATGCAAACGCAACTGACAGCTAATCAGCAGTAAACGTCATTTAGCAAATGGTAAATGCACTTAAGCAAATAATATGCGCCAAGCGACCAACCGACGACAAAGCGCAAAAGCACCAAAAGCAGCGTTAGCGGTGAGAACGAGCGCCCGGATGAGCGCTGCTTTGCCGGAGCAAGCAAGTCGGCCGGCAACCAGCAGTAGCAGCAGCACAATGAACGCAGCAAATAGACGCCTGTCAATGTTTTGACCAAATAAACGAGCCAACAAAAGCAACAAACAGAGACGCGCGCAATGCCACAGGAACCCGCACATGAGAAGTGGCAGTGACAGAAGCGCAAATAGACGGACAGTTTCGTAAGCAAAATACAGCGAGGGTAGAATTAAACAATAACAACAGCAACACAACAAATGTGTGATGTGTGTGTGGAAAAAGACAAGCAGCTGCGTTTGCAAGCGCACATCGGCAGCAGCAGCGACTAACCGGCATGGCATACAATATTGATGTTCGTGTGTATGTGTTGCATGCGCTGCTGACGCGTGTCCATTGCCGGTCAATAAACATGAAAATGAATGATGGACATTACGAGCAACATCATTAGCCAAAAATAGCGAAGTCAAGCGGCCAGAAAAGTGGCAGACGCGCAAGCGCTACGGCCGCAACAATGCCCGTGCGAGTAAGTGGCAGCGCTCTCAAGATACTGGTGCTGGTTCGCCGCGCTGAGGCACAGCAATAATGTGGTCCGCTACCGTGCCGCATTGACGCATTGACAGTGAGTAAGTGGCGGTGCAGCGTTGGCAAGCAACAACCGCCGCGCAAGAAACGGCGAATGGAAGAGCAGACGTACTTAAATTGTGGATTTTGGGGCAAGTTGGCTGCACAACCACACTGCGCTTACCACTAGCAGCTTGTGCTTTCATATACATATATAACTTAGTGGGCAAATTATATATGCGCATGATAAGGAGCAACTAGTCAGCAGCCGCTGGCTGGCAGATGAGTTGAAAGTCGTCGGTGAAACGCGCTTCCTAGCTGCCGCTTGTTGTGTGTACGTCGCTTGTTATGCTGGCTAATAGTAGGTTAAAGTCATGCCACAAGCATGTTGCATGCCACATTTGTACTTTAAAATAGGTACAACGTCTTGCAACCAACCACATAACATAGAAGTGTATCGGTTGTACGAGTCTACGAAGGATTTATGCTTTCGCTAGCAGTAAATGTTGCATGTTGCAACTTATGCCGTCTGAAATTAATGTGCGCTTAGCCGCAGTGGCTGAAACTTTTACGTTGCAAACTAATTTGTAGTAGCCTGGCTGTAGTGGCAGTGTTTCTGCTGTATTTTGGTAAACTTACGAAAGCGCCTAAGGAGCTTGGAAGTTAAGTGGTGCAGTGGAAGTGCCTAGAAATAGCCTAAGGTGGTCTGCAAAGTATTTTTTAGAGTAAGATATAGCACGATGCAAAGAAAGTTGCAGCGCTCTGTCTCTACCAAAGTATGAAGTAGTGAATACGCTAAATTTTTTCTCAGTTTTCAAGTAATTCATGGCTACGTAAGCTTTCAGTGTCTTTAAGCGCTTTAAGCCCTATAGAACAAGAAATCACTCAAATTTTTTTACTGCACAAGTTAGTAACCTTTACTTATTCAATTTCCATTCTAGCTATCTTTATATACCGCTTACACTTGTCTAAAAGCTCCAACTAAAGCTTTTTTGAACACTTTATAATTTTTCATAAGCTTAAACCTCCTTAATCACCTGCATATCATATACAAAATACAAATAAATTCATGAAAGCTTAGTTGTTATTAGCTTTCATAAACCCTTGCAGCTTTAAGGTGTTCTGTGAAGCTTTCATATAATTTTTTTTTGATAAAGCTTGCATTTGGGCTAAAAGTATTATTTTTACAAAAATTCTGTTAAGTTGTCATCATGCTCCCCAAATGCTTAAAAGCTTTCGTCTAGAAACTTGCAAGCTTTGAAACGTCGTTTAAAATTTGTAAAGCTTTATAGTTTTCAGAAGCTTAGGATTCGTCAATTATCTACATACCGCCTTAAAGCCTGCGTCTAAAAATTTGGCAGCTTTTTCGTGTAAGATTTTTAAAAGCTTTATACTTTTTCGAAATCTTATAATTTCCAACCATCTGCCTACCGCATAGAAATCAAAAACAAATTCATTGGGGTTTAGTTAACATGAGCTTTCGTAAAGCTTTGTAGCTTTCACTCGTTTTTGGAGCTTTAATTAATGTTTTTCTTCTCTTTAATGATTATGCTTGAACTTGTCTAAAGGTATTTCTTTTATACTCAAATTCCGAAGCTTCCATTTAATCATTTGCAAGCTTTGAAAATTAAATTTAAATTTAAAAAAACTATATAATTTTTTACCTTTAATATAAAAATAGTTCATAAAAGCTAAGCTTTAAGCGAATTTGTAAAGCTTTGAAGCTTTCACGCGTTCTTTGGAGCTTTCATCAATTTTGTTTTTATTTCTTAATGATATTGCATGAGCTTGTGCTTCAAGTATTATTTTTTACAGCAGTGCCGCTAAGCTTTCGTCAAAAACGCCTTAAAGCTTTCGTCGAAACTTTTGCAAGCTTTGAAAATTCGTCTAAAAATTCCACTTTGAACTTTTGCGCTGCATTGCAAGCTAACCATGAGCAAATTTACGACCTCGAAATTCGCAAAGTTTCTTAATTAATTTTCAGCACTTAACGGTTATAGAATTTACTGCAAAACCATAACTTTTAAACACCCAAAAAAGGACTGTAAGTATATCGCTTATGTTTTTCTGCCATAAATCAGCACTAAAGCTTGAGCCAAAATATAAATATGTCCTTATTTACGAGCATAATAAATACCGTTGCTAACAAAACTGCTAAACATATGCTAACAACTACTTGGCGCATAGCGCAAACAACAACTATGCGCAAGTTTAGCCATAGCCAAGCATAAGTGCTTGTACCTAAATGGAAAATCGTAAAAAAACTTTGCTTTAACTGCAGAAAAATGAAAAATTGCTTGTAGTAAATTTGCAGTGTTTGAGTTAATGGCAAGTGCAGCAGTGAGCGCGCTGCTGACTAGTGATGGTGATGGTGATGGCGTTGAGGAGGAGGCGCTGGTGCTGTTGGCTGATCCTACCCACAAGCAAATAAAACTAATGTGACTTATGCTGCACGTTGCTGTTGTTTTTATAATTGTAAATGCTGTTGATGATGATGATGCTTGACCCCTTGGCATGACCTCTCGTGGCATGTAAGCATACAACATGCTCAACAACAGAAAAAGAACATTAAAGCGTCAGAAGAGGTACTGAGAAAATGTTGTTGCTTAAATATATGTGAACGCTCATGAAGCAATATATTTTATTAGGCTTTGTTTACCGTTACTTTTTTATATATATTTTTTTTACATTTTCATCATTTTTTATTATTTTTATTGCTTCCACCTAACAGTATATCAAAATGTTTTCGTGCACCGCCTCTGCGTCGCTTTCTAAACTGTATGCACTGCATATAGCTGCGGTCACAGACGCCAATGTCCAATGTCCAAACATGTGATTAAAGCGCCGCGTTGCGCTATGCGGCCAACGTTGCATTGGCTCACGGTCAGCTAGTGCGCTGACGAGGCGGCGGCGTTATCGTTGCATATTTCACACACATTTTTAATTTTACCCCAACTGATCCACCAATTTTACGGTCAACTCATATGCATGGTTGTATTTCACAAGCTCATTGTTTGGCGTCACTAATGCCCCAACGCACAGCGCCTACATAGATGAGCGCATCAACAACATTTTCCATAGTAATTGCATTTTGCGTGGCCGCATCTCGATTAGCGGATGAACTTGCTTGCATAGGTTGCATGCCGCAGCGTGGCGGGCGTGCGTGCAGGCTGAGCGCATTCATTTTTGCCTAACATGCAGTTGCAACATACACAATACACATATACATATGAATGTGTGTGTAGCTGCGTGTTCGGCCGTGTTGCTGGTAGTAAAATAATAAATTAAACAACACTTGGCGCGGCGAGGCGCGTTGCGTCAAAACGCATTTTTCGTATTAATGAAAATGGCTGCGAGCAAAAGGCTTGCGGGCGTTGCAAGCCAGTCAAGCGTTGTGGGAAAATGTTGCGCACACATACGCGCGCGCATAATTTCATGCTTTCAATGTTGTGTTTGGTCGTTGCCGGCAGGCTTCTAAGATTTGCGCGCCAAGTTTGTTTAGCGTGTGAAACATTTTTCCAATAATTTGTGCGAAAATAAAGAAAGCCTAGCAAATGTTAGTTCGTTGCAGATTTTGCGTGAAGCAAAGCAATGAACTGGTGAAATTTATGCAGGAAAACTTTCATTTTCTGACCTTTTTAAAATTAATAATTAATTGAGCACTTTTTAAATGTTTATCGTCAATGTGAACTTTCACAAAGTTTTCGAAGCTTTCATATAATTGATCGAGCTTTCATAGTTATCCTTTTTTTTTGTTTTGGTTTTAAGTTTTTTTTTAGATTAAACAAAGAAGTGATGAAGTTCATGCAAAGTGAAAGCATCAAGTTTCATAATGAGCTTTCATCACACGACTCAAGCTTTCACAACGCTCCAACAAAAGCGTTTTTTCAATTGCACGTTACCTAAGTACTTAGTTTTGTTATGAGCTTTCATAAAACTTTCCAAGCTTTCTTAGATTTGCTAAAGCTTTCATCGTTTTCCAAATTTTATGTAAAATCACGCATATATAGAGCTTTGACCACTATTGCTTTTAAGACATTCAAATGATTTCTGTTGAAGAAGACTAAAAATAGTGAAAGGTATGTATATTGAAAGCATCAAATTTCATTATGAGCTTTCATTATACGACTCAAGCTTTCATAACACTTAAATTATGATTTTTTATTCAATAAAGCAAAAAGTGAAGAAATTTATACGAATTTAAGGCATTAAATTTATTTATGAGCTTTCATTCTGAGTTCCAAGCTTTCATAAAGTTTAAAATTAATAATTTTTTTTCAATTATAAGCTTCTTAAGAAATTTTTTAATAAACTTTTTTCATTCATCGCTTATTAAGCGTTTAATTGACCGGTGAGCTTTCACAAAAGCTTCAAAGCTTTCATAAATTTGACAGAGCTTTCATTTTTTTCATTTTTTTAAACTTTCGATTGAATACTCATGATATAGACATAAGAAAATGCATATTTTTTTATGCAAGCAAAATTTCTACCTTCACTTGCACTTTTTTCACAAAAACTCTCACTTTCCAGCGCATAAGCTTACATTAATTCCGTTCAGCACACATTTGTATCATTTACGTGCAAGCTTTGCACATAAATTATGCAGGAATTTCATATTTTCGTAATACGAAATGTTCCGTATGCACCGCAACCAAATATGGTCAAGTGGAAAATGAAAGTAGTGCGCCAGAGTGAGCTTACACACGCACAGCGCAGCAAAAGCGCATGGTAAATGCGAGCGCACAACCCATATTTTGCACTAATATGTGCGCGTATAAGGTAAGCCAGTTGACAGCTGTCAACGTCAAGCATGACAGTTGCATATGTCAACGCCAAAAAAGCCACTTGCCATGTTACACTTGCAACATAAACGAAAGCAAAAATAAAAATTGCAGCTATGAAGTAGCCGCAAGCGCGCGCATAACTGTTGCACAAACTGCCAACGGTATTTATGTAAAATTATGCGCAGTGCAAGCAATTTTAATGCAGCGGTGAAGCACAGGTGACAGCGCCAATTAGAGTTGCATTTGGGGGAAATTAAATTGACAGCGCCGTTTCTTTGCCATACAATTTATTAATGTTTTGTGGCAAGGTGTGCGCTTCTTTTTGCGAATTTTGCAATTTTCGCTTTGCACTTTTTAACCCCAAATATTTGCTTTGCCGCTGTTGTAGCATTTAGTTTTGCATTTATCGCGCCAACATATCTACTCAACTGCTACACAAAGGTTAACTACCGCTATTTGGCGCATTGTTTTCTCATTGTTATGCCAATATTTGGCATTTATTACATTTGAGCCATATTTTATTGGCAGCCATGTGAATATATTTGGCCGCTTAGTTTTTTCTCTTCATATTTCTTTCACAAAAGGTGTGTCCGACTGCAAACACTCCCTCGCGTCAGTGTAGCCGAACGGCATATGAGCATTTATTTATGCGCTCGCTGGGTTAACATCTGCCATCTGTCATTTTTGACAGTTGACATTTCACCGCGCAATGACAGCGTGTGGCAAATGTGTGGGACTGTTTTTTGTTTTATAAATTTTCGTTTAAACGTTTGCGCCCACAATTTGTTAAGCAATTTCGTAGCTGAATTTTATTTTGCACATTTTTTACTGGCAATTATTGCTGGCAGCGCGAAATTCACTATTTTTCCATACTACGCGAGCATTCACCAACCTCGGTTATGCAAATTTTAAATTTAATTAAAAGCTTTAGTGTGCAAGTTGCAGTAAAAAAAATATACTTTTTCGCTGAAATTCGAAAGAAAAACCGTTCATGGTGAAAATAATTAATATTTTTGACCGAAAATGGCAGCAAACAATAAAAAGTTTGCGGCCAACACTTGTGCCGTCGTTAAAAAGGATTGAAAATCGGTAAATCCATTTTCAACACAAAACATAAACGCTGCAAAACGAACATATATTCCCGGTTAAAAGTGTCAGAACTGACAGCGCAGCAGTGATTGATCACCGCTTAGCGCAGGCAATTGGTTGTTGGCAGGCAGCGTTTGCCGCTAAAAGGAAGCGCACCGAAATGAGCAACAACGATGGATCATCAGCCAGCATGTTTACAAGAAAAGAATATTTAAACAGTGGTGGATTATAATAAAACAAAAAATATATAAAAAAGAATTAAATTTTAACAAACATATGTACTCTCATGAAAGTATGTATGTGTGACAAAGTAATCAATACTTGAAGTACAAAGGAAGCGATAGCTCATCACGCCAGTAATACAACCCTGGCGTTCGATTAAAGCGTGAACAGCACATCACTGCAGCAGCAATTGAAGAACAGATTTACAACAGAGAAATATTATGTTCGGTTGCAACGTAGCTATAATACCCTGCACAAATACAGAATATTACTTACAAAATCGGTAGGTTTGTATGGCAGCTATATGCTATAGTCATCCGATCTGCATAATTTCTTCGTAGATTATGCCGTTGCTTTTGGGAATAACTCATGCTAAATTTTATGAAGATATCTCTTCAAATGAGAATATTTTCCATACAAGCACTTAATTTCGATCTTTCAACTTGTATGGCAGCTATACGCTATAGTTATCCGATCTGCATAAATTCTTCAGATTAGCCTATTGCTTTAGAAATAACTCACACCAAATTTCGGTGAAGATATCTCTTCAAATAAAAGTTTTCCATACAAGCACTTAATTCGATCGTTTCAACTTGTATGGCAGCTATATGCTATAGTTATCCGATCTTGAAAAATTCCTTCGAGATTCATATTGCTTCGAATAATAACCCTGCACAAAATTTCTGAAGATATCTCTTTAAATGTAAAAGTTTTCCATACAAGCTTTTGATTCCGTTCATGCAACTTGTATGACAGCTATATGATATAGTGGTCCGATATCAGCGATTCCGACAAATGAGCGACTTCTTGCTAAGAAAAGAACGCGTGCAAAATTTCAGAGCGATATTTCCGAAAATAAGGCACTATATCGCATATTTACTGACAGCAGGTCTCAGTTAAATCGGTTCCATATTTGCGGTATAAAAATCAAAGCAATATTTGCTTGTGCCATTTCTTGTTTCTTCAATTATTTTGGAAAAGAACATCTACTACGCTTGAACGTAAATGTTGTAAAGTTAAAAACAAATAAACATAAAACAACAAAAAATGCAGCGGTAAAATTATACTCATCTACCTGCAAGTGGTTACCTACTTAAGTCTATATGTATACTATATGCTGTGAAAAACTGCTGCTTGCTTGTGTGCCACAAATGAAGGGGTAACAAATTTCTTCCCGATACGCGATAGAAATTACACAATGATCGATGACCGTGACGCTGTGAATTAAAACGATAAAGCGAGAGAACAAAAAACGGATAAAGAAATTATAATGCCACAAGCTGTAAAGCTTGTGAGGCAGCAACATGCATTTTGATGACTTGGCGACTAGCGAATGACGAATTATGCGATAGGTGCTATAATAAATATACATATGCACGTTGGTAAGCGGCGAAATTAAAGTTGATTGAAATTAAACGGTGGTAAATGAGCACGCAATTGTGATAAACGAATGTGTTGCGACCAAGGGACAGCAGGTTCAGAGCGAGAAGCGATAAAAGCTGGATATTCAGGTCGGGTATGGTAGGAGAGCTTACTAAAGAAGTCGTTAGAGAACACTCTAGCGCAAGTTTGGGTTATATTAAGTTGAAATATTATCGATAAAGTTATCGATAATACACTTCTTATAATCATTATCGATAAAAATCGATGAAAGGTGTATTAAATTATCGATAATACATTTTAATTGACTTCAAATAATTGTTATCGATAAAAATATAATAAAAGTCTACAAAATTATCGGTAACACATTTCAAATAAATAGTAATAGCAGTATGATGCGAGAAATTTGCAAAGAAATTGACAGGGAAACATTTAAATCGTGCTTGAGACACTAGAAACTTAAATATTATCGAATAAATTTATCGATGACACACTTTGAATAATTGTTATCGATAAAAATCGGTAAAAATACCTGAGCTAAGGTCTGAAAAGTGGAAGGCGGTGGTATTCACGTGTTAAAAACGTTTCGATTTGAAATGGAAAACAGATTAACGCTGTAAAAATTATAGATAGCACATTTTAAATAAATAGTAATCGAATATGATGCCAATTTTTTGAAAGAAAATCGAAAGAAAAATCTCTAACTCGGATTTGAGACGTAAGAAATTTAAATATTATCGATTAAATTTATCGATGACACACTTTGAATAATTATTATAGATAAAAGTCGATAACAATAACTGAGCTTAAGTCCTTAAAATTGGTAAGCGGTGATATTCATGTATTCAAAAACGTCTGAAAACTCAATTTTGGGATCTGAAACGATATTTTATTGTATGATATTTTTTTTAAGACGATTGTCGTTAAGAGAAGCTCCAGATCTGATATGTGAAGAACCTGAGAGTTTAGTTTACCAAATTATGTGTTAATACTTGTCCACACTTGATATAACACTATTTTCAAATATGAAAGTGGATGAGAGAGAGAGCTCTAGTACTAATATTAGAGGAAGATCTGATTGAGAGGAATATTGAGGGATCAGTGTAACAAACTCGTTTCGAAATTTGTTATTCTAATAGAAAATGTTTTATAAATAAGCTTGCGAACAGGAAAAAGAACTCAGATAAGAAAAAATCTGAACTCGGATGCTTAAGAATTCTAGGGATTATACTAGGCAACTTTAAAGAACGTTAGCATTAAAACTGTAGTTATCCCATCCTTCCCATTTTCAAAGTTTTCAAAACTCATTATGAGCACTAAAATATAAATTGAACTAGACAGAAGCGGTAGGTGCTTTGTTGAACTTGTGGAACACATCTTTGTGAAACTTAATTTTTTTAACTCAATGCAAACAGAGACAAGTGCAACACTTTGTTGAACTTGTGGCACTTGTTTTTAGAAATTCTCAATTCATAATTGAAAGTGAAGCAATCATTATTGTTGCATATTCTACAAACAAACGGTTTTAAGATAATAATATCAGTAATAGATAACACGTAATAACTACGGATACCAACCCAGTAATAATTTCTGGTAGGCAATATAAAGGGAACGTGCCTGCTGGCAATGACTAAGCAAACAAATCAATTTTATGAGCGACAGCAATCGCTCAGGCCGCTGCGCCGCTGAAAAAAACTGAAAAAGTAACCACTTACAAAATGACGTTGCAATATGCAACAAGAGCCGAACTATTCATGTGCAACAGCATGATTATTGAGAAAATACAAAAATGCATAACAGATGTAAATATAAATGACTACAGCTGACTAAGTGTTTTGTGTGGGGCACAAATGCGCGTTGGTGCCACAGGAGAGTAATAATGATAAAGGTTAATCAAAAAAAGCAAATTGTGTGCGTGTGCGTTCGTGATGAATCACTTGCATTTTGTCACGCACCAAAATGCGCCAATGCACACCGTTGCACATATTAAGCCATATAGCATGCATGTAGTTTGGGGTAACTTGCAACATATGCAAATGTAACAGCAACGCGGCTGTCAGGCACAAAAACACACCTTCAACTACGCAAGTTGGCAATATAATGTGTGCCAGCTACGCTTAGCCTTGAAATAAATACGACGCTTATGGGTTTTGTGTTAGCTGCGCTGCACCCTCACATACCGGCGCGCATTGTTGCAAGCACATTTTTTCGTTTAATACCAAATTGTGGATGATGCAGTGCGGCAAGGTGCCATAAAAGCAAATGAAGAGACAATCAAAATGTGTTAGTTAAGCTAAAGCTTATAAAACAACTGACAAACACAATGCTTGCAACATTTTGTTGCATGTCAAATGTAATAGTTTTTTGTAAAAAGAATAGGAAGGGAAGCTGCTTTTGATTTATGCTACTTACCCGTCCATAGCATATTTGCTTAATCAAATGCAGCCAGACTGTTGTTGCAACACTGCGTTGTATGCTAAAGGCAAGCAGCAGAGCCAGCGTTTACTGTGCGTTGGTGGTAGGGTGTTGGCTAATTAAGCGGAAGAGTCATGGCGGTGCCAACTAAAGGCAAAGCACAATCACTCCAGTGCTGTCATGTGTACATACATACATACATACATATGTATACATTGTTGCATGCGTGTTAATGTCAAAAGAGACAGATCGTTTTTCAAGCAGCAAGCGCGCTCACCCTTTTAAGTGATCGCCAGCAAACAAATGATGCGCTGTGAGTTATGATATTTTCGGCGTTGTTTTTGCAACACGCACTGACTCATGTGGCACATAGTTTTTTAATGAAAAACATATTCATATTCCATGTGGATTGTTAAATATGCCTGCTGCAGGCAAAAATTATGTGTCTTAACGGCAGAATTCTGCCAGTTTTAAACCGCATAACTTGAACTTGCCACTTTTTTTATAATTTTTTTATTAATTTAATTTTTTCCAAATATTATTTAGGTTTTCTGATTTTTTTGAAATTTTAATATTTCTTAATTTTATTTTGTTTTTAATTAATTAATTTTAAATTAAATTTTTTATATTAATTTAATTTAATTTTTTTTCCAAATATTATTTAGGTTTTCTGATTTTTATTGAAATTTTTATTTTTTTTGTAATTTATTTTGTTTTTAATTAAATAAATTTTAATTTGATTTTTTTTATTAATTTATGTTATTTTTTTTTTAAACCTTTTTTTTGAAATTTTAGATTTTTTTAAATTTTATTTTGTTTTTAATTAAATTAATTTTAATTAAATCTTTTTTAATAAGTTAATTTAATATTTAGGTTTTCTGATTTTTTTTTAATTTTATTTTGTTTTTTATTAAATTAGTTTTAATTAATTTTTTTAATAATTGAATTTAATTTAATTTTTGTTTTAAATATTTTTTAGGTTTTCTGAATTTCTATTTGACAATTTTTAAATTTTTTTAATTAATTTTTTTTTAATTAAATTAATTTTAATTTTTATTTTGAAGTTAGATTTTGATTACTTAGTGTTTTTGATTTTTGTTTTTGACATTTTTTTGTAATAAATAATTTTAGCATTTGTTTCAGATATTATTTAGATTTTCTGAATAGTTTTAAGTTTTTTAATTGAATTAATTTTAATTTTTTAATATTTTTTAGGTTTTCGGATTTTTTCTGAAATTTTTATTTTTTTTAATTAAATAAATTTTAATCAATTTTTTTAATAATTTAATTAAATTTTTATTTAAATATTTTTTGGATAGTTCAAATCTTTTTTTAATCTTTTAAATTTTTATTATTTTTTTAATTAAATAAATTTTGGTTTTTTGTTTTCAAGTTAGTTTTTTAATTTTTATGTTTTTTGATTTTTTTTATAATTATAAACTTTTTTAATTTAATTAATTTCTTTTAAGTTATTTTAGGTTTTTTTTAGGTTTTTTTTAATTAATTTATTAATTTTTAATATTATTAATTTTTTTTTTAATTTTTGTTTTAGATTTTTTTTAATTTTTTTTTTTATTGTTTTTTAAATATTTTTGTTGAATTTTGTTTTTCCTTATTATTTATTGCTGTTGCTGTCAAGCTCAGCGCGCAGCTTCGATATATCGCGCCATACACATGTTGCCACAGTCATCCAGTCAGCCATCTCACGCTCGATTTTTCATTAGACGCCGTCGGCGTGACATAACCTCAATAACGCTGCGATGGGAAAAACATGACTTGTCAGAATTAAATTTATTTTTTATTTTTCACAAAAAATTGTTTGGTAAACTTGTTACATGCTGGCAACAACAAAGCGCGCCCTGCAAGTTACAAATTATTATGGATTACAATAACAAGAATTACAGCAGTAACTACAGTTATTTGAAGGCTACGCAGCAGCGCTGTTACATGCGTCTGACAACAAAAGCGCTTTTCACTGCTTTATTTTATTCCATAGAATATTTTTAATATTTTTTGCTGTTGTTGTTGCGTACGCTTTGTAACGCAGCAATGTTTTTAATTAAAAAATTCTTTTACTACGCATAAATTTCACATTTTTATATGACACTGGCGCACGCACACACATAACGCGTATAAAATGTGATTGTTGTTGGTGCTGGCTTGTCGCTCCAAATTTCAGTGGCGCTCATTCACTGCCCTTCAACATAACTGGACCATTTCAGGCGACAACAATAGTATGTGTGTGTTTGTATGTTCTTGTATGCGTGTGTGGAGGGAAGCCAAGTCAAGGCAGCGCCGGAAAAATGCCAAAAAACAATCTTACACTGAATAACCACAACAGCAACAACAAGTGGCGCAAATCAACTGCAGCAACAAAAGCTTTCTACTTCTACGCCAGCAGTTCGTGTAATGAAATTTGACAACAACAAAAGCAAAATGCAAAAAAAAAAATTAAATAAAAATGCGAAAAAGTAATGAAAAATGTCGGCACATTTCTCTGCTACATTTTCACGCTGGCAGGAAATTCATCCTCTGCCAACTGCCAACAACCGACTGGCATTTATGGCGCGCCATTGCCACTGCGCCCTTACTGCTCCCTAACTGCCAACTACTAATTTCATCAGCTACAATACATTTGCTGCAACCGCTGCCTTCAAGATTGCCGTCGCCTGGCGCTGATTGTTGACTGGACATAATGTTCAAATGGAAATCTAATTTGTAGGCAGCGAACAAAAAAAAATGGAACTTAAAAGCAAGCAGCTCTCTGCCCTCTTCACCGTTGAGTGTAAGGTGTAGCAAGGCTGTAGTTAAGTAGTATGGAAAATTGGCGCAAAGTGAAAGAAAAATGCAAAAATTATGGAAGTGGGCCAAATTTAATTGCTTTGCTAATTAAATGAGCACAGCAGGGACACACTTTGGCCGCACCGACCCATCAGCGTGTAAAGAATGTCAGCTACAAATTACAAAATGCTCACTCGTGCCACTTTCAATTTCGCCAAACGCCCCAAACGCGCCAAACAGTCAATGGCAGCTCATTCTCCCGCTTGCTTTTTCAACAAAATTTGCCTACGCTTATGTGTTCCACAAGTTCAATGACTTATTCTCGGTCACTGGCTACACATTTGAGCCCAGCGCAAAGTGTATATGCGCTAGCTGAAAGTGTTGGCAGTAAAACTAAGCATTGACCACAGTGATTTGGTAGCGTAAACAAAATGTTACAAACAAAAAACCGAATTGTGTTTGTAGTTTGGCAGAAAGTTGGTTAGTCCTTTCGGGCGTACACTGCACACTACTTTTGTGTGTGTGTTTGCTTTGATATTATAAAGTATGGCAGCAGTTTGACCAGGTCATGACCTAATTAAGGCGGCAAATATTAGGCAACCGAACACATATGTTTTCGTGTGTATTTGTAGCCAACGAAGCTGGCTTGTGTGCGAAGAAATTGCTTGATACAATATTTGCGTTAATTTTTGTGTTTCATGTCAAGGCAATCATCATATGAATTAGGTCATCACTTGGCAGTGGTGATTTTAAAGAAATACAAGGGTTTGAGAAGCAGACTGTTGGGAGAAAAACTATTGAAGTTTATCAGATTTTTGTTTTGGCATTTTTTGCCCATATACATATATATACTATTTAAACACTGAGAATTCTGTATATACGCGACAAATTCCATAGTTTTCGAGAAATTGTTCTGAAACTTTGCAGACCTTTTTTTCTAACCGATGTCTCGATTACTTGTCGAAACTACCGATATTGCAAGACTAAAGCATATAGCTGTCATATAAACTGAACGATCAAACTGACTGTCTTTGTATAAGAAACTTTCACAGTTTTCAAGATATCTTCAAGAAATTTGGCATGGCTTATTATACAAAGCATCGCTACGAGCTATGAAGATTTTGTTCAGATCGGATCACTATACCATATAGCTGCCATACAAACTGAGCCATCAAACTCAAGACCTTGTAAGGAAATTGTTTTTATCTGAAGAGATATTTTCATGAAATTTGCAAAAATTATTGTAGCAAGCAATGCTACAATTTGCGAAGATTTTATTCGGATCGAGCAACTATAACATATAGCTGTCATACAAACTGACCATCAAACTCAAGACCTTGTATGAAAATTGTTTTTATCTGACGAGATATTTTCATGAAATTTGGCACAGATTTTTTTACAAAGGAGCGCTACTATCTGCGAAGAATTTGCGCTGATCGAATCACTATAGCTTATAGCTGCCATACAAACTGTTGGCTCAAAATCAGAATAAAGATCTTTTTTACCTTTTCAGCTATAAAAAATACAACTGCGAAGGTATTATAAATATAATCTTTATTTAAAATAATATCACTCATTCATTATAGCATCATTATATAATTTATTAAAAATAAAATTAATTATTTTCTGTGTTGCAGATTTAAATTTTTTTCTTTTCTGAGCCTATTTCTCTGTACTATCTTCCATAAAAAAAAAAAAAATTAAAATAAATTTCATTAAAATTTTTGTTAAAATTTTTTTTTTATCACCACAAGCATTTCAAGCCTAGCTTTCAACAGCATTATTAATATAAATGATTATATCGTTACTATGGCAATGACAACTCGGACAAGTTGAGCTCTTAAAATATTTGCCAAATTCAACTGCGAAATCTTCTTTCCCTACAAATGCGGTTTTACATATTTATGTATAGTATGTATTATACAAACACACACATATATTTCACCATAATTTCGGTGTACCACACTAAAACAGGCTACAAAGGCAGCCTGCCTGCCCGCTCGCCTACACGCCTATACGCCTGTCTGCCACACGGCTGTATGGATAATGAATGATTATGCAGAGCAAATGAATTTTTGAAGCGAGCATTTAGTTGGGTTTTCGGCGAGCACCATGGCTAAGCGCAGAATATCGGCAGTTTGAGCACATAAATGTGCCTGTGTGTATATGTGTGTGTTTGCGGCCTTAGCAAGTTGCTGTCAAATATGACAAACGCAAAATGATTTATGTGCATTGTCATTAACAATAAAGATCCCAAAAAGAGCAGCAGCAGAGCGGGTACAAGTGAAATATGGCAAGGAAAAAAATTGATAATAATAATTCAAATCATAAGTCGCAGTTAGGCATAGATTTCCAATATAATACAATAAATATGGCAGCTCGTAACGATTGAGTGCGGCTTAGTTGGCTGAGGTTAGTTTTGGGCGCCGGCAGCTTGCTGTTGTTGCTGCATGTCATCGATTATGCCGTTGACACTTGGACGCAGTCATGGCTATTGTGGTGGCGAAGCGATAATTTACTTGGGTGCCAAATTCAGTGCCGAAACTTTTAATGACATTGCTTGTTAGGTTGTTAGGTTTATGCGCAAAGTTTGGTGGCAAAGGCAGAGGTTGCATGGTCAGAGCAAATGATATATATATACCTATAAATATGTATGTATATAATGATTTTCGTCATCAGCTGTTTATAGTGGTTTTTCAAAAGAAGATAGCATTTAGTGAAAAATTTGTTGAGGTTGAACCACTTTAGCATATACATAGCTGCCATACAAACTGACCGACCCAATTAAGTCCTTGTATGGAAAACTTTTTTATTTCACAAGATATATTTATGAAACTTGGCACGTATTTTTCTTTTAAGCAACGGTATAAACTCCGAAGAAACTGTTTAGATCGTGGCAATAAAACATATAGCTGCCATATAAACTGAACGTTCGAAAACAAGTTTTTGTATGGAAAACTTTTTTATTTGACGATGTATCTTCTTGAAATTTGGCAAAGATCATTTTCTAAGGCAATAATAGAATCTCCGTAAAAATTATTCAGATCGGATCGCTATAATATGTAGCTGCCATATAAACTGTACGTTAAAAATCATGTTTTTGTATGGAAAACTTCTTTATTTCACAAGATGTTTTCAAGAAATTTGACACAGATCTTTATGAAAAGCATATCTATGCTTTCCGAGTAAACGGTACAGATCGGATCACTATATCATATAGCTGTCATGCAAACTGGCCCATCAAATTCGAGTGATTGTAAGCTAACTTGTTTCTAAAAAAATATTTACAGCTTCTGTTAACGTATTTTTCATATTTTTTTGCAGCTTCCATTTCCATTTTTAGCTATTTCTTTAGTTTCCTTACTTTCGTATCAGCATTTTCTGTCATTTCGCGTTGCTCAAAACAGCTGACAGTTTGATGCCACTATCGCGTTCCATTTTCTATTACTTTTACTTGCTCTGCTTGCTTTACCAGCAGCAGCGTCTTTCAGCGGTTTGAAATCTCCACTTTCTGTCTTTTTTTGCTCTTTTCACCCCACTAAATCTAATCTGTTATCCATTTTTCTTTATGCTACCATTTTCATGTTCACCGCCTTCTTCTATACTCGTTTTTCTTACAGTTCTTCTTTCCCAGAAATTTCATCAACGATTTTCTAGCAAAGCTCCCATTATTTTCCTCTTTTTTTCTGCTTTTAGCCTTATTCTACTTTATTCATGCATTTTTTTCTCCACTTTTTTAAACTACGCGTCCTTCTTCTTTACCTAATTCTGCTGCTTGCCAACACAATGCTGAAATATTCATCAGTCAAGTCTGCAGATAAAAGTGAAACTCCTGTTTGATGCGCAGACAACCGTGATTTCATCAACTCAATACCGTTATTGCGTTTTTTTGCCACCGTTCGTGCGCCCACTTATCAAGCGCAAATCGCATACAAACAAACAAAATGCTGGAAAAGAATGCAGCAGCAGCACTATGGCATTACTTTTTATGCGAGCCAATTTGTTGCGCCTCTTCCTTTTTTAGGCATAATCAAAGCGAATTATTTTTAATTAGCGGCGACTTTGATTTACCGCCGAGTGGGCAGATTGACTGACTGACTGTCTGGCTGTTGTGGAATTTCAATGGAGGATAATAAACAAAAAAATATTTTTTTGTATTGAAGCTGGATTTTGGATTTTTTTGGATGAATTTTTTGCTCTTAAAAATCGTATTGCTATTTGAGAGTTTTAAGTATATTTTTTATATATCATCATCTAATATGCAAAATAACGTAACATCACTTTTTAAAAGTTTCCAGGTGAAGAAAAAACTTTGTAATAGCAACCATTCGCATTGAAACAAAATTTTAGTTTTGGTTATAAAGTGGTTATATATTGGTTATAAAGTGGTTGTGTATTGGTTATTATATCTGACAGCGAATTTCGAAGAAAAAACTATATATAGAAACCACTCATACTGAAACAAAATTTGAGTTTTGGTTATAAAATGGTTATATATTGGTATCGAACAGTGATTTTCGATTTTTTTAAATTTTGTTCCATTTTAGGTGATGATATATTTCAAAAAAATGTTAATACCTTTTCCAGAAAAATTTCTTGAAAAAATGTTTAATTAAAAAAAATTTAGAAAAAATAAAACAAAAAACAAAGAAATGTAAAAAATAAATAAAATTTTATGAACACTTTTTCTGCTTAACTTTAATATAATCTTTGCTCAACCATGCGGGATTTCCATATATATTACATGAAAATATTTTGAAAAAAAATTTTTTTATTAAATTCATATTTTTTTCTCTTGCAGGTAAGCAATTTGGGCAAAATTTTTGTGTCTTACCTTTTTTAAAAATTATTTTAGGTAAGTTTTTCTCCACACAAATATGCCAGAAAGAATTAAAAATATGTGAAAAAGGTTTGAATAGTGAAAAACACAATTAAAATATTACAGAAGAGCTGAAGAGCTTTAGCAAAAAAGTAGTTTTTCCGCGTAGAAATATGCTTGAAAGTTTTGAAAATTTTTGAAAAATGTTGGAATAGAAGAATTCAATTAAAATACTACAGAAGAGCTGAAGAGCTTTAGTAATAAACTAGCGGCAAATACAAATATACTTTTTGAAGAGACTGAATATTTTTCAACTTCTAAAAAGTAAACTCACCTAGAAAAAAGCAGCTCTGTAGACTCCATTTTTGTTTTTGTTTTTTAATTTTTACTTTGCATTACACCCAATTCAACAGCAAACAGCTGTCATAGTTATCAATACAATTCTACCAACACAGCTTTGAAAAAAAAAATTAATTAGCTCACACGATATTAATTTTCGATATTCCCTAGACCAAAAATAATAAATGACACCATTAAAAGATAATTTTATAAATTTGTGCAGCTATTACATGACCAGTTTCAATTACCAACTAAACATTATATAATGACATGACATTAGAGACATGCAATGCGCTGATCGAACCCTTTTTTGGCCTTCGGCGCCAAAATCAATAACTCACAATATTTTCGGCACTGCGCGCACACGCCTCAATGGCTGCCGTTGACCTGATGTCGCATTTTTATTAATGACAGGCAATCAATTGACAGTTTTAATACATTTTTCAATACATTACCACTTTGTGCGGCATCAGAACAGCTGGCGCAGTAACGCGCACATATAATGGTCAACTATCACTTTCTATTAAATTGAGCATTTCTCGCCTTATTAAATCACTAAACAATGTCTGGCGTGACAGGAAGCAACCCTGCGGCGTTTGTGCACAAAATAACTGTAAAAAATGTACAAAAAATATGAAGCGCAAGCTATTGTCTGCCAGCGCACTTTATAGGATTGTCATACTCAACACTACGCACCGCGCCTGAGTTAGCATAGAAAATTATGCACACACCAAGACCGAGCGCGCGCTTGTATTACAGTTCATTAGTCGCAGAAAACGGGCAAAATAGTAAACAGATTACGGTAGCAAAATGTGTGTGTATAACAGCGCGCAGCGACAACTCATCACCAACACGCTGCAACGAGTGTTTATTGTTAGTTGGCGGCGCTGTGCCGGTGATTGGTTGCGCGTCAATACAACCTGCATATACACGCGCGCAACACGAGCGCGGTGGCAATAATAAAAATGTGGCATGATTTGTCAACGACACTCGCACAGATTGCCAAGTACCACCACTTGCAGCAAGTTAAGTGCTAAAAAGTGTAGGAAAAAACCTAAACTTGCGCTATTTTTCGATGCGCTCACATACACGTACATGCGCGCTTACACAGCGCTTTCGTTTGGCTATGTAGCAGCGCACATTTGCCAACTGTCAGCTGTCAGCTGTAATGTTGTGAGTGTAATGTTGGCACTCTCGATTGCGAAATTATGTCAAAAAATGCACCAAGTGTCAAAAAGAAAAATTATGCTGCGAGTTAATTTTCGTATCGAATTGCCAGTGCGTAGCATGTTGGCTAGCGCGCTGCACTCAGCTACACACGGGCGCACAAATCTCGCTTCGAAAACAAAAAAAAACGTATATATATGTATATAAGCGCTGCATTGCCTCGCGCGCGCAACGGTGGGTGTATGCGTGCAGTGCGAAAAGCGAAAGTGCAACGCGAAAGGGAGCGCGCGCTGTCATTAAAAGCAATAAAAAAGATTGCAATAGCAAAAAAAATAACTAGCATAGCTGGCGTTGCAATCGTGTGACAATTGCATTTGACACATTTCGCAATGCGATTACATTGCGCACAGATTGCAACATATGTGTGATGACCTCGCATACCCCACGCACGCACAGCAACACAGTCACCTTTATATATGTGCCAGCGTAGTACAGCAAAAATGTCGCAAAACAATTAATAAACGTTGCCATTGTACGAAAATTTAAAATGACAAGCGCGCTGTAGTCAATAGTTGAATGGAGCGCTCTTGCAAAATAAATTGACGAGGGACATACATGCCACACACCTACAGAAGGTTACACAAAGGCACATAGAACAGATCAGGGATAAAACTGCAGTTAATGCGCCCGACTACTAAGGGGGTGACACTGCTGCCACAAAGGCATATGTGCATAATACACAATGACAGCACGGATGCTGCACGAATGTTGGTTGGGGTGAAATGTCATTGCGCTTGTTGCAAGTAGGGGTGAATATGTGCGTAAAGCGGGTGCAGTGATAAGTGAATTTGTAAAATACTTATTAAATTACTTACGTGCACTAATTATGAAGACATGTGGTCAGAAAAGTAATATAATGACAGCTGACAATTGACAGTAGACAGTTGACAGCAGACAATGCGCGCTAGACGTTATTATAAACATTATTGCTATTATACTTTTTATTATTATGACAATTTGAGCGGCTTAAAGCCACAAACAAAAATTCAAGATACAAAAAAAAAAAGATATTAATGAGGCATGCAGAGGGTTGGTGTGGGTATAATAAAAATTGAGGCGCAGCTTAAGCGTTGACAAATTGAAAGTGCCGCGCCAACACACAATAGAGAGCGAGATTTATTTCTTCGCAAAGTGACAGCGCAAGCGATTAGCAACAACTGTGGTTTTGAAACACATAATTTTAAATTATAGTTATGTTGCAGACTACTGTAGGTGTGTAGGTCGGTAGCGCGCGCGATTTTTGCGCTTCACAAGCTGTTGAAGTGAGTTTGCCAGCGCGCGCCATATGTGCCAAGCGCGCTTATTTGAAAGCGGGCGGGATTTAAAGTGAGATTTTTGTACCATAATTCGGCTAAGTATGCGCTTGAGTGTAGTGTAGTGCTAGATAATATATTTATTTATAGGCGCATATATGTATAGCTGCTTGCATATTAAGTCGCGCGTTAAAGCGTCAATCAGTTGTCATAAAGTAAACAAAAATGTTGCTTGAAGTGACGCGCGCCGCTTCGCTTCCCATTTGTTGTGCTCAGAATTATAAAATATAAGTCGAAGTAGAGCTACGGTTTCTTTACAAACTAAAACAGAAAGTTACGTCTGCTTAAAACAGTTCTATAATGTGCGCTCTTCACCGGCGCACTCTGTACTAGCCTTAGTGTTATATTTTTCAAACACACAACTTGCCACATTTACATAAAAGCACACACTTTTGATTTGCTTTTACACATTTTTATGGCACGCACTTAAACACTTTAAAAATTATTTTATGCACTCCAGCAAGCAGCGCCACACCGGCGATCTTTGCACAACGCATGTAACGCGGTGCTCCTACACTCAAGTCGTAAATCCCCTCTCACGCGCGCACAACGCCGCGCTGCGCTTACTTGCATATAGCACAAATTCTTTGCAGTCGTTGCAGGCGCGAAATTAGGTGGGGAATTTATTTACACTGCCGGCCAACAACAACAATGCGTTAACCAATAAAAAAAAAAGCAGCAAAATACTAAGTAGACGCTTAAGTAAGCACACATTTCACTGCAACTTTTTTATGCGCGTTGTAATGCCACTTGGCGCTTGCAAGCACAACTCATTAGTATATGCCATTACTCAAATTTGTTTTTGTTTTCAACTTTTTATTATTGCTGCTATACTATTTTGTTGTGCTTTAACGGCAAAAAGAAAATAGTGTACAGCGCGCGATTCATAGTGGCGTCGGCGTTGCGAAAAATTGCTAAAAATAAATTCATGCCAAATACAGTTGCGGCACTGAATAGCAAATTTCTCTACAGCGAGACGCCAAGTTGCAAGTAAAAATTAAAGCATAAATAAATTTAAAAACTACTCGCTAGCTTTAAAGTGCCAAAAAGCGCTTACTTGCGCTCAGCAATGGAAGCGGTTCACAACAGTTCATGCTTACCATACTCTCATATATATAGTTTTACCATACTCTTATATACAATTTTTCTTGGTTGCGCCAACGCTTACCCTCTAAGTAGTCTGGCGCGCCACAATTCCCAGCGCAAAAAAGGATATGAGTTGTGTATGTATGCAGAAAAAAAGCAGAAAAGTGGCTGCCGACATGCGAGAAAATCGTTTTCAACTCAAGCGGCGGTGGTGGAGCAGCTACTGTCAGACGCGCAATTGCCGCACTTTGTAGAAAAAATACGAAAAACATATACTAAAACTATAGCAAAGCAATAATAAAATCAGCATGTACTATATATGTATGTACGCACAGACACTTTAAAAACTGCTGCCTTGTATTTCCGTAGGCTGCCGCTTAGAAAATTGTAGTATACTTTAGCGCGCCGCAGTCGCGCGCTTGTTAGCCGTTCTTACGTCTGTATGCGCCGCAGTCTCGCTCTCGTTAGCCCTCTCTACGTTTTTGCGCGCCGCAACCTCACTCTCTGCTTTTAGCCGTCTTCACTCATTGGTCTTATATAGCCTTGTTGATAACGTTTCGACAGCTTCCAATACCACCACCGCTCAAGCGTACACATTTTATATTATTATTAACTGGCTCTTACCTCACCACTTACCACAAAACCTTACGTCTCGTGCAAACAAAACTTCTGCTTTGTATGTGCTATGCATTTCCTGTGCTTGTGCTTGTTTTCTTTGCTTCATTCTTACTTTTCAATTGTTGGTTTGCTTGCTTTCTTTTCGTTGTGCTACGTTTTCTTTGCCTTGCGCCTGCGGCTGCGTCAATGTGAAGTTCAGTGCTGAACTCGTCGTTGCGGTTCAGTGCCGGCGGACGACCTCTAATTTTAATCCTTTGCTATGCTTTCTCTGCCTGCACAGCCAGTAGCGTCGCGGCTTTTGCGTTTCTACATTTTTTCGATTTTCTTTTAGTTTCGTTCTTTTTGTGGCTGAAATTTTCGACTTGGGAGCGATATTTATTCAGCGCTTTATTATTTCTTCTTCACTACCGCATTTACTGCTATATATTTGTAAGCGTGTGTGTGTTTGTGTAGCACAGCTGCAGTCTATTCCACTACTGCTATGCCATTTTTCCACGTCTATGCAATGCTTTGTCGTAGACGACTTTGGGGAGCTGCAACGCCAACACAAAAGAATTGTTAAATAAAAAGTAAATGAGAAATATCCAGGAGTCAGAAGCGTAGAAAAAATTGCTGAAAAGATTAAAAACCAACGCTGAAATAAAGCTATGAATTTTAAATGATTATTAATAACTCCACCGGATTAAAGCGGCTGTCGTTGTCGGCGCACAATGCTTGCTACATAATACGTACAATGCGTTGAGTATGAGTTAACGCGCCTGAAATGAAGCTTGAAGTCGGTTCATAATTTGAAACTGCTGTAGGTATGGTAGGAGCGTCGCATCTGAAGTGAAGCCGTGCAGATTTAGGAAAATATTTCTATACATAAAATTTCGATTTTTTTTAATTTTTTAAAATACATGCTGTTTATATTTTTTTAATTATTAATACCATGTAATATTTTATTTTAAATAGCATGAAAGTAATTTTAAATTTTTTTTAAATATTTATGGACATGAATACTATGAATTTTATTAGTACCGTGTTGCCATATATATTTTTTAAATTTCGTTTTTTATTTAATATTTATTTTCTCTGCTTTTGCATTTCGTATTGCAACTTTATAATATTTAAAAAAGAAATTATAAATATTTTTTTTTAATATCTGGCAACTCAGTGCCTTATCGCCATATTATTTGTATATCATTAAAACTATATTATCACATATTATTTCAATTTGTTGCAATAAATACTTATGTATGTACATATAATTTTGATTTTATTAAAATTTTTTATAATTTTTAGTAGTTGCCATATTTTTTTTATTTCGATTTTATTTTTTTTCGAATTTTTTTTTTTGTTACACATTTATTTATGCCACCTTGTAATATTTTAAAAAATTGATAAATCTTTTTTTCAAATATCTGGCAATTCTAAAAACTTTTTTTACTCAGTTCCTCAACTTTTTTATTTTTTTTTCCTCCAGCTCTGGCTATTCAACTTTGTAATATTTTTAAATTTTTTATAACAATACATGTGTACAACTGTCTGGCAACGCTGAAATTAATTTTTACTTTCAGTTTCCTTTTTTATTTTAATTTTACTTCACCTTTGGCTATGCAAGCTTGTAATATTTTCAAAATTTTTATATAAATTTTTTTACAAATATCTGGCAACGCTAAAATAATTTTTTACTTTTAGTTTCCTTTTTTATTTTAATTTTTAATTCACCTTTGGCTATGTAACCTTTAAATATTTTCAAAATTTTTTAAAATTTTTTTCCCTAAACATCTGGCAATGCTAAACATTTTTTTACTTATTACTTTTAAAGTTTTGCTTTTATTTTTCTACTACACTGTTGTGCTTTATAATCTTGTAATATTATTTAAAATTTTGTAATATATTTCTTTTCAAATATCTGGCAACGATAAAACTTTTTTTACTCATAGTTTTCAGAACTATTAAGTTTTTCTACTACACCTTTAGCTATGCTTTGTAATATTGTAATAATGTTCATAATATAATTTTTTCAATTATCTGGCAACTCAAAAACTATTTTTTATTTACATTATTAATAGTAATTATATTTTTCTGCTCCACTTTTTTCCATGCAACATTCTAACATTTTTAGAATTTTTACAATTACTTTTTTTTACATCTGGCAGCTCAAAAAATTTTCTTTTTACTTTTTTTTCATAGTTGTTTTTTTTTCTAATTTACTTTTGGCTATGCAATTTTGTACTATTTTAAAAATTTTTGTTATAATTATTTTTCAACTATCTGGCAACTCTAAAAACTATTTTTTAAATTAAGACATATTTATTCATCTCTTTTTTCAATTAAAATATCACATTGACTTTATGACGCAGCATATTTGCTGCCGCTCCCAGTTCTTTGTCACTGTTGTTGTTCACAATTTTTCCGTCATAAAATAACGCCACTTGACAGCTGTCAGCCTTAATGCGCTTTTTTATACATTTAATATACATATTTATAAATTACAAATAACGCAGAATCATAAGCTTTAAGTGTTCGCACCCACACATAACTTGAAAAATTAGCACGCTTAATACGCCGCGTTGCCACTTAAGTCAAATTTACACCGCTTAAAAGTATTGTAATATTTTTAATAATTTCTTACGCATACTGTCACTTGTCATCACACACTTAAACAGCCCATTAAGAATATTTACAGCCACGTCAATCACTCGAAAAACTAGTAATTTTAATTCTCTTTACCTTACGCACTTCACCAGTTGCGCGTCTGCTCGCTTACAATGCCTAGCGCCGCTACTGCAAATATATTGTGGCGACTACAATTGTCAATAGCTGTCAGTTAACCAATTGACATGCACATTAATTGCCGCCGCAATCCGCACACAAAATGCCCGCATAGCTTTTAAATTGAAATACACAACAAAATAGAATAAGAGCGGTTAAACAGCAACCGAAACCGCAGCAACAAATCGCTTACACTTATTTAGGCATGCAAAACGTGTCGCCGCACATTGCAATTGCAAGAATCCGTGCAAAGGAATCACTGCTGTTGGCGGCGTCTAGCTGCGCTAAAATTCGCATTTTCTAATTTTTGTGCTCCTCACTTCATTCCATTATGCGCGCTGCTTCTACTTAATTCTATTTCTGTTTTTTATATTATTTCTGCTTGCTGCTGCCCGCGCGCATTTGTGCGCCAGCGTCTGCCTTTTTATGAGCGCTTATGCATGTTTTTGCGTTCTGCGCCTTCATTTGTTGCAACTTTGGCTTGGCATGACACTACTCATCATCATTACCGTTGTCATTAATATGCAGCGTACGCGCCGTATGTCTGCCAAACGCGCTGCACCGCACTCCGCGTAGCGCCCCGTTGTTACGCTGTTGGGCGCAGTGACTTTTTGTCGTCGCCTTTTGCACGGAATGCGCGCTGGCTTTTGGCCGCGCGGCCGGCATGTCGGTGCACATTGCCAATTGTCGACTAGCGGCGGCTAATTTTAAATGCAGCGCACGCATTGACAGTGTGGCGACTGTGTGCATATGTGTGCGCGTCTCAGCATAATTTTTTCGTAGGCGCACACACACATACACAAAAAAATGCAACCAATAATATGTGTGTGTGCATACTCACTAAATACACAAGTGAACTGCGCCTATTTTCGCTATGCCCTTTTGCTGCAACATGTTTTTGACATCTCAGATCCGCAAGCGGCATGCAGGTATGCCTCGACGGCACCTATGCATACCCAGCACATAAAAAGGCAGTGTGGCAGTACCTAGCAAGCAGCACACTCATGTATGTACATTTCTGCAATGAGCGCTTGCTTCGGGTGGGTGCGTCGCCAACGAGTTAACGCTTAGCTTGTTGCGCCTCCTTTGACTCGCACCAAACAACAAATCGTCGACATTTGTTACCGCGCTTGAGAAATCGTTGCATTAATATAGAAATGGTAATGCATTTAATTTTCCAAAGCCTCAAGCAGTGGTGATTATGTGTTGCCGCTTATGAGTGCCATGCTTGGCACTGAAAGAGATGCTGTTGTTTGCAGTGGCTTACTGTTTGGCTGCAGTTTAATTAAAAAGTGGGCGTGTAGCGCTGTAAATTTACAACAAAAGGTTGAGAAGGTTCAGATAACTCATTTTCTAAAATTGTTGCAATTAATTTAATTTTATAAGCATTTCATTTAATTTCAACGAAAATAAAGTTCCTCTCAAAATGGCGATACAAAAAATGACTCTAGAGAAGCTGCTTGAAAAAATGCCTCTAAGAAGATGCCTTTAAAAAAATACCTTTGCTTATTTATTAATTTGCAACTCCGCCAGCCGCATTAAATTCACTTAATGACGCTTGTCTGTTGCTGGCCACACCTCACGCACGCGCATGGCCATCTCTGTGCCGCTTGCAACACAGACGATCTGCACGCCAGATCAGCGTACAAATTTTTTCATGCATTCGCATGCGCGTTGCAACAACATATACGTACATTAGTGCCATGTTGTTTAGTTAATTTGGCTTGTCCTTCGTTTTCATGTTTATTTCGGCGTGGCATGCATTAAAAAATTGTTGCATGCTACGGTGCACCACCTACGCGTAGCTTAAGAGTTAACGACAAGGCGCAGGTAAAGTGATGTTGCGTGTTCAGGGCAAAAAGCGAAATTTTTAAGTATGTTGAAAGAGAAATGAAGCGTTGTTAATTGTGAAAATTTATTTTTATGTTGAAAGCAAAGACACTTACGGTAGAGTATTTTAAAACACTGTACCAAAACCACTTTTGTGCGAAAAGACTTACTAATATCAGATTAGATAAGCTTGTTACTCATTACCAGGCTTTTATGTAATAAAAAAAATCTATTTTACCTTAAAATGCCCTTCAATAAACCTTTCTCTAGATTTACATGCTTGTAATTGATTTTAACCCACGCGTGCGCCTATTTCCTGAAAGTATTTCTTCACTTTTCAATTAGCCAGCATTTTAAAAATGTTTTTCTCATACGAAAACGTGTTGCTTTGCATTTTCTTTTCATTTTTTCAATGACTACATGTCATGTCAAATTGCAACATACGACATTTGTGCATGCAACATACACAAAAATACAATACATGCACGCCCACGCATGCGCGACCACAACGCAATGCCATTATATGAACATCTGTACAGTGAACTTGTGAAACGGCAACGTTGTAGCGTTGCCAACTGCGGTTGTGTCGCTCAAAAGCAGTGCCTGTGAGTTGCTGTGGGAGGCAAATACACAGCAACAAGATAAAACTACATACACAAAACAAAAAAAAAATATAATAATAAAAAAAAAACTATAAACCAAAATAAATAGCAGACATAAGGAAGCATAAAAAAAAACAGTTCTACAAAGGATGCTAGCAACAGTCGAAGACTGTGTAAGGCCGCTTAAGCATACTAAACTGCTTGAAAACAACGCAGATAACAAGCGAAAACAATGGCAATCACAGCGGCCGCAGACAATCACAGTAAAGTTGAGCGCAAAAAGACTACGCGTGTTGAGCAATAAAATAACAAGTAAAAAGCAAGAAATAAAACATATACATATATGGCAAGCAATGAATGGACCACGAACATGGTCCAAGCAAAGCTGTTTACCAAGATAAACGGCAACATCGCGTGCATGCCGACCAACAGACGCGCGAGACCGGCCGTAGGCGCAAGTTAATATGTGGCGAGCGAAGAAGACAAAACGAAAAGCACAGCAAAAGATGGGAAACCCTTTGGCATTGCCTTGCCGCGCCCACACGCCTAACAGCTACATATTTGCTGTGTATATAGCTGTATTTATGTGGCACTCAGCTGCTAACTGCTGTGTGTAGCACTAATTGTCTAGGCGCTTTGTGGTTTGGCTGGCCTTAGCATTTGCAAGAATGAAATTATAAGAAACAGAAATGTACGCAATTTGCCTGCGCACGCGATTTTTTCTATGTTTTTAGCAGAAATCTCGGCAACGCATTAAAAGAGCAACGGCATAATTAAATAGAATGGCGGTCAAGCAGGCAACTGCCACACACTTCAAGCGCATACAAATTCTGGTTACAGCCGTTCTTCTCTAGTGATGCGCATATTGTGCGTATATCAGGCGCTGCCAACAACTTACTTGCAACATGTAGCATTTGTATATATAATTGCAAATTTGCTTTGTGACTCTTTGCGCCAAGCGCTTGCAAGCTCAACGCGCCTCTGAACAACGTCTACCGTTCCACTCCATAAAGTACGCACGCCACAGCAGCCACATGCGTGTTGCTTCCTTCCAAAAAAAGAGAAAAAAAAAGAACCAAAATGTGTGTATTGCCAAAAACCCCAGAAAGACGGCAGGCTGTGATTTCGGCTTGCCAAACTACCGCAAGTAGTTGCTTAGCCACAAAACGTGTGCCTATCACTTCCATGCTACGCTTCGGCTGCCACTACTGTCGCCGCCTTTCACCACGCTTCACCTGCCACAAAGTCTGTTTACATCGTCAATATAGTATTAATACCGTTTTTATGTCGCTCGACTGCCCTCTGGCATGTTGCACGTTCCCATCGTGCGTGCCACATAATGCTACTTGTGCGAAATTGCGTTGTTGCGCTGCGTAATTTAAATAAATAATTAATTTCCTTCAATTAACCGCAAGGGCAGCAACGATCTGTGTGTGTCACAGCACCACACAGCAGCCCCAAATTGTGACGCGTCACGACGCAGCCTTCATCAACCGCCTAACAGGCAGGCGGTGCGCCAATATTTAGCGGTTCCTCATTGCCAGCGCTGGCTGCAAAATTCATGTTGCCTGCGTCTTGTTGTTAATTTCGTCTTTGCCTCAGTCCATGTTTGGTTGGTCCTCATGGCTCTTTGCTTAATTTTTCTTTTTGACAATTTGTCTCCGCGTGTTTTCTGCGTCGCTTCGTTGCTTAAGGCAAATATTTTCATTACTCAGCGCGCCTGTCGTCACTCTGAATTGTAAATTGTAGTTGTTGTTTTATTATGTACGCTTTTTGCCTTTACTTTCACGTATGCAAAGTCATGGCCGATTGCCGCAAATAAACTGCAACATATTCACTATTTTATGTCGTTCAAACTAATCCCCGCTTTTTGCGGCAGCGAGTTGTGGCATGCTTTCATTACTTCATTTGCTTTCTTTCATTTCATTTCGATTTGTTTTTTGTATACCTAGTTCAGTTAGAGTATTTAGGGTTATGTTTTCTGTAGGCTTATATTTTTTGGTAGCTAAATTTCATATTTGACTCTTAAGTCCGAAAGTCGGATCTTGTTATAATAGTCCCGACTTTAGACAGGTCTGTGTCAGTCTATTCTTCCGAATATAAGCGCAGTAGTCACTTAGTTTCTAAGCTATGGAACGTAAATTTTGCACATGTCTTTTTTTCGTGAAGAAGCTGCTAATTCGTTGGAACCGACGACATCAGTACAATATAGCATATAGCTCTCATACAAACTGAACGATTAATGTCTGGTTATTATAAGCAAAACTTCTTTATTTGAGCAGATATCTTAAAGAAATTTGGCATAAATTATTTGCCAAGGCAACAGCACAATGTGCGAAGAAATTGTTCAAAACGAAGTACTATTGCATATGGCTACCATACGAAGAAAACTCTCAAAATCTAGTTCTTATATGGAAAACTTTTTTATCTGAAGAGATATTGTCACGAAATTTCCCACAGTTTATATTTTGCGACAATTCTATAAAATACGTGAAAATGTTGCAGATCGAACTACTATAGCATATAGCTCCTATACAAACTGACCTAAAAAATCAAGTTCTTATATGGAAAACTCTTTCAGTTGATGAGATATCTTCACGAAATTCATCAAAAATTATTACCTAAGGCAATTATATAATTTACGAAAAAATTGTGTAAATCAGGCTACTATAGAGTATAGCTGCCATACAAACTGAACTATAAAAATTCACTTCTCGCATGGAAACTATGAACTGTGTACTGTGAAGGTCATTTACCTGCGATGTAACAGTAGATTAGTAGTTTTTTAAATTCAGCAGAGAGCTAAAAGGCAGAGAAGAACTACCAATAAAATCGATTACTCAGTGCAACGTCGGTGCTATCAGTACACACTTTAAGGCTCGAATTGACTTTGCAAAAATATTAAAAATATGTTTTCCTCATATTTCTGAAATATTGCAAGTGAAATAGCGATAAAACGACCAAAAGCTAATAACAAATACTCACAAAACTTTATTACCGCTCTATTACTCTCTTTTACTCGCAAATCGCTTTAAATTCGCGCCAGTATTGCCAATCTCAAGCATTAATAAAATAAAACAAAAAGTAATATCAAATGTATTATTTATAGCAAATTTATTGCATATTACCGTTATAATATTTCCCACACAACACATGCAACTTCTCTCGTTAATTCCACTCCACAACTACACACTATAAAAATCTAAAAATATAGAGAATCACAACAAATACACAGCCGCAAATACGCAGCTCGCCGCGTCTTCGCCTTCGCTCTCGTCAGCGCTATAAAAAGCATCAACTTAAATTCGCATAAAAATCACAAATTGATTTGCGTGTAGCAAAAATCAAAACAGCTATAAAACGTTAGCGGTGCATTGGTATGCGCACAATAAAACTAACGGTACGAGTTACTAATAAAAATAGGAAACAAGCATTGCGCAAATGCAATGGCAATAAACACGACATTGCAAGTTGATATGCAACAGTGCCGACAATAGCGCCGTTTGACGTCAACAAGCAGCAAAACTCACAAGTCACACTCCATAAAGAAAGCTAGTAGAGCAGTGCAGTGTTGCCAACAAATATGATTTTCGAATTTAATGGAAATCTTTAAAAGATTGAAGAAAGCTTTTATAAAAAAATAATAAAGGAATTAAAAAATATACTAAGAAATGTTCACAAAATTCCCTTAAAGGTTTCAATTTCTTTGAATTTTTTTAATTCAAACATGTGGCATCTCTGCTCTGAGTCGCCATAAAATACTTTTCAAAGCTTTTTTTTTATAGCATTCTTCAATTAACAATTTTTTTCCAGCTAATTTAATATTTTTTAAAACGGCAATCTGGCAACTCTGTTCTACCTTACCATAAAAAATTAAAAAAATGTGTTCTTTTTTAAATTTTTCAATTATCAATTTTTTTTCGCGCTAAATTTAATATTTTTAATACGGAAATCTGGCAACTCCGCTCTTACTAAGCATAAACATTTAGAAAAAAAATTTAAAAAAAATATATATAATAATATGGAGTTCTTCAATTCTAAGTTTGTTATGAATTAAATTTTTTTATATCAGCAATCTGGCAACTCTTTACTGCTATGGCAAACAATTTTTTAATAGTTTTTGATAGAATTCTTCAATTATTATTTTTTTCAAGCTAAATTTAATATTTTAATTCAGCAATCTGGCAACGCCGTTCTACCTTACCATATGTGACGGCAAAAAATAATGAAAAAAATTTTATTAATGCTAAAAATATCAATTTTTCCCGACTAAATTTATTAATTTTTAATAAAGCAATCCGGCAGCTCTCTTCTGCCTCATAAAATATTTTTACTTTGTTTTTTAATTCTTTTGTTATCAATTTTTTCCAAACAAAACGTATGTATTACTTTTTAAACATTTTATACGTCAATAATAAACTTTTTGCCAAATAAATTTATTTTTTATCGCAGCAATAATTTGTTTTAATTATCAATTTTTCCAACTAATTTTTTATTTATTAATTGAGCAATCTGGCAACTCTGTTGGTATTCGCCATAAAATATTGAAAAAAACTATTATAGAATTCTTCAATTTTAATTTTTTTTTAATTAATTACTTTTAATTAAATTTATTTTTAACGCAGCAATCTGGCAACTCTGTACCACCTCACCAAAAAACATTGTAAAAATCATTTTTACAAAATTTTAAAATGATCAATTTTTTCCAAAATTTTTTTTTTTATTCTTTAATTCAACAAGCTGGCAACTCTGCCAACCTCAGCATACCCATGACATTGCCGCACACTCAAAAACGCACTAAACTGCCATTAAACTCTTATTGCGCGCCACAAAAGTACGTAATGTTGCAACGGCGTGACGCGCGTAGGTGTCGCCATCATGTGCTGCACTAGTAATTCGCGCATTCGCCAGTTCGTTAGATCGTTAGTTCGGCTGTGGCTATTCGTGGGGCTAAATATAACAGCCATTTCATATGCGCTGACAACTGGCGAATTGATGGCATTCACCAGCGTTGCATTAGAGCTCGTTTCAGTGCTGACGCAAGCTGCACTAACGCCTACATGCGCCTCAATTTGTTGCAGGCAAACTTCACAGCCGCACATTCATGCCATTGCCACATAAATTAAAGCCACACTCTGCCGCACAATGCCTAAAAGCAGGCTGTACTTAAATATTTCAGGCGTAAAAGGAATTATCGCCTTGCTTGACGGGTGGGCAGTTCAGTTAGTGTTTCGTTGTTGTTATTGCTGTGACTGCTGTTGCCGCGGCTTGTAGGTGGAGTTTTCGGAAATTTGCAAGCGACCCAAATGCAAATAGCGTCCATCAATAAAAGTGTTACTACAAGTGTGTTTCCGTGTATATGTGTGTGCGTTAATTGTATGCATTGTGCGTAATATATTTGCAAATCGCATGCAGGCACTAAAATATGTTGCCACATACACACGCACGCGTGTACGCCGTGGCATGTTTGCTGTATTTACGTTTGCATTTACCTAAGTGGCAAGTTGGATATGGAAGTGCGTCATTTGCGACTGCATAAATTAATTCTAAATTTAACATTTAATTTGTAAACTCGCATACACATTAGTTGGAAATGTTATTTGCTGCACTTACTTGTACCTGCCTCGGCTTGTCGTCCGACATTAGCTGGCATTTTTTGTTGTTGGCATTCGTGGAACTTTGCTGACGTTGAGCTATTACTGCTTTCTAAGTTCTATTTATGGCATTGCACTAATTTTGCATGCACACGTTGATCAAGTCTTCATAGGTGAAAGGTATTGGTAAATAGTGAACGCCCCTGAGGGAGGCAAAGGTCGAACTAGAAGGAAATGACTTTTCAAAGAGAGACCACATTCTCTGTTAAGCAGTAAGTTCTGTTCGACTATAATAATTTTTTATAAGTGGAAGTTTAGAAAATTGTATTTTAGAACGGTACTTTCCGTGCTTTCATAAATATTATTTTCTTCCAAATTAAACAAAAACCTCCAGTTCTTTTAGAATTGTGTAACATAGCAAATTTTACTGTGCGGTTTAGAAATTTATATTAATTAGTAGTGTTAATGCTCGGTAGCTTAAGAATGAGAAAGCTTTTTTAAGTGAGAGCTCAAAAGCTCTGAACTTTTTATAAAATTTTCTTGACAAGGTAAGACAATACCAACTAGAAGTGTAAAAGCTCAGTAGCTTAAGCATGTGAAAACTTTTACAAGTGAAAGCTCAAGAGCTTTTAATATTTGTAAGATTTTTTTGCTAAAATGAAGATAATTGTGAAAAATATGAAATCACATCACTCGGTATAAAAATTTGTAACAACTGAAAATGTGAAAGCTCATAGCTAAATGAAGCTAAATAAATGAGAAAGCTTTTTCAAGTGAAAGCTCAAAAGCTCTGAGCTCTTAATACGATCTTAGGCTGAAATAAAAATAATCAAACCTTGAAAATTTCAAATAATCAAACACTGCAGTTAGCTTCCATTTATTAGCCATAACTTCAGAGATTTGATGACGGTAACACTTACAAATGAAAGCTCAAAAAGCTGTAATTTATCATATCACAACAAATTCAAAAGTATGTAACTTAACAACAAGTTGAATGATAACGCATAAGTTTCGGGTTACTCTACACGCAGTTAAGCTCTTGTAGGCTAAAACGCTTTCAAGTGAAAGCTCAGTAGATGCTCTCTCAACATATAACAACATTTTGGATGATAGCCAATAAAATTTTAGGTTATTACAAACTCAGTAGAACTTTCATTGTCTAAAGCACTTTTTAGTGAAAGCTTAAAACTCACTTACTCAGCATGTAACAAGTGCCTAACTGTGTTACTCAAGTGTCACTTGCTTAGCAAATTACAAGAAATTGTTCAAACTCCAATAAGTTTTTAAAATTTTCGAAGCTTTCTGCGAAAGCTCTTTGAAGCTCCTTAAAGTGAAAGCTCAAAAGCCAGTAACTCGGCAAATAAAAACAAATTGAAAGATTTAGATTATTTTGAAATCCGTTAAGCTTTTGTTGACTAAAGCTCTTTTAAGTGAAAGCTCAAAAGTCATTTACTCAACATATAAAAACAATTTGAATGATAGTCAATAAGTTTTTAGGTTACTCCAAACTCAGCTGAGCTTTCGTTGACTAAACCACTTTTTAGTGAAAGCTCAGAAAGTCACTAACTCAGCTTTTAACAGCGAATTTAATGAAAGGTAAAAAAATTTTAAGTTATTCTAGACGTCTTTCGTTCTTTTGATGGCTAAAGCTCTTGAACGTGAAAGCTTTCATCATGCGATCTTTTGAGCTTTCACTTGATTTTTCACTTTATTTTTTCTTTAAATAGTTTTTCTAAAAACAGTTAAAATTTGTTTATAATTTTATAAGACTATACTCTGTAACACAGTTAACCACCTCGTTATCATCCAAATCTAAAGCGCGTCTATACATTTTGAGCTAAATTGCATGACCATATATCTCATATTGCTATTGCTATTTTTGTGCCTTAGAATTTAATGCCGCTTTGAGCATTCCATAGACATATTCATGAAGGTACGTATGTTTGTATGTATGTATTTATGTGTGCACTTGTGTATTATATATTCCCGCCAATTACCGACCATCAAGTCAATCTGCGTGGCAACTACACATATCTATTACATGTGCGCAACAACCCTCGAGTGGCACAACGAACGCCTGTGCCATTTCTGCCACCTTTCCACCTTTCCGCCTCATTTTCCTAAGCAACATTTAATGGCTACTCACCTGGGTCGCAGATAAATTTCAGCTCTTTAAGGTGATTTTTATCAGTTAACGGATTTGCTCATACCAAATATGCTTTGCGCTATGCGAACAGCACACACACAAACACACACCTATGCGAACGCATACTTGAATGTGAAATACGAGTCACAGCCGCAGCTCTAAGCAATGACCAAAACGCAAAATGATTTGCAAAAAGAAGCCAACAAACCGAAAAAAGTGTAGAAAACATATACCGCATGTTGATGGCAATCTCATTTGCTGCGAACTCCGCAATAGCGTTTCGTGTATATGTATGTGGCAGCAGCAACAACATATTTAGTTGAACATACTAAATTGGCGTGGCAACATACTCGCGCGCACAGCCAAAGTTGGCTCTGCTATCTGCACGTATACACGTATTTGGCTTGCAACAAATGCCCGAAGTTGGTGCGCGACGACTGCCACATTTGGTTGCCGCATATGCGTGCTTGTATGCACAAAGAAGCCGGCTATCGGAGAGTTCGCCAAAAGCAGCCATAGCAGCAGATAGGAAGTGAAGGCGCTGCGGAGTTGGCGTTGCCGTGTTGGTTGCGCTAAGGCTTGGTTCCCCTATCAGCGCTGCGGCGCGCTGCCGTGCGTTGGGAGTCATCATGTTGCTGGTTGCAAGTTTTAGAGTTTCTGGCTGTTGTTTTGCTGTTGAGTATTTGCGTCAATTTGAATTGTTATTTTTTCAGCAATTTTTTCCTCTTGTCAATCGCCAATGGCAACACGAAAATGTTTAGAATTGTCCGCCTCTACAGCGTACTCATACTCATGTGTAATTCGAGTTGCGTGTGTGTTAGTGCGGGCGTATATGTGTGTGCGATTTTTTGTGTCTACAAAGCCAAAATAAAATAAAATTTCGCCAACGCCATGTCCAATTTTTGTTTTCATATTTTTTACGAATTCTGCGCGCTGTATGCCTTTTCTAAAATATAGCGCTCAGCGCAATAGCAACATGCCTTCATTTCGCTTTAAGAATTGCGCTTTTTCGCATTTTTTATTTGACTACATACATTCATTTTGTTGTTCGTTTATTTTCGATATTTTTATGTTGCCTTGTTTTACCACAATTGTGCCTCGCAGGTCAAATAGGCCGCAATTTGTAAGCATAATAATGTTGCAACATTAATGTTGTATGCGGCAGACAGCAATGTAGCAATAATTTGCGCATGCAACAAGTGTGCGAGTTATTGTAGATATATGCCTACACTACTCTGAAAAAATTTGAAATGCTTAAATTCAATATTGGGCTACAGATTTGTTGATAAGCCTTGAATTAGTTCGAGATTAGTGAGGCAAGCCGCTACGTAAAAATATTTAAAATATTATACTCTATACTTATACTTATACTTATACTTATACTTATACTTATACTTATACACTTATACTTATACTTATACTTATACTTATACTTATACTTATACTATAATACTTATACTTATACTTATACTTATACTTATACTTATACTTATACTTATACTTATACTTATACTTATACTTATACTTATACTTATACTTATACTTATACTTATACTTATACTTATACTTATACTTATACTTATACTTATACTTATACTTATACTTATACTTATACTTATACTTATACTTATACAAAATTATAACTTTATAAAATACTTATACTTATACTTATACTTTACTACTTATAAATTTAAATTTACTTATACTTAATAACTTTCATACTTATACAAATTATACTTAAATACTTATACTTATACTTATACTTATACTTTCATACTTATACTTATACTTATACTTATACTTATACTTATACTTATACTAATATACTTATACAATTATACTTTACTAACTATACTTATACTTATACCTAACTTATATTTAATTAGCCTTAAAAAATATATTACAGTATAAAATGCAACAAGACTTAATTTTTAGATTTGAAAGATAAAAAAGTTCGAGAACCTATGTATTTCTCAGAAGAACATATTTCAATGAAAGCTCACATTAACTTGTGATTTAAAAGAATGAAAGCTCGATAGCTTTTTTATAAGAAAGCTCAAAAATTTTACTAGCTTAGAGCAAATATTCAAATTTTCTGTTACGAAATGAAGGCTGAAAGCTTAATATAGCTGTCGATGTTTAAAAAGAAAATATAAAGTGAAAGCTTCACAAGCGCTTCCAATCATTTAGGTTTTCAAAGAATGAAAGCTTGATATTTCTTTATATGAAAGCTCAAAAGCATTTTTTCTACGTGAGCTCAAAAGTTTTTCCATATGAAATTTAAAAATGTTTTTCCGTGAAAGCTCAAAGGCTTTTTCATATGAAACTTGGAAAGCTTTATTCTTGAACACATACAAGCTTTTTCCATAAGCGCACAAACATTTTTCCTAGGAAAGCTCCAAAGCTTTTTTATATGAAAGCTCAAAAGTCTTGAACGCTAAAAGCTCTTTGTAAGAAAAGTATAAATAATAAAAAGCTTTTCCATGAGCACGGAAACATTTCTGCCTATGAAAGCTCTAAAGATTAAAGCTCAAAAGCCTTTTTTAATGAAAGCTGAAAAGCTCTTTTATATGAAAACACAAAAAATATAAATTTTTTAAGAGTAAAGTATTTTTCAATCTAGAATTTGAACACATAAAAGCTTTGTTGTGCCAAAGCCTTAAAACTATGAAAGCTTAAATGATTTTGCAGCCAGCTTAATTTGAAAATCTCACTTCTTTTACAAAGAAGCTTCCACGATTTTTCTTTACTTACTTCTCTTACTCAGCAGCCAGCTCTTAACAGGCATATCAGCGGAGCATTGGCATATTTCTAGGCGTAGTTACAAGTCACATAAATTTCCATCTCTGTATGCTGGGCATTAGCGCCGTACTCATTGCTACTTATCTTCATTTGCCAGCAATAAGAATTGCAGCAGACAACGTTTGCCATAATAACGGTGATAATGGCGGCTATTATGAACAAAGCTGGGCGCAGGGGTGGGAGTTAAATTAGAAGCTCGTTGCAGATGTTCTGTGTTTTCTGTGCGTGCGGAGGGCATGCCAAGGAAATATAAAGAACTAGTCTGTATTTTTTAGTAGCAAAGAAATGCCTAGCAGTGGAGGCGTCACATTCCTTATTTATCTAGAATTATGGGACTGATTTTCATAAGAAATTTTAGCTTAAGTTTTAGTTGATTTTTATTTCTCAAAAGTCAATAAGTCTTTACATACAATTGTAGAGCTGATTTTCATTAGAAATTTAGTTTTAATCTCGCTTGATTTTTCTTACTCAAAAGTCCATAATCAAATATGGATTTCAATAGAAATTTATGGCAGACACTCAACAGCCACACGTGGCACGCAGAGTCGTTCAATTAAAATGAATATTGGCAAGCCATAAAAAAAAGATGGAGAAACAGCTAAATAAATCAAATAAAAAAACATAACAAATTGCTGTGTAAAATTCATATACAGTTACATTTTTACGCACACACATACGGCGGGGAATATAAGAATGTATATACAAAGTATTTCACACACTCGTATATTACTTATGAACCGCTATACGCCAATTGTTGGCGAGAAGAAGCGCCAACATGCCATAAAATTGCAAACTAACTGCCATGGCTGCCGCTGCCCGCCACTTAATGCCCCCTCTTCATCCAAAAAACGCCAGGTGAATAGTCAAAAATCAAGCAACAAACTATAGCAACAACAATTATTGCTTTCGCCTTTGCTGTGCAAACAAATTTTTCGGTTATAAATTCCAAATTGCAATAAAAATACGCCAAACGGAATTTGTTGTGAAATTTGCTGCTCGTTCAATTTACTTTTATTTGTGCGCATCCAACAACGCCAGCACCAGCCAGCGCACCCACACAACGGCGCGCTATCACTGCGAATTTATGTGTGCAGCAAAATGGCGTTTGCAATAAAATCATGCGTGTGTGTGTGTGTGTGCAAAGAGGTGAAACGGTAATATTTTCTGTTGAAAAACAAAAAAACCAACGAAAAATATAAAAGCGATTGGAAGCAAGTAAAGGAAAAATTGAAAATGAGAGAAAATTGGTAAAAATTGCCAAAGCGGAAGAACGCAGCGACAGCTGGCAAAAAATGGCGCTCTAGCGCAAAATCTATTACCGCAAGCTGCCAGCGTAAAATGTAGGTGAACACAAGCATATGCAGGCAGAGCGGCGCACCCACCCACACACACACAAGCCAAGCTCTATACAGCGCTTTATAGTAAGTTGATTGTGTACGCGTTTCTGTTGTTGCTGCTGTTGTTGGTGGATTGGAGAAATGCATAAATAACATAAAATAGACAGGTTAAGACGCAACGCAAAAAACATGCAGAAATAAATAACAGCTTTGCCAAATAGCAGCTAGGTGAGCTCAACTTGCCGCACAGAGTGCAGAGCAGCGGCAACTCAAGAGAAAGCCAGCGTGGCAGCAGCAGCAACAGAACAGAGCAACGCAGAGATATAAAATTGGCAACAAACAATTGCCGCTGCTGTTGCACACAAAGCCATAAATAAGCTATAGAAAATACTATTTCACTTATATTTTTTATGGCTTTGCGTTCAAATTCATAAAAAGCTACGTACGTAGGTGCAAGAAAATCCCTATAAATAAAGCGCGCAAAATTGTAAAAATCGCTTCTTGTGCGCACACACGACTGCAGTTACGACAACGTTGGCAACATTTTGTCTAATAAAAATTATTGCTGCACAAATATGTGCGCATTGGTGGATGAATTAAATTACATTTGTGCGAAATAAAGTTTTTAAGCCAGTAGCTGTGGAGAGACGCCTTAGAGTGGGCTAGGGTTGTGCGTAATATGACTAACGTGCTTTTTCTGATACAGTTTAAAGACTATTTGCTTACTTTTTTTTTACTTATGTAGTTCAATAGTTCTATAAAATCAAAATCATGCGCCTGAAGACATGCTACATTTTTTGTAAATTATGTTTTATATGTTAAATAATTTTTTAGTATTTTATTGTTTTTACTAAATGCTTTTTTTGATATACATATGTACATAGTTCACTATTTTATAATAATTCAGTTAAACACCTAAATGTATGCTACATTTTTTTTTTGTGAATTATTTTTTTATAATATTTCAATACGATATAAAGTAAAGGTTTTTTTTTTTTGTTTTTGCTATATGCTTACTTTTAGTTTATAGTTCAATATATTTTAAAGATCTAATTAACCGCCTAAAGGTATGCTATATTTTCTTCTTACATTTTTTTTTAAATAGTTCGATTTTAAATAATGTCAAAATATTGATTGTTTTTACTATATGGTTACCAGAAGTTATTTTATAAATATTTAATAACGCGCCTTAAGCTGTGCTATTTTTTTTTTTAATTTTTTTTATAATATTACGATTTTAAATAAAGTAAAGATATCGATTGATTTATATTTTATATTAACTTCTAATTTCTTATTCAATTCTTTATAAAGTTCAAGACGCCTAAATGTATGCTAAATTTATTTTTTAAATTATTATTTTTTATTTAATTTTTAAATTTTTAATTTTTTGTTTAATGGTTTTTCGCATATGTAGTTAATTTTTTTGCAATAAAATTTTGTAAGGCATCTAAATTTATGCTACACTTTTTCCAAACTACTATTTTTTTAACGAGTTCGCTATTTCTATAGAGTTTTACTGCTACATTATTATACCCTGAACAGGGTATATTAACTTTGTCACGACGTTTGTAACACCCAGAAGGAAGCGTCGGAGACCCTATAAAGTATATATATAAATGATCAGGATGTTGAGCTGAGTCCATTTAGCCATGTCCGTCTGTCTGTCCGTCTGTCCGTCTGTCCGTCTGTCTGTATATATACGAACTAGTCCCTCAGTTTTTAAGATATCCTTTTGAAATTTTGCAAACGTCATTTTCTCTTCAAGAAGCTGCTCATTTGTCGGAACGGCCGATATCGGACCACTATAGCATATAGCTGCCATATAAACTGAACAATCGGAATCAAGTTCTTGTATGGAAAACTTTCGCATTTGACAATGTATCATCACCAAATTTGGTATGGATTATTTTCTAGGGAAAAAATGTAATATCCGAGAAAATTGTTCAGATCGGTTAACTATAACATATAGCTGCCATACAAACTGAACGATCGGAATCAAGTCCTTGTATGGAAAACTTTCACATTTGACAAGATATATTCACGAAATTTGGTATATAATATTTTCTAAGGCAAAAATGTAGTCTCCGAAGAAATTGTTCAGATCGGTTGACTATAGCATATAGCTGCCATACAAACTGAACGATCGGAATCAAGTTCTTGTATGGAAAACTTTCGCATTTGACAATGTATCATCACCAAATTTGGTATGGATTATTTTCTAGGGAAAAAATGTAATATCCGAGAAAATTGTTCAGATCGGTTAACTATAACATATAGCTGCCATACAAACTTAACGATCGGAATCAATTCCTTGTATGGAAAACTTACACATTTGACAAGATATATTCACGAAATTTGGTATATATTATTTTCTAAGGCAACAATGTAATATCCGAAGAAATTGTTCAGATCGGTTAACTATAGCATATAGCTGCCATACAAACTGAACGATCGGAATCAAGTCCTTGTATGGACAACTTTAACATTTGACAAGATATATTCACGAAATTTGGTATATATTATTTTTTAAGGTAACAATGTAATCTCCCAAGAAATTGTTCAGAACGAGTTACTATAGCATATAGCTTCTATACAAACTGGACACATAGTTACTAACAGAAATGCACCTGTGAAGGGTATTTAGCTTCGGTGCAACCGAAGTTAACGTTTTTTCTTGTTTTTAAATAGTTTTATCGATTCGATAGCAATTTGCTGTACAATAATTTTTAAACATTTGAATATGCGCCTAACAGTAAGCTATTTTTTGTTAATAATTTTTTATATTTTTTGTTAATAATTTTTTATATTTTTTTTTTTAAATTATTTTTTATATATATTTTTTTTGATATTTTTCTATATTTTTTTTTTGTTAATAATTTTCTATATTTTTTTTGTTAATATTTTTTATACCTTTAAATTTCAAGTAAAGTTTGGATGTTAGTTATTTGAAAAACCAATTTGCCCTAAAAGCATGCCTTGAAACCTTTCGTGTTAACCGTCAAGGAAAAGTTGTATGAACTGTGAGAATAATTTTCTATTCTGTGCGTAAAGCTCTTTTGAAATAAATAATTATTTGTGTTAGTGCATTATTTTAGAGTAATCTTTAGATCATTTATGCACTTAAAAGCAAGATTTACAATTTTTGCATACTTTTAAGAGCGTTAGAATATTAATTTGTTTAATTTTTTATAATATTTTAGTTTAAAATTAATGAAAATAGTTTTATTTGTTACCACAAATTTTTGTTAAGACCTAAAAGTATATCAAAGGACCTTTTTATTAACCGCCAACGAAGAGAATTGTACGAGCTTTGCTAATAATTATTCAATTTTGCTTAGTATTCTTTCAGTGAAGTTATTATTTGTGCAAAAGATAGTATTTTTAAGCAAGCTATAGGTGCTTTATACAACTATAGTCAAGATTTACAACTTTTAGCATACTTTTAGGCGCATTTAAGGCACCGACATGCTCACACTGCTTTAAAGCTTTAAAAACTGCTGCTTTTGCTAATTTCTTCTATATTTTTCATATATCTTCTTATATTATGTGGAGCAGCTCATAAAAGCATTACTTATAGATGAGATTTAAGATTTATATAAAGCTATAAATAGTAAATGGTCTTACACTTTTATGAATTCCAAAGAGCATAGCTTTTGATTATATTTCTATTAAATTTTTCAAAGAAAATCGTTGATCTGCTATATTATATATAAATGATTATGGACAGCTAGGCTGATAATGCAACATTGAAGCTACAATAAAAGCAATAATATACAATGAAGCCATTGAGGATGCACACTGCATTTTTTTTTTCTTTTTATTATTATTGCAGTTTTCTCTTGACCTTTAGCACACACTGATTTGCTTGTGGTCGAGAACGCACAATTTCTCTTCACAATGCACTTTTTCCGCACTCTCTTATTGCATCTATGCATGTATATGCAAAAAGTAGCAACAATAATGATAAAACTTATATATGTATGAGTGCTTGTGTGCAGTGGCATTGCAAAGTTGTTTATTTTATGCAATTTTCCATTACTTTTGCAACAATTGAAAGGCCCCACAAGTGAAGTTTTTCCACTGAACATACACAAACACACATCCACACCTACAGTATATTCACCTGTATTTGCAGCTTAAGCATTTTATATATAAAAAAAATATATGTGAGTATTTCACATTTCCATTGTCGCAACAAACAAGTCAAAGACGATAAAGCACGCAATTGTTCAGATGAAAAAATATGCACACATATTTCACGCACTCACACACCTGTGCTTCTGTGTTGCAACATGCAAATATGCGCTCAAACGAGCAAGTTGTATGGCAAATGCGGAAAATAAACATATAGTGGAGCAAAAAGAAATTAAAATTGCATGCAAATGCATGAGTGGCAATAAAAGTGCAGAGCAACAGAGAGTTTCCTCACATACTATATATGTATGGGGGTGATGCTCGAAAGTGCATTAGTAGGCTGCTGGCGCGTTCCGTGCAACTATTTTTCTTATTTTCTATAGCGTTTAAAAAATTAGCAGCATACAAGTACTTGGTTGCTAAAAAACTTTTAACCAAATGTGCTTATTTTTCAATTTTTAAAACATTTTAGGGCAAAATGTGAATAAAAATAGTGCACTTTTAGGCGCACGAACTTTTTAGTTCATAAAATAGGGTAATATATCTCAATTGCGATCTTAGTTGACTCGTTTATGTAACTCGTGCAGAAGTAGCATACATTTAGGCGCATTTAGCACGTTTTTTACTAAAGCAGCACATTATTAAGAACATAATATAAAATTTATTTGTATTTTTTTTTATAGAAAACGCCCATACAAATGATTTTCAATAGCAAAATTTTAAAATATTAGCATACTTTTAGGCGCTTGAAGCATGAGCTCAATTGTTTTCTGTCCCAAATACCTCGAAATATACTGCAAAAGCCATTTTAGGTTAACCGTTTTGTGTAAGTAATGTAAATAATGGCATACTTCTAGGCGCACTTAACTTTTCATACTAAAACAACACCCTATTGGAAATCATAAAATCTAATATATTTATTTTATGTGCTCGTTGTCGAAAATACTGGTTAAAATAATAGTTATTACCATGGCAAGTTTGTCATTTAGCGTAACTAAATAAAAATAATTGCCTGCATTTAGGCGCATTTGTTTTTTCAAGTGATTTTGCGCTAAAATTACACTTTGTTTTTAATGAAATTTTTTACCCTATCGAAAACTTCGCTGCTACATTAAAATGCTAACTCATTCCACCGCTAAACATCTGTGCGCCTAGTAGCATGCTTCACATTTTCATATTCCTAAAACAGCATTGCAGTAAGTGTTTGCTGAACTTTATACGCCTTCAATTGCAATTGCTGGCTTTATAAAACTACCAACTAACCTACATTCGAAAACTATACCGCCTTTTATATGCAACAGTGCTATTTATCAAAATCCCTGTACTTTTTGTGTTGCTTGCAACAAATTTGTTTTTCGCCCATATGCCTGAGCACATTTGCATATTGCCAAGTAGCGTATAAAGCACGGCAGCGGCACGCATGCTTGCACCCACAAACAACAGCAACGCGTAAGCTGCACCCACGCACACCACTAACACACACACACCCACATACACATATGTGTGAATAAATAGCAGCGAAAAAGCGCTTTGCTCCACTTTTCAAAATGTTGACGCACTCAAGTTGCTGCTGTCGCTCATGCTGCCCGCTCGTACGCTGTGGCACGTTTACTTTTGCGCTAAACTTTTATTAGAATGCAGCAAATCAGTTGTTGTTGTTGTTTTCGTATTCAGTTTGGAATCTGAGTGCGACGTGCCAGTTGGCGCGCGCGCGCACTTTGCTTATTACAATTTGCGTTGTTAGCTTTGGCTAACGCTGCTGGAATTGTTGTGCTTGCCGTTGCATTTCATGCGTTCGTTGTTGTTGTTGTTGGAGTTGTAGATTTTAGCGTTCTAACAGCAGTTTGCTTAGTTTATTGCTGCTGCATTCGATGTGTTGTTGCTGTTGTTGCAAGTAGTAGTTTTGTTGGTGTTGCAAGTAGTAGTGTTGTTGTTGTTGCAAATAATTTTGTTGTTGCTTTTGCTGTTCATGTTGTTTTCTGTTTTGCTTTTGCTATTGTTTTTGTTGCTGTTGCAAGTAGTTGTTTTGTTGTTGTTGCAAGTTGTTGTTTTATTTTTTGTTGTTACTGCTGCAGCTTACTGCACCTACTTTCGTTTGTTATCCGTGACGCAACAATCGCACACAAAGCAATACTTTCACACACGCACACACATATACACTGGCACATAGCGCGCCAGGCATGTCATGCCCTATTTCACCGCTATGTCACTTTCACTGCAAATCCCATTTTTCCACAATTTCGCTTTATGCAAATTTTTGTTTGTTTTTTTTTTTTTTGTTGTGCGGAACTTTTTTATTCTTTAGTGCCACTGAGCTTTTTATATTTTTGCTTATTTTCATTTTTGTAGCCTGTCAAGCAGTCACTCAGCTTTTGACAGTTACAGGCAAAATTTTGAAATATTTCGTTTTGTAAAGTTAATTGGAAGTTATTGTCTTTTCTAGTTTTGTGCAAACTTTTTCTTTGTAATCAAGTTTTGCGCAATCTAACAAGCTTTCAAAAGCTTGAGTTTTGTATGACCTTGTATTACGCTAGCGTAAGCAACACGAACTCATTTTCTTAGAAAGGATTATTGTTTTTTTGAAATACCAGATTGTTAAGCCGGTTGTAGAAGAAAAGAAAAACTCCTGTGTTCGAATTTATAAATTAGTAAAAACGCTTAGTAGCCAATAAAAATTTGCACGAGCCTTTACTTTCCATTTCCGCCAGCTCGGTGGGATGTCTGAAGGTATGCGCTCCAACGTGCCTAAGGCTTTGTCTGCCAAACACAGGACAGTCAAAAAGGAAGTGTTGAGTTGTTTCCACCTCATCTCCTTGGACACAGCTTCCACAAATGGCGTTTAGTAGGATGCCCAACCATACAGCATGGATGCCAATAAGGCAATGGCTTGTTAAAAGCTAAGGAGAGGTGCTAGCCTTACTGAGGTCAAAGATATCAATAGATCTCTTGCGATCGATCTTGAGCCAAAAGGCTTCTCGACTGCACTGAAAATAGTTCAATGTTAGTTTCGCAGCTCTGCAATCTCAGTGAATGGTTACTTCAACATTTTGGCACATAGTTAGCTCTAACCTTCAAACAGGTGTATAAATTTGACAGCTCTGGGATCATTAGTGGGTGAATTTCATCACTTTGAGCGAAGCAACTTTTGTTATTGTGAAAAAATTATTGAAAAACGAATTTCGCGTATTGATAAAATATTGCTTTTTGAGGAGAAAAAATTTATGATGAAGCAAGCAAATGATTTAATGACGAGTTTCCGGAAACAGCTCCAGGAAAATCAAGCATCAAAGATTGGTATGCCAAGTTTAGACGCAGTGGAATTCCAGAAGAGTTTGTTACCGACGAAAACATCATAAAATTCCATAATTTTGGATGACTGTAAAGCGAAATTATTCGAGATAGCAGGAGATTAGATTAACTCTAAAGATATTAACTGAAGGTATACAGCATATTATTCAGGAATATTTAGGTATGAAAAACTCTGTGCAAAGTAGGTACCACGCGAGCTCTAGTTTGAACAAAAGCAACGACGAGTTGATGATTCGGAGCAGTGTTTGGAGATGTTCAAGTGCAAAAAATCTTAATTTTTACGTCAATATGTCACAATCGATGAAACATGGCTCGATCACTTCACTTCGAAGACCAATCGACAGTGATCCGAGTGCACTGCATACGATTAACTAGCTCCAAAGCGAGAAAAAAGGCAACAGTCGACTAACTAGATTATGGCGTCTGAATTTTGGGATGCGAATGGCCTTAAAAAAGGAAGAGCGAACAACAGCGATTATTACATAAAGTTATTAGAGCGTTTGAAGAACGAAACCGACAAAAGTCGGTCGCATTTGCAGAAAAAGTAAAGTGCTGTTTCATCTAGTCTACGCACAGTGTCACATGCCAGTAAAAACGATGGCGAAAATCCGTGAATTGGACTTCGAATATCTTTCAGATCCAGCGCTTTCTTCTGATCTGACCACCAGCGACTATTTTCTGTCTTCAGATCACAAAAGAATACCCGCTGGGAAGAAATCTTCGTCGCATGAAGAGGTTATCAGCGAAACTGAGGTCTATTTGAAAGCAAAGGACAACTCTTACCACAAAAATGGTATCGAAAAGATGGATGGTCGGTCTAATATTATACTTCAAGGTAACTTTGTCTGATCAGAAAAATCGAATTTTGCCAAAAAAAAATATGGAAGGCCGGAGACTTTTCAATTGACCTGTTATCATTGACTAGTAAAAATATTGTTCTCGAACATTTTGTTGAAAATAGCTTGCAGTGTTCTCCTACCTCCCTCCGAAACCCAAATTGTTCCTTATTATATTCGCAATGTTCTTGACAGTGATATAACATCAAGACCAATTCAATTCAGCAGAGTTAATTGAAATAAATTTGATCAACAGAAACAATTTACTGATTTCAAGTAGTTAATCTTTGTAACCCAACAATTTATGAAACCAACTCAAAATCGAACAAATTAAAAGTTGATTTATCACATATATACATATCCGAAGCAAGTCATGTCACAGCAAACCTCTTCAACAAAACATTCTCAAAAGAAAGCACTCTCACCAACAAATGCAAAAATCTAATTTCACAGCTTTTAATAATTCATTTTCGCTTAACAGCGTTGTTAAACGTTTGGCCCCAACCAAGCCAATATGGGCCGCACTTGCAACACAGCTTGCGTCGCCTGCACACCGCAACACTACCCACCAACAGGCCTCAACAGTCAAAATACAACCAATCAATTGTGCTTGCAACAGCGCATCTGTTTTTGCCAATCTCTTGCCATTTCTCTTGTGCCATTAAGCACTTCCTTGGTCAATCAATTTTCCACAATCCTTTAACTACTATGAGAATGTATTAAGCTACGCTGTCGTCATTGTAGTTATTGTTGTTGCAGCAATTTTCATTGGCAGTTGTATGCATTTTGTTGTCAGCAGTTTTTAGCACAACTCGGCATAATCAGTTTCCGTTGATGACCTTTGTGTTGCATGCTAAGCGTTGGAGTCGCCGCAGCCCAACAGGCCGACACAGCGGCAGCGACCATCAAACCAATCAAGCCAACAAAAACTATAAAGCATAAAAAATGTGCTGTGCAACATCTTCAGCCAGCAAACGGCAGTCAGCAATTGCTGCAATCGTCTTGCTGGCTTGCCACTTTGCTGACTGGCTTGCCTGTGCGGCGCTGCGTTGCGGCATGACGTGGGGGCATGCGAGTACAAAACGTTCAAATAACTTAAGAACCGTCCGATCAATGTCTAATACGTTTATATGGCAGCCTTTGTGTATGCCTGCCTGCCACAGGCCGTAGCCACACACACACACACCAAAACTTACATGCGCGCCAATTCTATGGCATGCAACTCCCATTTGGCCTATGGCATGCACATGCATACATGCCGCATGTGGCATGTACATGTTATTATTGCCTGTTTTCATTTTTTCTTACTGCTCTTTTTTCCCTTGCTATTTTATCTTGGCCTTTTCTGTACTTCTGCTGCATTCTTATATGTGGCACAGTGTGTGCCTACTTGTACTTGGGCCGCGCCTGCCTCAGCGCGCCTAGCTTCATCACACACAACTTTTGTGCTTACTTCTCTATCTGTCGTGGCTTCAATCTGCTGTGCTTCAGCGTCCATACGCGCCGCATTGTGTATGTAAGTGCTGCGGCAGCACATCCATAAATGTCCAACTGATAATGGCCATGAGGAATGAGTACAGCCATTCTATGTGTGTACACGCATTCGTTGCATGTAGTTATGCGCCAAAAACTTGCAACCATATATGCCACAAAAATACTTTGTAGTTAGGCTAGCAAACTCCCATCGTCGCTGTTGCCGTGTAGTTGTTGCTGCCTGCCATGCCGCAATCGTCAATGCCTCAATTGCCAGCAGCGGCTGTCTGTCCGCCTTCAAATTCGATTTTTTTTGTTGTTGTATTTCTTGTATATTACTTTTATTATGCTTGCCATTTGGAGAGTCCAGCAAATAAAAGGCCGCAAATAATAAAGACTACGAATCCATATGTTGCAAGCACTTGGCGCTGCCACATTTTTGTGTGCTACACTGGCTTCATACCATAATGCAACAGCGCTGCAGCTATGGTTTTCCTCTTGCCACAACAGCTTGGTAATATATATGTAGCTCCTAGCATTGCCTGCCTTTGTTGCACAAGCCAGCAAATAAATATTATTTTCCTTTTCAGCGTAAAAGATTTTTATCAGATGATTTTCTTAAGTGATTGCTCGTTGATCCCTTTGCCGTTTTTATAGTTGGCAAGACACACAGTTGAGCACACATGCGGAAATACAACTCTGTGCACTCAGCACAGCCTCTTCTGTAGAGCCGCAGTTCCTTAAGCGCTTTTTATTCGTTAAAAGTCGCTATTGCTTTGCCTTTAATGTCTTCAATTATTTTTATTTTCACTTGCCTCACTTATGCAACAACTTTGACAGCTGCTCACATAAATGATGCCTGACAGCAGTGAGTCTATAAGCGGCGTAGCAACGTCCACGATATTTAGGGCCCCCACTCTTTGCCATTTATAATAGACTCGCGCGTTTGGAGATTCGCAAGTTGTTGCAAGTTATACAGCCATCTAATGCTGCCACTTAATTTTAGTGTTATTGCTTTTGTAGAAAGCATGGGCGTGGTTAAGGTCGTTGGCAACTCTATGCAGACTGGAGAGTACCAAATTTAATGCAAAAAATATTTGAAATGATATACTAAGTAACCCGTCATGTATTACTAATAATGACATACTTTTAGACCCACTTAACTTTTTACACGAAACACCGCACTTTGTTGTTAAAAATAATATAAAATTATTATTTTTTATCGAAAAAATATATACAAATATTAAATAAAAAATACATACTTTTAGGCGTATGAGCAGGATCGGTATTTTCGATAAACTGACGTATCCAAAATAATATGAAAAATATTTTAATTGCTAATCTAGGTAACTTGTTCTTAGTAACTTATAAAAATAATGGTATACATCTAGGCGCATTTAATTACTTCTATAAAAATAACACTCTATTAGAAAACGTAATTTAAAACAGTTATTTTTTATCGAAAACTTCGACAGTAATGCATCAGTAATGCATTGCATTAGCATAATTGAAAAATTAGTAGTATACATTTAGGCTGCCTGAGTGTTAAATACACAAAATCGCGAAACCAAAATACAGTGAAAATTATCTCAATTCTCAACCAATCCAATATTAATAAAGAATATTAAGATTCATATCTATATCATAAGCCGTTTTGAGTAACTAACTAATACTAATTGCCTACATCTAGGCGCATTTCACTTTTTTACTAAAACAGCACTCTTGGGAAACGTAATATTAAATTTTTTCCTAATATCGATGCTTATGCTTTTCACAAGTAAAATTTAAAAAGTATACCTTTAGGCGTATGGGCAAAGACGCTACTCGTTTTGCCTATTTATATGAAATTAATTGCCTACATTCAGGTGCATTTCAGTTTTTGTATTGTTTTTGTAGCAAAGCAACAATTTGTTGATAAAATAGTATTCATGATATAATATAATATAATGATTATAGAGTATGAAAAAAAAACATGTTGCCTTTCTTTAGGCGCATTCCATGTTTTAAGTAAATGTTTGCTAAATCAACGCTTTGCTGAAAAAACAAAGTATTTATAGTGTTGTTTATTGACTAGAGAGTATAAAGATACCGCTACTTATATCCAGACTCTCAGAGATATATACATATGCCTGGGAGGCAGGGACACGTTTTTGAACAATCTAAAGATCCTATAATTCATTTAAGAGCATGTCTCATTCTCAAAAAGATTGGTAGAATGATCATTGCTTATATTTTTATTAAACAGCCTAAAAAATTACTTCTAAGTCTAATCGGAGGCATTTTTTCAAATTTAATGCTAATCGGAGGCTAATGTTTTAACTTCAGAGACGCTACTAAGCGATTGTTTGGTGTTTGGAGTACAAAACTTTATTAAAATTAATGCAAATCTTCATCCGGAGCGTGATTATCTACGCAATTGCCGTCGATAACAATTGAACTTACACTTAACTCAGAGTTTTTCAAGCGCCAAAAGCTTAAGACACTAAGTGCCTTTAGCCTTGCAAATCTGCTTAGCATTAACTTCATTAATAGTATTTCGCTGCTGCTCTCTACTGCTCACACCTTTCATTACACTTACTTGCCACTTCATCGTCCTAAAGCGTATATCCTTGTCTTCTAACACTTCGCTTCCAACGTCCACCACTTAAGCTTGAGATTACAAGACATACGTGCCACTGCCGCGTTTAACAGCCTATCGATCAGCCACTCAATTTATGACCATCGATTGTACGAACGTCATTATCGACAATCATAATCACAGCCGTCTGTCCGTGCTGCTGCTATATATGCTGCGCGCTATTCAATGGCATGTACAACAATCAACTTTTGGTGCAACTTTTTTTCCTCGCAAATCTGCCAAGGCTGTCATCAACAATGGCTTGTGATAGAAAACTGACATTGAACATGGGAATTTGAAGTGTTCGACTTCTTTCTAGCTTGTTTTTGTTCTTCTTTCGCTCATCGCAATTTCACTTTTGCGAAGCTTGTTGATTTCTGCTACTTCAACGTTGCACATACCTTCGTTATACGTTGGCAGGCTGTTAGCGGCGCTCCATTTTAAAGCAGCAGAATGCTGTTTGTGCTACATATACTAGGCATTGAGGGCAACTAGTGTAGAACTGGTGCTTTTCTAGCGCATTTTGAACCATTTTTGGGTATAAATATGTGGAAGCAAATGCTTTTAATTTCAGTTAGGAACGTGCTTTTGTCGAATATTATCAAGAAAGAATATTGCAAGTAGACTAAAGTTACCAGACAACTATATATAGACCTTAACATGCTGCAAACAATATATGTCCAACATAATTTTGCTAAAATCTTGAAGCATCAGCTGTGGACCCCCCTTCATAGATAGATGGATAGTAAAATTGAGGTTTTGCCCTGCGAACTCCAGTCTATTGTGGCCTCCTCTATATCACATATGGTCACCACAGTTCAGCATCCTGAACAATTCTAGAAGCTTGTTAGGCGCGACTGAGGTGATGATGACCCACCCTAATACTTCTGCATACTGAACTAGGCCACAATCGTATACATAGAAGTTTATGAGAAAAAATCGGTTATAGTTTCAGTCAGTATACACCTTTTGTCAAATATTATCAAAAAAGAATGAGGCAAGTAGCTTAAAACTATCAGACATATTTATATACATCTTAAAATATTACACATATGTCCAATATAATGTTTTAAAGATCTAGAAGTGTCCGTAATCCCACATATGGAAACTGAGCTAGTTCTGAATCGCATATGTGGAAGTTAAGTTAGTTAGCATAGCTTCAAGCTTTTCATTCGCCTGCCTAGTTTAGATTTCCCTGTCGTTTTAACTTCTTCAAATTCCTCACCATCCTCTACTGGACATATATTTACTATGCTCTTCTTCTACAGATTACCTCTCAAACCCCATTCCTTGCTCTCATGTTTTCTAACTTTTCCCGTTTCAACTCATACAAATGTGTTTTTATATTGGATGTACTATATATGTATATGGGTAGTTATGTATATATTATACAAGTATATATATATGTCAGCATGTGCACAGCATACTTTAATTTCCATCGCTCAGCCACACATATTGTCCACCTTAACTGCCACTATGTATATCACATGACTTACGTGCTTAACGCTGGAGCTCTTTTATGCCACTTCTTTCACTTCTTCAGCTTCTACATTCTTCTTTTTCTTCTTCATATAGGTATTGCTTCTTTTTTGCGCTTAGCTCGTTTGCAATTACAATAGCTTTTTGTTTACTTTCATGTTCACAAGTGATATGACATGAGTATCTGTCCTATTACACCAAGCGCATACCACCGCCGCCAGCTTCGCTCTAACTGCTTACTCTTCAGTTACTCTCTACATTTTACCGCCGTCTACGTTCACATGCGCCTGCCACATCCAGCTGTTTCACATGTGTTTTGCGCCACAAACGTTTTTTCCCAACAGCGCTTCCTTAAACAGTTGTCCAGTTGTCTCCAGTTAAATGTCGCTGCTTTTTTTGTGCACTATATACCATCCTTTATTTGCCGCGTCCGCGCAGCTGCTGCCCAAGCCACCATACAAAAAAATTTATATACAGAAATATAGCGCTGTATTTTTGCTACAGAAATCAATTATTAGCCTGGTCATTTTGATTTTTATGGCATGTCAATGCTACGCGTTTGCAGCAGCCTTCGCCGCGGCACTTTATATGCGCGCTGTGGCAAACTGTGTCCTCTAGCTCTTTAGGTGTTCGCGCGTTACCCGACATTAATGTCAATAATTTATTTATTTCCTACAGCGCACGTACGCATTGTTGTCTTTATTGTTGCTGTTGTTGCAATGCGGCGTTGTCGTGAGTGATTATTGTGCATGTACCAGGACAGCAACAACCTTAGCCCCAGCAGCAGCTAGTAGTTATTTGTTGCTTGTGATTTGAGCGGCTCTATCTGTGCGCTGGTGTCCACTATTTGTGGCTTGAATCTCAAAGCGTGCGCGCATTGGTTTTCATGCGGATGCGGTTAGCAGCGCTCGCGATTTGTGGTCATGTCAACAGCACGTCCGCACAACTCAGCGCCTCCGCGCGCCGCCTCAGCTTAGTGGCCCTCGGCGTACAGCGTTCGGCGCGCATGTGACACATGTTCTCGACCAATCGTACATTTGTGGCGTACATAAATTCTCCTGTGTATACATGGTCGCGTAGCGTCGGCAAAACGTTCAATTCTCAGTTCGCATTGCCAACCTTGCCGTTCGTGGCGGCTTGGTTCAATGCACGCTCCGCGTTTGGCGCAATCGATTGTTGCTGCCGCTTACGAAAATGTTCTTGCTGCCAATTTGTTGTTTGTTTGTTGTTTTTATTTTTTATTTTTATCGTTTATCTATTTCAACTAGCTGCAGTTTTTGTAAGCATTTTTGCTTTTTCTGCTTTGCTTTTGTAACTCTCTCTGTTTGTGGTTGCAACATGCAACATTGTATGCATTTATTTTACCGCTGCAATTCTTTTGTGTAATAGAATTGTAAAATAATTGTATAGCATTTAATTCGGTTTTTTTGCAGTAACTTCGTTTTCCCATTTGCGAAAGCTTTTGTCTGGCATTGTTGTTGTCATGCATTTACAATGTTGTTAGCCCTTTGGTCCCTGGCGTATTTGGTCAGGTTGTTTCGCGGCAATTAATGTTTTGTTTTGGCTTTTCCGCTTTTCCATTTCGTATGCCAATAATTGACCGCGCCGTCAAACATGGCTGGTAGTTGTTAGACTTCAAAAGCTCACCAAAATTCATTGAGTTTTGTATGTGGAAGAAATGTTTAGACAATTGATATTTACTTGGCATGCCACATTTGCTTCTACTTTTATAATTTTCTTTTATATATGTTTTTATTAAAGTCAAATTTTCTTGAAAAGTTGCACATTAATGAAAGCTCCGAAGAATTGTTCGCTTTGAACAAGAATGAATTTTTAAACAAATTTTTTCTTTTAATTTTCACAAAAAACCACTTTTCTCAAGCTACCGATGAAAGCTCTACATATAAAAGTTTTTGAGCTTTAAGCTTATCTTTTCTGAGTGAAAGCTTAAAATTGTATATTGAAATATTTCTATAAAGAATAATATTTGACGTAATCATCAAAGTGAAAGGTGAAAGCTCTGAAGAAGTTCTGCATCACAAAAGCTTTCAAATTTGTTTTTCTACATGTAAATCATTTTTAAAATATTATTATTATTCAGTTTTTTGGCCAAAAATAAAAGCTTACTTTACATATATATGAAAGCTTCAAAAAAGTTTTGTATATCACCGAAAGCTTTCAAAAATTTTAAAAAGTTAAGCATGTTTAAAATATTATTGTTATAATTACTTTTTTGGCAAAAAATTAAAGCTTCATGTACATGTGAAAGCTTCGTAAATTTTTTAGCTATTGTAATTTATAAAATCTACTTGGTGACAATTATTAAAACATTTCACTGAAGACAAAAGGTGGCTTGTAAATATTTTTGGCAATATGGATATCAGAAGTCGTTAATGTGAGCATTTTTAAGAGCTTTCGTTTCATAGAGTAGGCCAGTTAAAGCTATAAACAAGCGCTTACTGCAGAGCTTTTCAATAAAAGCCCAAAATTTTATCGCTTGGTATTATTTCTTATAGATTAATATGTGGTATAATGAAAATACAATTAAAATAAGATGAAAGCTTATTCTTGGCTAAATGAAAATATAGTGAAAGCTTCTGAAAAAGCTTTTATATCAGCAAAAGCTTCATAAAATGGGTTGTCTTACAAGTAAAATAACAAGCATATTTAAAATATTCTTGTGATATTTAATTTTGAGGAAATAATGAAAGCTCTGTTGGCTTTTTTATGTCAACAAAAGCTACTTTGTGACAAGAATTAAAGCATATTAGTCATACGTATATTGATTTGTAAACATTTTTGGCGTAAAAAGCAACAAAAGTGTTCAATATGTGCGATTTTGAGAGCTTCCATTATACTGAGACAAAATTGAAAGCTCCGTACATTGACAAAAGCTACTTTGTGGCAACAATTAGAACCTATTGGTTAAGCTTTTATTGATTTGTGGACATTCCTGCGCATAAAGAGTATCAAAAGTAAACATTTTGTGCGATTTCAAGAGCTTTCACTATGTTGAAACGATTTCTGTAACTGTAAACTTCTAAGTTACACTACACACTATAAAGAACTAACACATATATAAAGTTACACACTTGATTACAAAGAACCTCAATATAACATTTGACAACGTAACATTTTACTGTCAATAACGGTAAAGCAATAACAAAAATCAATTCATATAAAAATAAATTGAAGAAAAGGTGAACACAAACTAAAATAGAAATATATATTATGCATTGGAAAAAAACTTCGACGATAGTTCTAGCTAAAACTACAAAAATAATAAACAACAACAATAAACAACTGACCGCAACGCCCACAACCGCCGGCTACAAGCGTTGTAAACAATCGAAGGTCAAATCTAATTTTGTGGCAACGAAAATACGAGCCACAAATAATAGAGCCGAAAGAAATAGAGTTAAGCGCCAATGTGGGGTGGGAGGGAGGCACAAGCAAGCACAACAGACAAGCAAGTGTCCAAGCCGCCAAAAACTGTAAAAAAAAATTAAAAATATTAACATAAAACTTTAATGAAGAAACAAACAAAGCGAGCAAAAGTGTACCGTTAGTAAGTGAAAGCTTAGTGCATGTGTGTGAGTGTGTTTGGGTATTTCGGCTAGAAAGAGGCTGGTGTTATTTGTAGTGGTATTCAATTAAATGACTGAATGGGAAAATTCGGGCACAACTGCAAAAAACTAACAACAGCAACAAACACACTAGCTGCCACCAAAGCAATAATAACTAAATCTTAAAAAACAAAAACAAAAAAAGTAAAAAAAATAAAATAAAATAAAAAAGTATGTGTGTAAGCATTAAAAGTGTGCTTGGTCCGAGCAGCTGGACGCACACGCACACACTTATGCCTGTACACACTCACGCAGCAGCGTGTAGCGCAAAATGGATACAAACAAAAAGCTCAAACCAAATAAATTTAATTAAATTTTGGCTTGAGTGCTTTCACTTACTCTACCACACACACGTACATGCATGCCTGCCTTCACGTCTACGTTTGTGTGCGTAAACTCCGAGCGCTGGACGTGCAGAGTGGGCGGGCGCTGAATTGTGTGTCAGCTGTTGACCTTTTTGTGGACCGCAGGGCAGTTGCATGTAATTGTTGCTGCTTTACGCACAGTATTTACTTACTCACACATACGCGCGTACATATGTATATGTGTATTTCATGCTTTTAGCCCTAATGTGGCACGCTATGAGTTGATTTAATTTCGTTTTATTTGTGTTGCTTGAAAATCACCTGCAACTTTTGTTTGAGATTATTTTATTCACTTTGTTAGTGTGCGTGTGGCTTTTTAAAAGCTGCTCTATTTACTCAACTTTATTTGTTTATTAATCTCTTTTAATGTTTTTATTCAATTTTTTTCGCTTTCGCTCTTTTGCTACATTGCCTTTGTCTTTTTCTGTTTGTTTGTTTTTTTTGTTTTTTATTTTATTCTTACAATGTATCTGTGTGTGCCCAACACAAATAAAAGCATATTCCGGTGATTGGAAGTAAACAAAGGCATGCATCAATGCATTTATAAAAAAAAAAAACGAAAACTTTTTCTAAGCAAAGTTTGTGCATTAAATTTAAGTGAAATTTAAAATATATATATTTTTTTGTGAAAGTTTTAATTATAGTATGAAATATTTCACAATACTATGAAAGCTTTCAGTTAAAGCTTCTCAATGCAGTTTAGTTTTTATATTTTGTAAATAAAATAAATATTTTATGTTGAAAAATTAACAATATTTTTTTAGTTTTCTGTGAAAGCTTTTGCAAAAGTAAAAAAAAATGTTTCTGTTAAACTTTTCGCTGATGTTAAGCTTTTCTACTCTTTTAACCAAATTGATATTTTAATACGTGAAGATATTATAATTTGCTTTTTTTTGTAAAACCTTTTACTATGGTATGTAAGCTTTTTCATAAAGCTTTTTGTTACTGTTAATTTTTTCTCTTCTTTTAACAAAATAAATATTTTAATATGCAATGAACTATAATTCTGAATTATTTTACGAAAGCTTTCACTATTGTATGTAGCTTTTACCTAAAAGCTTTTACATGCTCTTAAGCTTGTCTATTCTGTTAACAAAGCAGATATTTTAGAAATGGCAAAATCTACAGTTTTACTTGTTTTGTGAAAGCTTTCAACTAAGTATGAAGCTCTTTGTTAAACGTTTATATTTTATTAGGTTTTTATGTTTTTTTATACAAAAAGTATATAAAAATTCCAAGAACTTTAATTCTTAATTTTTTTTAAGCTTTCACTAAATTCTCAAATCTTTCTTTTATGAATTTTCTATTCTGCTAAAGCTTTTTTTAAATTCTTTTACAAAATAACTGGTTGAAGACACCAAGAACTATAATTTTTTGCTTACTATGGAAGTTTCACTGAAGTATGAAAGCCTTTGGACTTTAACTTTTGTTAAGCTTTCCTTAAATTATTCCAGCCTTCTTTTATGAATTTTCCTACTATCAAAGCTTTTTTATTCTGTTAGTAAAATATTTGGGTTTAAGACGCCAAAAACTATATCTTTGTAGTTTGCTTGAAAGCTTTCACTAAATTATGAAAGCTTTTTTACGAAAGTGAAATTTGTTTTCGAGTGTAAAATATCAAAATAGAGTTATGATTTGGTAAAACCTTCTTCACTATAAATATTTATTTAATTCCCAACTATATAGCTTAGCTCACTCTAGAATATGAAAGCTTTAAAAATAATATTAAAACATAATAAATTTGAAATTATAATATAAGCTCATCTAAATATAAAAACTTTCAAAAAGTAATTTAAAACAAAATAAATTTTTTTCCGGGGTTTTTACATATGAAAATTCATATCCAACTAATACATAGAAAAAAGCTTTTTAAAGCTTTCATTCTATTATTAGACTAAGTATTAATAAATTCGTGCCTTTTGTGCCTTTTTTTGCGTTTTGCTGTAACGTCTTAAATATTATGGGAAAATAAAAATATGCTTTGGAAAAAGAGCTTTCTGTTAAAGCTTTACATTTTTTTAAGCGGCTAGTGTCATCTTTATGCTCCTGCCACAGAACGAATCTTTTTATATATTTTGATTAGCTACTAAGTTTTATTATTTTATACAATTTGGAACATATAAAAATTTTTCTTCGGGGAAAAAGCTTTCGTTTAAAGCTTTAAATTTTTTTATTTGACTCGTGTAATTCTTTACGCTACTTTCATGGAAAGAAAAGTTTTTATATATTTTGATGAGCACTAAGCCTTTGTGTAGTAAATTTGATACCACTTTCTTAGAATGAGCAAAAGCTCAAATTAGCTTTAAGCTTAAATTAGTTAAAAAGTATTCAATCATAAGTAAGCTCCTTATAACTCATATCTGTATTAAATGAATTTAAAGCGCAACTTTTTAAAATCTATGAAAGTTCATGTGAAAGCTCCTTGTATAAATTTTAAATTTTTATTTTCCGTTCAATCTCGATTTAAGCTCTCGACTCACCTTCTCAAATGCATTTACAACATTCTCGTTATTCACATTTTGTTTATTATCTTCATATAAGCTGCGCTTTAATTAAATTTCGTTGAAAAACTTCACACACATATAAACGCATACGTATAACGGTAAAAACTTAATGCGCCACCATGTGTGCTTAAGCTCTTGCACATGTTTGCTGTATTTAAACCTAAAAAAAAGCGCTTGCTTTTTATTCTTGCACATGTTTTCGCTGCAATTTCTTGTTAAGCAAAAAAATGGAAATAACGGTAAAGAGATGAATTAAGCAGAAAAAACCTTAAACTATAAAAAAAATTATATATATTATGTAACATACTTGCATGCACTTAAGTAAGCACAGGCGAGGGGAGCAATGCAACAAAAAATATAAATATATATGTACGTGTTGTTGTTGTTTTTTCGTTGCGCTTTTGTGATCATTTACCTAGTTGCATGCAGCAACTATATAAATACATGAGACATATATATTTTCATATATTTATATATATACATACTAAAAAAAAAAAAAAAAAAAAAAAAAAAAAAAATTTGCAGATTCGTGCTCAAAATTGAATTTTCTTTCTGTTGTTCTTAGTACTTGCGGGGGTATGTAAATGGGCCAACTGCAGATTCCCTTATTAAAACTAATAACATGAGGGTAGGATAGCTGTGGATGTATGGGGGTAAGTATTTCAAGAATTGTGTTTGTGAAAACAACCGGCACATTCAGGCTGCAGCCGAAAAATGATTGACTTTTAGGTGGAGAGGCTGTAAGATGTTGGGGTTTTGTAGGAGTTTAATAATTTGTTGGTGTAACGAGCAGGTCCATGGCAGTGGGCTCAATGGTTATATTACAAAGAGTTGCTCCCAAGTTGTTATTTGATGGCAAAGATGCGTCAAAACAGGACGTAGGATAGTTTTTATTTTGTAGTGTACTCCGCCTGACAGCATTTAATCGAATTACGTGCGAGTCAAAGGCCCCTCGGAAATTTGGGCCACCCGGAAACTTCATCCCAACCATGATATAAGTGTGGGGCTGAAGATGCTTGTGTTTTAAGGAGTAAAAAAATTTGTTGGTGCAAAAAGCAGGTGCATTGCAGGGGCTCAACGTCGTGACTATTACCACAAGTTGCTGCAAGTTTTGCATTTATAGAAAGATATTATTTACACCCACACTGGATATTTAAATGTTGTATGTAACTCCAGCAGTAATATAATATTCTAAATGACGTAATGCATATAAATCGCGCCGGCAATTTCCCACCATTTGTGCAAACTTTTATATGTCAAAACTGTGTTTTGGAAATAAACTAAACATAAGTGTCATACAAACTAAAAACTATGGGCCCAAAAAAGGGTGCTTGTAGGAAAAATTTTTTTTTTCCCAAACAACACGTACATTTCGTGGTTATAGTGAAATGAAAATTTACAATCCGAACAGAATTTCAGCTTGTCTGTTAACCCCCAAAAAAGAAGATCAAAGTCGAAGATTTTTAAATATTTGCATATAGATATCGCGCCGAAATTTTGCTACGTTCTTTGCTGCCCAAGGCGTTCCCGAAAAAAATTTTTCGTTTTCGGTTCACTATACATATAGCTGCCATACAAACTGAACTATCGGCATTAAGTGCTTGTATGGAAAACTTTTTTAGTTTAGAGGTATTAACACGAAATTTGGCATGGGTTGTTGTCTAAGATAATGACGCAATCTGCGTAAAAAAGTTTCAGATCGGTTCGCTCTAGCTTATAGCTGTCATACAAATTGAACGATCGGCATCAAGTGCTTGTATAGAACACTTTTTTATTTTATGAGATATCATCACGAAATTTGGCATAGATTGTTATCTCAGCTAATGATGTAATCCCCGAAAAAATGTTTCAGATCGGTTCACTATATCATATAGCTGCCATACAAACTGAACGATCAAATCAAGTTTTCATTTGTAAACTTCTTTATTTGTAAAGGCTATTAAAGCTACGATGCAACTGCAGTTAACATATTTTCTTTCTGTATATATTTTCCGCACATGCATATACATATGTACATGCATGCACCACTATACTAGTTTTCATAATAGCAAACATGCAGCTTCTATGCATATACATACATGTGCGTGTGTGTTTGTGAAAAGCCCTTCAGTTCACGTTGTTTGTAACAAAAACAAAGCAGTTACGCACAACACACACACAAGCATATCTGGTAATTACTTACACAGCTGCACTGGCACTAGTAAATATATATTTTTGCAGTTTTTTCTTTGCTTGGAGAGTTCATTCATTCATTTAACGTGAATTTCAGTTTTCAAGCAGCATCTAAAATTCTATAAATGCTTACAGCTAGCATGCGCTTCATAGCAGTGGGCCGCAATGAAAAGGGACGCCAGCTTACTTACAGATTTTTGAGTTTAAATAAAAGCTTGCTGCACGACATTTGTGCCATTTCTGGGTGCACATGCACTTAGTGTCACTACTTGCCGGCACTTCAGACGTCCATATTTTGTACAGAGTGTGTCCCTATTTTAATTATTTCCTGTTTGTGCGCTTTTCGGAACACTTTAGCTTAATTATTTACGCCAGTGTTTTGTGCGTATATAGCACAGCAACGCAATCAAATATTTTTTAAAGCAACTTTAAAAAAAAAAATTGTTAAAGTCTAGTGATTTTAGAAAAAATCATTTTTGAAATTTATTAAGTCACTATTTGGTGCTTGTTGCTTAAATAAACAACATTAGAAACACTTTTATATGAGCAACAGTGCGTATGAGTAACCCGAAATCCAATATACCAGAAGTTGTCGGATATTAATTAAAAGTTTTCAATGAAATATTTATATTCCAAACAAGCTGCAAATCGATAAATATTGTAAATGCAGCGCCTTCAAGCAATAGCTCTTTAATTTTGTACCTCAAGTCGTAGTCTCACCAACACCGGCTTTTTGCCTTTTCAACTAACGCGTCAAACAACAGACGCTTATTTATGTCAGCTTTTAGCGCAGACAGTCTTAACTAAAAGTAAACCTCGCGTATACACAAACGCTCAAAACATTGGCTTGGCTTGTGGCCGTTGCGCGTTTGGCGCAGCCACTCTGCCTCATTTGCATGCGTCGCGCGGCACATAAATTTCTGCAACACAACGCAGCAGCAGCGCGATAGCCTACTTAACACCTGCTGTGCCACACAACAGCACAAAGCAGCGTGCGACTTGTAGTAGCGAAGGTGACGCGTTGTTGCGCCTGCTTGTATGCTTGTTTGTGGCTCTACCTTTGCAGGTCCTTAGCCGCGCACGTCATTTGCATTGTTGTGCTATTTTATTTTTTCTAGTTTTCCGCTTTTCCTCTTGTGCTTTTCCTAGTTTTTCCTTTTTTTTATTTTTTTGCGCACTGAAAAAATGGTGTTGCAACATTAGCGCCAGCAACACCATTAACTAACCGCCGATAATGTTGAACTTTTATGGAAAAACAGAAAAAAGTGTGTTGTGTATTATATATGTATGTAAGTGGCGTTTAGAGAAACATAGAAAAGGAAGGGTTCTATAATGTAAATTGCACAATTTAAAAAAAGTGAAGAAAAATCACAGAAGCTTAAACGGTCAAATAACGCGAGAAATCAGCTTTAAAAAATATTTGAATATAATGAATATTTCAAATTTAAAGTCATTACTTGGTTGATTAACTAAAAAAACATCATCAAAATTATTTAAAAAAAAATTATATTCAAATATTTGCTTCTAAAATTGTCGAAAATATAAAACAAAACTTTAAAAAATATTCTGAATAGAAAAGAAATAAAAATCCCTTAGTTCAACAAACTCACATATCTCTTTCAAGAAAAATTTTGGACTTTTTAATGTTTAATTAATTTTAAAAACTTAATATAAATCAAAGAATTTATTAAAAAAAAAGTTCAAAAAAATATTCAACTTTTAATTTAAAATTAATATTTTTTTTAACCAAATTTAATTAATAAAAATTCAAAACTTTTATTTAATTTGTTTTTTATTTTTTAACCGAAATTTAAAAATTTAAATCAATTTTTTTAATTAACAAATTTTATTTACAAAACTCATAAAATCTATTGTAAATTAAAAGTTGAATATTTGTATGAATTTTTTTTAAATAATTTTTATTTTTATTTAAATAACTTTTATTTGTATTTAATTAATTAATTTAATTATTTTTATTTTTAGTTTAATTATTTCATTTAATTTAATTCATTTATTTTTCTTTTTAATTTTTAGTATAAAAATTTAATTTGCCTACACAGATACTAAAAATTAGTAAAAGAATATTAAAAAGTGAAGAAAAAATTTTTAAATGTTGTAATTTTTCTAAGATTAATTTTCAAATTTCAAATTTTTTTATTTTTAATGATCTTTAATTAATTTGTATATTAAAGTAATTTTTTTATTCAAATAAGTAAATTAAAAATTTTTTTTTTATTTTTTATATTCGATTAATTAATTTTTTTTAAAGAACAACTATAAATTTTTTGTATTGAAAGTTTTAATTTATATACTTTGTTTAACATTTAATAAGCTATAACTTAAAATTTAGCTATAGTAGAATAAACCAGATTTATTTTCTAAATATTTTTTTTTGGTATTAACATTGTTTAAAATAAATTTAAAAATTATTTTAAATTTTTTTAGAATTCTGTTAAACTTTTTTACTAAAATTAATTTTATGAAATTCTTAAAATTATTATTTTTTTAATCTCGGTCTATAAAGTTTTGAAAATTAAGTTTTTAGAAATAATTTCAAAAATTTAATTTCAAAATATGTTAATTTTGCTCTTAAATTTTTAAATTTTATTTTAAATTTGTATTTTAAATTTTTTTAAATTTAATTATCAAATTATTTTTGTTGAATTATAAAAATTTATTTTTTTTAATCTTAGTCTATAAAGTTTTAAAAGTTAAGTTCTTAGGATAATTAAAAAAAATTTAAATTTAAAATTTATAATTTTTTCTCTTTATTTTTTTAATTTTATTCATTAAATTAATTTTATTAAGTTATAAAAATTATTTTTTTTTTTTTTCATTTTAGTCTTTAAAGTTTTAAAAATTTAATTTTTAGAATTAATTAAAAAAAGTTTAAAAATTATATTTATCATATTTTGTTCTTTAATTTTTATTTTAAAATATTTTAAATTTTTTTATGAAGTTATAAAAATATTTTTTTTTTGTACTTTATAAAGGTTTAAGAACTAATTTTTTCAATTTTTTTATTTTTGGAAAATTTTTTTTATCAATTATCTAATTTTTGCTACCTCACTAGTTTTTCATCAGCCCATTTGAATTGACCTTACACTTTAATTGCATGCCCTCCAGCATTCACACTTTGCATTTCTTGCACCACTTAAACTTGCCAATCAGCCGTTGTTCACGCTCAATCCCTCAATTTTTATTTACACCGCTTTTGCCATTCGCAATAGCTGCGCCACTCATTTCCGCCTTCTGTCACTTGCCATCAGCCAACCGCCAACGGCAGACGCCGAGTACTTGAATAATTTTCAATAATCTAGATATCAACAGAGCTATTTATGCTAGCGCATATAAATTCTCAGCTGTTTTCTGCACTTCGCCGCCAACGACGCAACGCACTATGTTTAGCAGTTGCTTGACCTGCGCCAAATGGGGGCGGTGGCAGCCATTGGGCCACTGCAGACGACAAAGTGCAGACACACGCTGCGATGGCGGAAGTGAATAGCGCCGGCTGACAGTGACTGAAAATATAAATTCCACGCTGATGTTAACTGCGATAAAATAAGCACACGCCGAAGTGGAGAATGCGAGCAAAAATGCAAATAAGGCAAAAGCAAAAGTTGAATAGGAGAAAAAGTTGTGCAAAACAGCGCAATTTAGCACACGGACTCTTCGCATGGACTATATATATACTATGTATATATAAACAGTTAGAGTGCATAAATAAGTTGCCAGCGGTCAATCGCCCAAGAAGTTGATGGAGAAATGCCAGCAGTTGCTTTTTGTGTGGCGCAACACTTAGCGGACAGACTGGTGGACTGAGTGACATACTGGCGTAATGGCAGCACTGCTAGAGCTAGGTTGGCTGTCGAGTAGCACTGGTGGCTAATAAAAATATAAACATCCGGCGCAGTGGCCAACATGGCCAAGCGCAAGCCAAAAAGCAACAATAAATATAGCGCGCGATTAAACGAAAGCAACAACTTCTGTTGCGACAACTAAAATTATGTATGCCACAAAGTGTTAGCGAAAGTGTCGACAACAGCAGCGCGTCGCAGAATGAGAGTGGCGCGCAGCGCAACAGCGTCTTGCAAAGGCAATAAGGAAAAAGTGCGCGGCGCGTAGCACCAAACAATTGCCAGCCGCCGCCGACACACCGCGCTCCCGCACGCATACTCACTGCACTGCCACCATTCATGCTTTGCATTTTTAGCGCAGCTGTTGTTGTTATTCTTATTGCTTTTTGTTATTATATACATTTTCTTCTTTGCCTTCCGTTTTGCGTTTATTCTGGTCACCTCGTAGCTTTCTTCAGCCGCAGTTTGTTTATACTTATTGGCGTGCAACTAGCGACAACACAGCAGTTGGCGGCTGCAACACATAAAGAGACGCTGCACTTTGCTCTTGTTGTTGCTTGCATAACTTTTGTCTTGCTGTTAGCAACTTGCTGCCGCTGATGGCTTTCATTGAAATATTAATGCGCGCGCTGTTGCATCAAAAGCGCCTGCGCCACTTACAGTGCGCCCAGTCCGCGTTGCATACCCTGCGCCCGCCTGCCTTGTCTGCATTGTTCGCCACAGCGCAGCGCCGTTGCTCAATTGCTAGCTGTTGAGCGTTTTATTGTTGCTGGGTCAGGCACTTTTGGTGTTGCTGACGCATTTGGCGCGCTGCTGTTGCCATTGCCGTTAGCAGTTTCGTTGCCACCGCTACCACGCGCGCACTTTGAGGGTTAACTCATCGGGGACATTTGGCGTCGAATAAAGCGCTCAAGTAATAAAAAGCAAGAAGCAGCACTAGCTATTGTGTTTTTGATATTACTTTGAGTTGTGACCGTAATGGCGCGTTTTAAACTAGGTTTTCGGAGCGCCTTTTGAGGTTCTAAGTGGTTTTATGCAATTTTTTTTTTATATTAAGTTTACTACGAAGTTTGTAACAGCCTGAAGGAAGCGTCGGAGATCCTATAAAGTATATATTTATATTCATAAATAATCAGCGTGAGCTGAGCCTGAGCATTAAGCCATGACCATATCTCTAACCATCTGTATAAACGTGAACTGGTTCTTCAGTTTTTGGGATATCGATTTGAAATTTTGCATGCGTCCTTTTCTTTGAAAGAAGCTGCTTATTTGCTAGAATCATCGCAATCGGTCCACTATAGCATATAGCTGCCATACAAACTGAACGATCGAAATCATGTCCTTGTATGAAAAATTGTTTTAGTTTATGAGATATCTTTATGAAATTTGGTGTGTTCGGATCGAGCTCCTATAGCATATATAGCTGTCATACAAACTGAACGTTCAAACTCAAGTTAAGAAAAACTTGAACCACTGAATGGTGTTATAGCTTTGATGCAACCGAAAATAACGTTGATTTTATTTTTTGTAAAAACAAAAACAATATCTCTTGAATCTAAGATTTCTCATACTTTTAAATTTTTCCTGCCAATTCTTACTAAGCAATCTTAATTACTTTACGGTTATCCTTTCACTGGCTTTATTTTTTCACATGCATAAAGCACTTCCATCAATATAACGCAGCTGGAACTACTGTGCACCTTTCACTAATACTTAGTACTTTTATGCGAAAAACGTTAATTATAGGTCAATGGTCCAAATTAGATTGTTTTCTTATAAAGAAAAACTATTTTTCTTGCAAAATAGTTCAATGGCTACTTTCTAATTCTTGTGTTAGCAAAAAAATTAAATCGGTATTTTGAAATTAGTTTGAACCCTGTGAACTTCAACTTGGCGTATGTTTAGTTCGAACGATTACATACATACTTACTGCTACTATAACTATGTATATGCATGCAGCCATTCACGTTAGCTGGGTTGGGCTTAAGTTTTGGTTAAAATACCACACTGAAATGGCATTGAACTACATTGTCTGCGCATTTGGAAAGCAAAGGCGTGTAATTAAAAAAAAAATGTTGGAAAGGTGCGCAAAAAATTTCGAAATCAATGTTTAAGTTACCAAAATTCGCACATTTACTTGGACAAATGCAACAAAATGTTTTCGAATGGCTTTACTACATAACTTGGCCATAAATTATGAAATTGTGGTACTAATCTACAACTGAGTCACCGGTAATGCCCCGCTGTGGCAATAGATTTGGTGTGTTGTTTTGCTTTTTTAATTTATTGGATATATATTTTTTAGTTCCTTTTTTTATTTTGTTTTCAATTTTTTTTTAATTTTTTATGTTTTTTTATTATTATTTATTTTAAACAATTTTTAATTATAATATTTTTTTATATTTTAATTATTTTATGATTTAATATTTTAAATATTTATATTTATTTATTTTTTAATTGATTTAATTTTTTTCTTAATTATATATATACATATATAATTTTTTTCTAATTTAATTTAATTATATTTTTTTATTATTTTAAATTTTTTATACATTTTAAATGTTTTTATTTATTTATTTATTTATTTTGTTTTAATCCAATTATTTTTCAAATTTTTTTTATTTAATTTAATTACATTTTTTTTACATTTTTATATTTTTAATATCGCTTTTTTAATTTTAATTTTTATTATTATTTTAAATTTTTTTTATATATTTCAAATATTTTTATTTATTTATTCATTTTTAAATTTATTTTCTTTTTTTTATTATATTTATATATTGTTTTAATCTAATTTTTTTCAATTTTTTTATGTTAATTTAATTACATATTTTTTTAAATTTATTTTATTTATAGGATAATTTTTTTACTATTTTAAAATTAATTTTAAGTAATTTAATTTTTTTTTCTTATTATTATTATTCTTTTTTTGTTGCGTGTTGGCTTCTCCTACAAAACTTACGTCTCACTCTCAGCTTGAGCTCAAAAGTAACATCCGCTTAATGCATATTTGTAACGCGCCACTGAATTTCTGACACCAAAAAACTTCTTTAACCGAATTTCTTCCACGAAAAAACGAGAAGTCAGCAAAATTTAAATCCCAGCTCAATGGCAAAGTAGCTGACACACACATAGAAATTCAAATAGACTTGTAAGCTGTACGCTAAATGCCGCACAAATTGTGTCAGACTTCCTTACAAACATATGTACAGATAATATATGCGTATAATACTACATACATACACACACATATTGAATATTTTTGTGAATCTTGTACGCCTTTTTGCTAGTTTTAGAGCTTCAAATGCATAAAAAACACAATTCGGTACAATATTTTTATTTCTTGTGCTTTTTGTTGCTATTTCTTATGCTTGCTCAGTAGTCGTTTACTTGTTAATGTTGTTTTCCGTTTTTAGACTGCTTTACATAGCTCATAAATTTTGTATTAAACGCTGAAAATTTGACAGTTGATTAACGCCCTTCATTAGTTCCACTGCCAGTGTGCTGCCGGGCAAGCCCATGCTGCATGTACTCATATACATATAGGTATGTTAGGGTGGTGCAGAAAAACCAAATATTTCTTCTATACATGGTACTCTCAAAAATATTTTATCTTAGAGGTGTCTAAGTATCCAAATACAAGCTGACGTGTTCAAGACCCTACTTTTCAGAGCACTAAAGGAAAAAAACATGTATGAACCACCCTAATGCATATAAATTTCCAAATCTTTTAAAGATTCTCTATTCTATACTCTATATTCTATCCAACTACTTACTATGCGCTGTTGTATACATACACACATATTTTTTTCATTTGCTGCTTGTACGTTACTTCACTATACCGTCAACGGCCTGGGCGTTTACCCTTTGCTGCTTGCTGGAGCTATCTTAACTATACATATGTAATTTTTTAATATGTATATCTGCTGCTAAGGAGTTGCTGAACATGCCTGTGTACATATGTAAATGCATGTAATTAAATAAATGCGTGTTTTGCCTATTTATGGCATGGCTACTTTGCTCCATTTTTCAACGGCTTTTTTCTATATTTTCATAAATTATCTCTGTTTTTACATTCATGCCTCTAAGTTATCGCTCATTAACCACTTTTTATGGAACTTAGGTCAATAAGCTTGGCTTTGCATGCAATCAACGGCTTTCGGATTTGTAAATTTCAAAGCTTTTGTGTGCTTTTATAGGCTACTTTTGAAAAAAAAAGTAATCTAAAGAGATTTTTTTAAGTGGACGTGTAGTGTGTGAAAAGTATAATAAATTAAATCTACATATTTTTTTTTGTTAATTAAAAATTATAATACATTTTTAACAAATAAAAATAAAAAATTATTTTGATGCTTTTTATTAAAACTAATAAAAAAGTATTTAGTCCTTCTTACTGAGAAAATAAAAAAATATTTTTATGCTTTTTATCCAAAAGAAATGTAAATAGTTTTTGTCTAAAACGAAGAAAAAAATAATTTAATTTTTTTATATAAAAAAAAAATATATATTGATTTTTTTCATTTGATAAGAAAAAAATATTAATGTTTTTTAACTCGAAAAAATAAAAACAAAGTATTATAAAGTTTTTATATATAAAATAAAAAAAAAATATTTCAATGTTTTTTATCTAAAAAAAATATAAATAAATATTTTACAGTTTTATATTTAAAAAAACAGGCTTTAATGTTTTTTACTTAAAAAATATAAAATATTTTAATATTTTTTATCTAACCAAATATTTTAATATTGATTATCTAACAAAATAAAGCGAAATATTTTATTTTAACCCGGCGTCATTGTGGCTACTAAATAGAACTTGTCCGTTGTGGCCGGGTGTATTTTACCCGTGGACATAAATAATTAAACATTTATTTATTAAAAAATCAACAATACAATCAAACAAATGCAAAAAATCGAAACTATTTATTCTGCGATCACTCACTTTTAAAATCGCTCGGGTATCAGATACCCGGCAACAATGACGCCGGGTTAAGTCTTTTATCTAAAAAAAAATAAAAAAAATTTCTAATATTTTTAAATAAAACAATTTTTTAAATTATTTTAATATATTTTACGTAAAAAATACTACAAATTAAATAATATTTTTACATTTATTATTTAAAAAAATTATCGTTTTTTATAGAAAAAATTAAAAAAAAATTTTAATATTAAAAAAAATTAAAAAAAAATTTGTATCATTATTATTTTTATTTTCTCTACTACAACATATTCGTATTTTATACAGCTATAAAAATGTATTTTAATTAAAACAAATTTTTTTTTCTAATTTAAACATTTTTTTTAATTTATTCTTTTTCATATTTTTTATTTAACAAAACAAAAAGCAATATTTTTATGTTATTTGCTAACTTTGCACAAATTTCAAGTCCGCGTAAATAAATCTCGAAGAGATTTTCATTGTTTTTTGTTAAAAAAATTAATTTTTTTTTTAAGAAAAATTATGATTGAAATCAAAGTTGGCTGCTTCCGCTTGACTAGCTGTGACATCAGTAAAATTAGTTACGCATACAAATTTGATATTTGATGCAGCTATTTTTTTCCTACTTTTTTAAGTTTTTCAGTTTGATTTCTTTATGGTAAATATTGTATATTACTTTTTATTATACTTTTTTTATTACTATGTATTATTATTTATTTTTATTTTATTGGTCTAAATTTTTTATAGTATTTTTTAAATTTAATTTGGTATACATTTTACTAATTTCTGCATAATTGTCATCACTATTTTTATTTCGTTTCACACGCTCATAAATCTCACTTAACTGTCATTATTTAGCTTTTATGCTAAGCCTTCATAATTATTATGTTTTCCACTACAACATTTTATTAATTAATGCAGCTATAAAAAATGTATTTTAATTTTTAGGTTTTTTTTTCAATTTTAAAACATTTATTTTCCAATTTTATATAATTTTTTTAACATTTTAACTCTGCAGTTTCGCTTCCGCTGCGTCGGTTTCATTTACATTTTTGCGTGGGATTTTTTTGACGTAGCAAAGCACACACCCAAATACATACAAATATATCAACACACAATCATTTACACTGACATAAATATGTATTTATGCAAATGCGCTTGCTGTTTTGTGTATTTTATTTGCTTAATTTGCTTTAAATATTAAAAATTGCTAATATATGCGCCTAAGTGCCGCTTTAAATTGACACTGATGGCTTCTTTAAAGGGTTTACTATTAGCGCGATTTATTTATTTTTCATGGTTTTGATTCACAAGCTTTAGTTATGTACATATGTAGGTATGTGTGTTGCATATTTTTGTTTAATTTGTTATTATTTTTTGTCATTTAGCGAAAGAGTGGGTGCTGATATACATAGCAGTAAGAAATTAAGGGTACAATGTGCAATAAAATAATAAAAATCTAAAAATTGTAAAACATATTATTATAAATTATTAAGAAAATATATAAAAAAAAGTAATCATAAAATTAAGTATAAAGCCGTGTTTTCCAGCAGAGAGTCATCCGGCTTCGTTGATAGCCACTTCGAGTCTGAGTTCAAGTAGCCTTTCATAAAGCTTTCCCGCTGTGTCAAGCATGTATAGTGGGCGGTATGCCTGTGGCAAGTTGGGATCTCATTTTCCCTTAGTTACTAGCACCAGCCCTTGCTTTTTCCAGGGTTCAGGAAATATTCCGGCTTCAAGGCAGGCATTATACATATTTAATAGTATTGCCTGACGCTCTGCAACGATTATTTTCAGGATTTCTGCTAGGATCCCGTCCGGGCCGGGTGATTTGTTGGCCTTGAGCTTGACAGTGGCTAGTTGTAAATCTTCGAGGGTATCCATATTTACAATATTATAATTTTCTTACATATTTTATGGCATTCTTGCTTTAATTTATTAAGAAAATATATATTTCAAAATTGAATTAAATTTCAAAGAATTTCATTAAAGTTACAATATTCAATAATTAAAAAAATTATAGTACAGAAAATATCTATATTATTAATTTCCAAGCTATAAACGGCGCATAAAAATATTATCAAACGCACACCCGCACTGCATACACGCACTTATACTCACACACACATACACCATTTAAAAAATATCAAATTACCAGCAAGTGGAATTTAAACGCTTGACTGCAAGTAAAATTTACGAAAGCCAAACAAGCGTATCCCAAAAGGCCGTGGCAGTAATGTGCGCGTATATTTGGAAAAGCGGAACAAAATATAAATTTCGAAAAATTAATCACGCAGCCAGGCTGTAATGTAGACACAAGCACACACCTATTCACATATATAAATATTTATTACAATATTGTATGTATGTGCATACATATGTATATAGGCATACATATACCTTAGATTGCTTACATTGCCACTTGCAGCGCCGCATTTCACTGGCCGTTCATTTGCCTGCGCATTTGCCATGCTTTCTTGCTCCTCAATGCGTTCTTCAGTGTTTCTACAATTTTTTTTTGGAATTTTTTAGAATTTTTTATTACTTATTTCCACATTTTCACTTCATAATTTGGTACTTTGGTTGCCTTTCAAGGCTTGCCACGTAATTTGATACCTCATTTTTTTTTTGTTTTTTTGGAAATTTTATTTGCTAGGGTCTTCATTAATTTCAGCTGCTAGACAAAGCAACTATTAATGAAAACATAAGCGCACACGCTTATAATTACTAAGTTTCATATTTTATTTATCGTCTGTATGTTAAATAGACATATTCCTGCTAGAAATAATTTAATAGCACTCACTTAGGCTCTCAACGTGTATTGTTATGCCTGATTGCGTGTATGTATGTTTGTGTTTATGTCTTTCATTGAAAACGTATATTTAGTATGTGTCGAATTTTAGATGCGCATTTGCGATAGTTCAGCTCAATTATAGATTTCGGTCGGCAATTATTATTTAAGAGAAAATATGAAATATGCACGCTTTGTGTGTGTTTATTTATTGGTTTTGGTCTCTGTGTGCGTGCGTAAATAAAATAACAGCAAATAATGCAATAATTCATATGAAATTGATTTGACTCAGGGAAAGCTGATATGAAACGCGTTTAGTTAGATAGTGAGATTGTCTAATGAAACTCGACACTTAATGATGTCATAATTTTCAACACTTTCTAATTTTTAAAAATTTTACGATTTTAATTTTTTTCTAAATTTTATTGTTATTTTGTTTTTGTAAACAAGTTTTAAAAATAAAAATTTCAAAATTGAGATATAAATACATATTTTATTTCTAAAAATAAAAATTTACCAAAAATTAGTTAAATTTCAAAATTTTTTTTCTTGTTTCTTTTTTAAACGCTGAAAACATTTTTTCAAATTTTTTTTTAAGTGTTGCCTGTTGAAAATGTTTATTGCTCATTAAAAACTAGTATAAAATTTATCATAAAAAATTAACGTTTCGGGTTTCAAAATTTAAATTTTGTGTAATAATAATTTGATAATAATTTATTTGTTTATTAATAAATTTTTTTTTGATAAAAAAGGCTCAAAGAAATGTTCAAACTTTTTGGTAATTCTCGTAAATCGAAAAAGCCTATTAGTCATTAAAACCCAATTTTAGATTTGAGTTAAAAAATTAGCGTTTCTGTTTTCAAAATTTAAATTTTTTAATATTGATTTATATATTAATTTATATATTTATTTTTTTTTTTTTTTTTTTTAAATCATAAATTGCAAAAAACTAAATTTTTCGTTAAAGAATTTATTTTAAAATAGTTTCAAAAAATTAAAATTAAATTTCAAAAATGCGAAATTTTTTGTTAATATTTTTAAATTTATCAAACCGTTGAATTTTGTTTTTGTGTAAAAGTGCTTATTGGTAATTAGAAATTTCTGTTAAATTTGAGATAAAAAATTCACGTTTCTGTTTTCAAAATGAAAAAATTTTTAATATTAATTATTTAAATAATAATATATGTATTTATTTATTAACCAGTAGAAATTCATAATTTCAAAAAATATAATGAAATTTTTTTATTAGGAAACTCATTTCAAAATCATTGATTTTTTTCAAAATTTTTATTTTTTCAAAGTTTTTATTTTTTTTTTAAATTTGTATTTTTTCAAAGTTTTTATTTTTTCAAAGTTTTTTTTTTCAAAATTTTCAAATTTTCCAAAATTTTAAATTTTTTATGTAAAAAATTTATTTTTAAATTAAACTAATTTTAAATTTGAGTTAAAAATCAATATTTCAATTTTCAGAAAAGAAATATATTGTAATATTATTTAATTTATTAATTAGTAGAAATTCTTAAATTACAAAAACATACTGTATTTTCAATACAAAAGTTATTTCAAAAATTCCGAAAAAAATATTAACTTCTTCCAAAAATTGTCTAGTCGCTGTTCCCTGTACTTTAACTTCCTTAGAAGTTTTAAAATATTTGTTTCGCAAAATCTTAATTTTTTAGCATTTAGAAAAATATATTCCTTTGCAAAACCTCCAACTTAACACTCAGAAATATATACATATTTTCAAGCTCCTTCATTTGGCATAAGAAAATTCAATAAAAACCATCCAATTTATTCAACAGCTCAACCTTAATCCCCTATCATTATACAGACGGCGCGCATTAACCTTGTCACAGCAAGTTTATTTCAATTATTCATGAATTTAAGTCTGCCACTTACACAATACACTCCTTTACACATACACACATAAATATCGACTACTTCTAATTATACTGCAGGCACCCGCATAACTTGCGCCAACACAAGGCCCCACCAACGGCGCGAAGATGTCGCCTTCATTTCGGCTTCTTAGCAAAATAATCAAAATTGACGGAACAAAACTAAGTATAACAGCCCCTAATAGGCAATACATTATGGCAATAAAGCCCCGCTGCTGATTATTTTTCAACGGCTTTGACAGAAATCGGCCGAAATGCGACATTTTTTCCAAATTCGCTCATATACCAAACCATTTCAATACAAATTTGTGTATATGTGTGTGTATGTATAACATTTTATTATAAATGTTTGTATGTGTGTCTATAGTGATGAGTAATTATTGTTGTTAGCGCACACATCACACTAATACATCAACTACAACGACAAAAAATAAGTGTCAGCAATGCTTCACATACACGTCAACGTCAGCGATTGATATCGCAAAGTTATTAGTTGTCATATGGTTATGTTAACGGTAGCGCACAAAACAGCTGGCACTCTAAACACATGTGCTTGTGCATATGTGTGTGTATGTTGTATCGAAATTGCGCTCAATGGTGTTATATGTGTCAGCAGGAGCCGGCCAACTGGCCGACTGTCAGCGCAATGAATGTGGCTTGTTGCTTGCGGTTTTATGGCTGTTGTTTTTAGTGTAATCAAACCGGCTATGCACACATACATACAAACGCATATTAACGACACTTTTAATTATCGCGATGAAAAAATTGTGCCGGCAAGTGAAAGTGTTGTGCCCTTCAAAATAGTAATGGCAGGTAGACAGCGCAAACAAACAATGGCGCTATAAATGAGTCTATATAGAATGTGTATATATGTATGGCTGTATTAATAAATAAGTTTGTATTGTGCTAACAAATGAGGCGCTCGCGGGCAATTCGCGCTTGTCGCCCCGCTTTCAGCAATTTTTACACACACACACACCCAGATATATGTATGTGAAAGAGTGCGTTGCCTGGCAAAGTGAGACATTACGTCGTCGGCAGCGCTAGCGCCGCTGGCAAGGCAGCCTTGCCATTGCCACCCTCATGAATATTTCATTACGAAATATACTGGTTATTGGTGTTAATCAAATTGAAATCGCGCGGCGCACAAAAAAAAAAAAAACAAATAATAAAATGAGCGTTAATGACACTTTGTTAGTGCCAAAACGAGTAATAAGCAGCGAGAATCAATAGAAATAGAGCAACAAAAGTATAGAAGGTCGCAGTTTGATACGAAAACTTTTGCTTGTAATCAGTGTTAAGGGTTAAGGCGTACAGACGAAGTGAGTTTAGGGTCATCAATCAATTAATCAACGCTGTGACGGCACGACGCACGAAAAGTAGACAATTTAGGCGGCGAATAAAAAATATGCACTTTTGTATTATGAAAGTAATAATAATGATGGAGTGCCTTGGCAGTAGTCTAGAAAGCGAAAATGGGTTACTTGAAGGGTTAGCAAATACACAAAGCGAGGTTATGTACGCTTAGGGACTTTATAAAGAAATATTTGGCGCAAAGTAGGGTTATGTACGCTTTTTAAATTTTTTTTTTCATAAAGTGTGGTTATCCGTGCTTTATGAAGACTTTTTTGCCATAAAATGTGGTTATGTGCGCTTAGAGGCAATTTTTTTGCCATAAAGTGAGGTTACGTATGCTCGATGATGTTTTTTTTTTGCCAAAAAGTAAGGTTATGTGCGCTTGGAGGCTTTATATAGATTTTTTTTGCCAATACAGCAAGCTACACAGTGAAAATTTCCAAAAAAAAAAAACAAAAATCAAAAGAATTGTCTGAAAGAATACACATGCACATATCTAGGAAAATGCATGTTATCCAACCCGAAAAAAGTAGTTCATCATTTTGCTAGTGACACTTCCGCTACAAAAGCGCCCAGACGTGCTCGGAAAAAAATGATAATCTGCTATTTACAAAAATTTTCCACAAAGGAGTCAAACCAAATGGCGTTTAGCACACAAAATATATGTGGCTGTATGTGAAGAAGTGTAGTATGTGAACAGAGGGCATTTCCACATGTGCCACATAGCAATGTAAGTGGCAGACAATGTTGGAAAAATAATATTGTATGCAACCCCGCTCTGTGGGCCTCCTAATGAACAAAGGAAAAAATGATGAATGACATTTTAGTTACATCAAATGGCTGTCATCTGTCTGCCTGTCTGAGACTGCCGTTGACGTTTTACTACAACTGTCACTTTGACATTGTACAGCGTGCATGTTGTGTTGCTCAAATGTTGTTTATATGCATATGCCTGTATATGTTTATATTTATATGTATACATATATATACATAGTGCTGCCTAATTTAAAACTCATGTAGTTTGTTAATGAGATATATAAGTCGCAAAGCTGGTGAGCTGTCTGGCAAGAAAATAGTATTACAAGTGCATTTATAAAATAGAAAAGTGATTTGAAAGGTCTCAAGCAGGCATACAATAATGTGAAGAGCAAGAGGCATGTCAATTTCAGAATTTTTAGCTCTTATCATTTAGAAATAAGCTTGGAGGTAAGCAGCTAAGGAAGCGCAAATTTGATTTTCTAGCACGAAAAAGCTTCGTTATAAGCAAATAACGATAAAGCAACTAAGCTGAACCAAATACAAGCAAAAATGATAACTTCTGCTGCACCGAAGCCATAATTATTATTGTATTTTTTACAAATAAAAATTGTTTTATAGAAGAACTGAGTTTTTCTCGATAATCTTGTATGAAAACTATATGCTATAGTAGACCGATCTAAACAATTTCTCCGAAGATTGTACCGTTATATAAATAAATAATAGCTCACGCGAAATTTCTTAAAGATAACTCATCAAATGAAAGAGTTTTGCATACAAGGACTTGACTTTGTTCGATCACTTTGTATGGCAGCTACATATGTATGTGCTACAGTAGTTCGATCTGAACAATTTCTTCTGAAATTATACCGCAGCCTGAAGGTATAATATATGTCGAATTTCGTAAAGATACCTCATCAAATAAAAGCGTTTTCCAAACAAGGACTCGATTTTGGCCGGTGAGCTTGTATGGCAGCTATATGTAAAAGTGGTCCGATATGAATAATTTCTTCGAAGATTGCACGGTTCATTTGAATACTAATATCTGCCAAATGTCGTGAAAATATCTCGCTAACTACAAAATGTCTCCATACAAAGACTTGATTTTGATCCTTCAGTTTGTATGGCAGCTATATGTTGTAGTGATCGGATCTCAAAAATTTCTTGTACTATCAATATTATCGGAAAAATTTAACACTCCGTACTCTTAAATCACCAATAAACGCAAAAACCGCCATAAAAATCAAAATCCTGTTACTTGCAACACCACAAGCAACCACTATAAATACCACATGCCAGCGTTGTCAAGATAAATGCTTAATGAATAAATAAACAATACATTTATATGTGTTTTTATACAGTCAGTGTGAATTGAGGCGCGTTGCCGTAAAACATTTCGGCTGGGTGCTCTGCTACCCGCCGCGCAACAAGCTGTGTTGAAGGCCACTTTTCGGCACCTACATGCGCGTTTCTCGCTGGAAATGGGCATAAAGCGGACGTAAAGTGATTAAACAGTTATTTTGTTTATTTTTTATTATTTTTTTTCTTTTTTTCATTTTTTTTTTTCTTTTCTTCCTGTACACTTAAAGCTACTCTAAACTCTTTAGCAGCCGGGTTGATCAAGTATGATTTTTTTTCATCATTTCTTGGAATTTAAGCGTTTGTGCACCCTGTCGCAATTGTTTATGCCACAAGTTGCTGCTTCTACTTCACAAAACGCCAACCAACTCATCAATGTTGCAAGCAACCACTGCCGATAGCGTCAAGTGCCTGATGGCTACCTGCCGCTTGAGGTGTTATAGCAGCGGCACGGTCAGCAATTTAAAAAAAAATTGCCTTACTTTTATTGCTAGCAATTTAAATTTAAATTTTGTGTCCTTGCTGCAAAGCTTTTTAAATTATTTTGTTTCGTACTAACTTTCCACTGCTCGTTGCTTACGCGAAGCAACTGCTTTATGTGACTTCTACTTTTTATTGCTTTCTCCACATTCAAAGCTTATTGTCATGCACTTCCTGCCATATTTTTTATTATTCTCCTTTCACATACATTTCACTTAAAAAAATTCTACATAAACAATGCCCGCTATAAAACAATAAAGTTCAAAGCTCTTAGCTGCCACTTCATGCATGCCTGAGACTAGGCCACTAAGTGCAGCATGGCTTTCTTATATTCTATTGTTTTGCATACTATTTTTTGCACTGTTGCAAAAATTCCCCCCCGCTTTTACGTCTCCTACACATACATACATTGATCATGCATGTAACGGCACTTTTATTGCACCAACTGTCGTCCTCTAATAGGTGCCTAGCGCGCGGGTTGAAGCAGCAAATTGGCCCGTTACCCAGTTTCCTTGGTTACTTACTGCTCTAGTGTCTCTCGGCGCAAACACAAACTCACAGTGAACTGCTTGTGGCAATCAAGTCCAAGTCTTTGCTTGTGTACTTACTATGCCTACACTGAAGAGAAGACTCTTGATTTTGTCATTTTTGTTGTTTGTTGGCATAAATATTGCATATGTGCATTTATATTTCATGTTTTGTTGATTTTGATAGTATGAGTCGCTCTTGTTGTTGTTGTTGAGGTCATTGCTTGAGTGATGCTGCACGGACAGCTATCGAAGAGTGCAACAATACAATGAAGACGGAAAAAGGAGACAGTTGACTTTGGTGATACGTATATACATTCAAGAATATATGAGACCAAATAATTAGATACAGATTATTGTATGGGTGTCGAAGAAACACCAGGGATGCATTTAAAGACACTCACTTTAATTAAAAACATTCAAAAAATAATTTTTCGAAAAAATAGTTTTCGATCCACCTCAAGAATTTATTTCAAAAAAAAAAAAAGTTGAAAAATTAATTTCAGTTCAATTGAATACTTATAAAAACATATTTTTAAAAGAAAAAATATTTTAAAAATTAATATCGAATTAATTCAAAAAATTAAAAATTAATTTCGAATTAATTCAAAAAATATAAAAAATTATATCCAAAGAAAATATATTTGAATTATTTACTTCGATTCAATACGCAACTTTCTAATTAAATTAATTTCGAATTAATTCAAAAAATTAATTTTGAATTAATTCAAAAAATATAAAAAATTTATATCCAAAGAAAATATATTTGAATTATTTATTTCGATTAAAACATAAAATTTCAAACAAGGAAAATTTACAAAAATTGTATTTTCGAGCGAAAAAATATTTGCAAAGTTAATAAAAAATTAATTAAAAAATTATTAAAACAAACTTTGCATTCACTTGAATCAAAACGAGAATACCAAAAAAAATAATACTCGCAAGGAACTAAATCAAAAAAAAAAAATAAAAATAATTCAAAAACTTACAAAAAATCAATTTTTTTATGAAAAAGTATCCTAAAAATTTCTTTCAATTCAAAAATACATTTCAATTCGAAAATTACAAAAACACATTTTCATTCAAAACTTACAAAAGCTCAATTTTCGAAAACTTTATTTGAAAAAGTAAATTTTTTAACGAAAAAATATTAGAAAAAATTTCGATTTATTTAAGAAATTTAAAAATTAGTTTTCGTACAATAAAAAAATAAGTGAAATATTAATTTCGAATCAACTGTAAACTTTAAAAACTCAATTTCCGAGTAAAAAGTATATCAAAAATTATTTTTGATTTCGACTAAGTACAAAAATTACAAAAAATTTATTTTCGAAAAAAAATATTAAAAAATTTAATTTCGAATATATTCAAATATTACAAGAAATTTATTTTCGAATGAAAAAATATTTAAAGAGATTTATTTCGAATATATTCAAATATTACAAAAAATTTATTTTCTAATGACAAAGTATTAAAAAAAATATTTCGAATATTACAACAAATTTCAAACGAGGAAGTATTTGAAAAATAATTGTGACAAATACAAAAATTACGAAACATTTGTTTTCGAAAGAAAAAATATTCAAAACTTAAATTTCAATTAAATTTATAAATTCCAAAAAACTAAATTTTGAATAAAAAATATTTAAGATTAAATTTCTCTACAATTCAAATATTAAAAGCAAACTGTGAAAACTTGGCAGCTCTAATACTCCACTACAATAAAACCAACTTAAGTCTCTTCGCTTTGTCATTTACCTTCAACAATACAAGAATAATATTTATACTTAATCAACGTAGCATTGGACTCACTAATGAATTACGCAGACCTACTAAATTGCTTTACTAAGAAATGCGAAATTAATTGGCCCAGAACACCGCTGGCCTACTCCACAGACAGTCTGCGGCCTCTCCTTTTGTTGAACATTTTAGCTGAGCGTTTCCTAGACGTGTTCTACAATATGCGCCAGTCAAGTTTTGGTCTCCACGCACAAACAACTTTCAATCAATGAATTTGTCTGCGAAATAACAAGACAATATAATGCAAGACAATAAAAGGAGAAATAATGAAAATATAACAAAAAGTTGCATAAAAATGTAATATTGCCTTATTAAATAGGCGGCTTGGCGCAAAATCAATAACATTCCTGAGCATATTGCTGCGTAAGCTACAACATCAAGTTAAAGAAATAATAAAGCAATAAATAATAATTGAGCTTAATAAGTCAAAATGAGGCGACCATACGAGTGAACTTAAGAGAAATAGATTGGCGCAAGTCTGCCCAAAGTAGAAAAGACTTAAAAAGTAAACACAACAAAGCCTAATGAATATAGAAGACTGAAAAAATAATAATAACACATTAATGTGGCACATAATAGGACGTTAATGCGAAAATAATGAGGAGACCTTTAAAAGCAACAAAATTAAGTTAATTTTTAATTTTACTTTACTAGCATGATTCACTAAAATTTTAAAGTTAATTAAATACAAAAAAAAATTGGTAAGAAAATTGTTTTTTTGCAATTTAATGTTGGAGCATATTTTATTAGTTTCGAAATGTATCGAAATTCAAAATTAAATTATTTATAATTTTTGAATTGAATCGAAATTAATTTTTCAAATGTTCGTAGTTCGAAAATAAATTTAAAAAAAATTTAGTTCGTAAATTATTTTTTTCACGTTTTGTATTAATAAAATTAAAGTTCAAATGTTTTTGTGAATCAAAATAATTTTTTTTAATTTTTTTTTTTTCGAAACTTATAGTTTTAGATTTTGTAATTAGTCGAACTCAGTTTTCTTTTCGCTTGAAAATGCATTTTTAAAATATTTTTTTAAATTTTGGAAATTTTCGAAATTAATTTTTTTCGCTCACAAAATAAATTTTTTATAATTTTTGATTTAATAGGAAAACAATTTTTCAAATGCTTTTCGTTCAAAAATAATTTTTGAAATTTTGAAATCAATTTCAAAAATCAAAATCGTTTTTTCAAAACTTTTTTTCCTTCGAAATTTGATTTTTTAAAATTTTGAATTAAATGGAAATAATTTTCAAAAATTTCTCGTTCGAAGGAATTTTTTTTTGAATTTTTAAATTGAATCAAAATTAGTAATCCGAATTAGTTGTTGATATCTTTTGGCGTTCAAACATTTTTTTTTTTAAAAATCGATATCATTTTTACAAAACTTTTTTTCCTTCGTAATTTGATTTTTTATAATTTTTAATTAAATGAAAATTAATTTTCAAAAAATTCTCGTTCGAAACCAATTTTTTTTTTTTTGAATTTCTGAATAGTTGTTGATATCTCTATGCGTTCAAAAATATTTTTTTTAAGTTTTGAAATTAAAGTTCAAAACAATTTTCCTTTGCAATTAACTCTTTCAAAGTTTTGAATTGAATCAAATTTTTTTTTAATATTATTTTATTCGAAAATTAGTTTTTTTAATTTTTCTAAAAAATTTAAAATAAATTTGAAAAAAATTTTGCACAAAAATTGTTTTTTCTAGTTTTTGGTGTGAATCAAATTTATTTTTTCAAATATTATTTTGAATGATCTGAAAATTTCAAATTCGAAAATATTTTTACAATTTTTTTTGTTTTCCTCTTCTACAAGATGTATCTTATATTATACTCCTCGGTGTTTGAAACTTCCCAAAACCACACCCTCACAAATTTCCGCTTTACCTTCGGAGACCTGCGCCCTTTCCTTCCCCTCTATTTATTGCTCAAAGTGCAAAAGTGTTGAGCTTGCGACCACAATTTGTACTGAAGTGGAATATTTTCCACGATCACAAGCGCCGATAAATACACATATGCACATATATATACTTACATATGTATGCACTTGTGGCAGCGCAAGTAACATATGTATGCACTTATGCGGGTGCGCTTGAGAAATTGCAACAAATTACATTGCGCGTTTATCAGACGCCACCGGAAGCAACTTGCTGCAAGCACAACAGCTACTGTGCCACACACACCGAGCACTCACACGAGCAAGTATGCGTGTGAGTGTGCGCCTCAAAAAGCTACAAACTTATGGCTACTTGTTGTTGTTGTTGTGGCTGCATTTTATTTTATTTTCGCTTACTTCATTTATTTTAAAACAAAAGTTACCGATAACATGCCACATGTGTTTATTTGTTGCCTTGTGCTGCGCGATATGAAGAAAAAGCTGACGCTTGGCCACACACAACAACAGCAGCAACAACGGTAGTCATAAGTTTTGCTGTACACTTTTGAAGAAATATTTCGTGCGATAAACGAAACAGCTGTAAAAATATGTAGTTTAAGAAAAGTCTTGCACCGTCAACAAAGTGTGCGCTTATCGCGGCGCAGCGCTGCTTCGTGTGGCCTGCAAATAAAGGAAGCCACTTTTTTTGTATCAATAATGGAAAAAAATAATAAGAAATGCTGGCAAGTTTACTGAAAGCGGGGAAAAAATAATGAACTAAATGAAAGTAATGAACTCACGGCTCATTTTGTGAGAGTGGCACTTGCGCAACTGCTGCCAAATGCTCCTATCTGCTTGACTGGCTTGGTAAGCTGTTTCCTGGAGGTTTTTCTGAATTCGAACATACTCTGCTTGTTTCTAAGTAGATTCTTTTATATGTATGTGGCAAGTTTAGAAAATGTTACACTTCTTATAGTATACAAAAGTATGAAAAGAGTTTTGTCTTGATTTCGTTGGGTCAGTTTGTATGGCAGCTTTATGCTATAGAAGTTCGATCTGAAATATATTTAAGGACATTATAGCATTACTTTGAACAAAACTTCATGCCAAATTTCGTGAAAATATCTCGTAAAATAATAGAGGTTTCCATACAAAAACTTGTTTTTGAAAGTTCAGTTTGTATGACAGCTATATGCTATATTTATCCGATATCACCGATTCAGGCACACGAGTAACTTCTTGACTAGAAAGAAACGTGTGCAAAATTTCAGATCGATATCTCAAAAATTTAGTGACTATTTCGAGTATATAGTGACGTTCCTTTTGGGTATAACTTAAGTTGCTTTACCTTATTCAGACTATATAATGTATAATTCAGAGGTTTCAACAATTTTTTTTACAAAAGTGTAAAAATTTGTAATTTTTTGATTTTGCAATGCATTATGACAAGTTGTGATTCCCCTATATATGTACATATATGTATATTGAAATATTATATCATTCATATTTTTCCAATAATTTAAAAAAAAAAATCACGAAAAAATTCCAAAATTTTATCTACGCCCCTCTAAAGTAAATCATTTACTAAATGAAGCGCATTAAAATTGAAATAAAATACCTTAATATATGCATAGCCATGGCAGCAGGTGACATTTACTATAATTTTAGAACATTTAAAAAGTCGTGCCATCCAATCAAGCGCGTTTAGCGACACGTTTATGAGCCACAACGCGTAGCCGGGCATTTCTCTAACGCACACACATACATATACGCCAAGCTACTCGATTTCAAATAAATTCATTCAAATTCGATGCTTTACGCACACACTTACATATATAAACCCAGCATAGCCGTGAGCGGTGTCAATTTCGAAATAAAAGAAAATGTAGCGGCGCACGCGTAGGTTGCACAGACAGACAGACACAGGTCGCGACGCTGTGTTATATGATATTGTCAAATTAGGCAAGAATGAGGCGCGTTTCTTCGCTGCATAACTGCTTTTTTCTACACTCACAGAATTATGCTGGAAAAGCACAAATTAGGAAATTAATACATACATACTGCATATAAATATATACATAGAAATGTAAATGTGTATATGGGAAACATAATATTACTGTGTCTGCACCTTTAATATTGTGTGAAAACAGCGTTATTGCGCGCCAAGGCAATCAAATGCAACTGTGGGTTCTCAATAAAAATCTATGAAATTCGAAAAATGGAAATAAAAAAATTTGAAAAAAAATTAGAAAATAAAAATTCGAAAATAAATTTAAAAAAAATTCAAAAATCAAAAATTTGAAAAAAAAAATAAAATTTAAAAATAACCGAAAAATTAAGTAAAAAATAACCACAATACTCCTCGATTACACGCTTGTTTCCTGTTAAAAAAGCTATAAAGGTCAGAAAAATAGGAATAAAAAGAATTATAAAATTAAAAAATAAAAAAAATTCCAAAAATTAAAAAAAAAATGAAAAAAAAATTGGAAAAAATCTAAAAACCAATAAAAAAAATTACAAAATTCCAAAACATTAAAAAAAATATTTAAAAAAATCTTAAAATCAAAACAAAATATAAATAAAAAATTAAAAAAAAAATCAATAAAGAATTTAAAAAGCAAATAATTAAAAAAAAAAGATAAGTAATATAAATAAAAAAAATAACAACAACAGAAAAATAGGAATAAAAAGAATTATAAAAACAAAAAATAAAAAAAAACTTTTAAAAATTAAAAAAAAAAATTGGAAAAAATCTAAAAACCAATAAAAACAAATTACAAAATTCCAAAACATTAAAAAAAAATATTTAAAAAAATCTTAAAATCAAAACAAAATATAAATAAAAAATTAAAAAAAAATCAAAAAAGAATTTAAAATCAAATAATTAAAAAAAAAGATAAGTAATATAAATAAAAAAATAACAACAATACTCCCCAGCGACTACACGCTTGTCGCCTATTAAAAATATAAAAAATCAAAAAATTTAATAAAATAAAAAATAAAATAAAATAAAATAAAATAAAATAAAATAAATATATATATAATTGAAAAAAAATCTGTAAAAAAAATAAAAATACCACCACTACACCTTAGCGTCCACACGCTTGTCGCATATTAACTTGTTAAGCGGCATGCGTGCCGCACAACATAAAAATGAATCGAATAAATGAAAATGTTTGTATTTATATTAATTTGAATTTTATGTGCCTCTTAAAAATGTCCATGCAACCCTCATGAGTGTGACATACAACAACAAACGACAAAGAAAAACGCTGATTTTCCACAGCATCTTTCATCACACGCATCTTCGGCGCACCGAACGCTTGCTACACCGCTCCACTCATACGCTGACTTGCTAAAGAACGCAGCTAAAAATGTTAATTAAAATCTTTTACAAACACTTGCCGCATGCTACATTTTGTATTTGGAGAGATTTTATATGTCAACGCAATTAACTAGACGAGGCGACGACCCTAGCGACGACCAGAGACGCACTCATTACCGCTGGAGTGTTGATGGTGGCGGTGATCATGTCGTCAGCATGTTGTGCAATTCAAGTTAATATAATTTTTATTGTTGTCACAGAGTACCAGTGTCACCATATTGGTGCTATTGCTGGGCTGATGTCACAACTTTTTGATTTCGTCAGCGCCCTTAGTCAACCACGCGCGCATTCTTCTGCGCTTGCTTGCCAAACGTAGCGCTTTTTGAATGACCTTTATCCCGCTAAATTTCCATTTTTCGTTGAAATTGTTCAAAATCGCGTTTTTTGTGGTTCACTTTTTAAAATTTCTAGAATATACTATATAGTTCTGCTAGTTAACCCAAATTTTGTTCAAAAATATACCAAATTGCAGCGTTTAAAAAAACGTTGAATTTATTTCAATTTTTTGCGCTTTTTGGGTCTACCAAAATTCGGTTTTAGATCAGTTTAGATCAAGAAATCGATAGATCATATGTTAAATATGTTTAATTATATACTGAACAGGCCTATTCCTTTAAAGATTAACTGATTGGACTGATTGAACCGAGATTTATCCTTGAACAGCCATAACTCAAAAACTATTTGAGATATCGTTTTAAAATTTTAGTATGTTATTTTTAAAGGTCTAACCTATCGAAATATGAAATAATAACAAAACAAACAAATTTTCATAATTTTACCTATGTAGCTCTTCCCCTCTAAATGGAATTTTACAAATTTATAGCAATTTTTTATTTGTTTTATAGCAATAAGTTGCGTAGCTTTATTTCAAGAATTTTTAAATTTATTATATAAGTATTTTTGAAGTATTGCCAACATATGCATAAATGCATAAAATCTAATAATTCTTTTTTCTTTCATTGCAGGTATGTCTCACTGATTTTTTATTAAAAAGGGTGAAAGGGTGATTTCTATTAAAGGGTAAAGTATTATTATTATTATTATTGCAAAACAAAAAAAGCAACCAATTTTTCAATCAATTTGAGAAAAGTATTTTTGCAAAAACTTTTAAACTTTACAAAAAAAATTTTTACAAAAAATTTTGAAACTAATTTTTTTTTTTTAATTTTTAAAATAGTTTTTTAAATTTTGAAAACAATTTTTTTACAAAAAAGTTTTGAAAATATTTTTTTAAAAAATTTTTAAAACAATTTTTTTACATAAATATTGAAAACAATTTTTTTACAAAAACATTTTTTTAAAAGATTTTGAAAACAATTTTTTTTTTCTCAAAAAATTTTTGAAAATATTTTTTGATTTTTTTTTTAAATTTTGAAAATAATTTTTACAAATTTCTCTGCCTAAAAGTATAGTAATCAAAAACCAAAAATATAACTATAAAAAAAAAAATTAAAATGAAATTATTGAACTTGTCTGATAATGACACCATATTATTCCATCTTCGCTGCCATTTTGCAAACAACTACAAATAAAGCTTTACTCTAGGCTCAAATCTGGAATTTTATATCAGCCTGCTTCACTTCATGCTCCAATCTAGGTTTCTATATCAGCCTGCGCCATCAAAGCATATTTAAAATTTGTTTTTAAAATATTTGGCGCTGACCTAGTTTCTTTCAACAACAATCAGCTTGCCCACTAAACCCAATTTAGAAAAGCACAAGCGCGCGCTTTCTGAAAAGTGGCTTGCAAACGTTTCCCTTAATACAAATAAATTAATAGCAAATAAGAGAAAAGTAAATACAAAGTACGAATACTTATACAAAACAAGAAAAATTATTATACGCTGATACTTAAATTACAATAAAAAATAATAGCGCAGTTAGATACCTAACATGCCATGAAGAATTTAAAATATAAAATATAAATTTAAAATTTTAAAGTAAGCAATCTTTTGCTAAACTTATTGCACTGGCGCTGATTATTAAAGCCATAAGCAGAAAATATAAAATAAATATTAATTAAATAAGCAGTTACACAACTCACGGGTTCAGGCGCTATTTTCCCTGTATTTAAAGCTGTTTTACAGCTTGCTCAAAAACTTTAAAAACCATTAGCAGAAATAACTTGCGCTATTATTTCTTCTATTTTTTAATACAGTCGTTTAAGCTAAAAACAAAACATAAAATAATGCCAACATTCTTTTTTTTTCAAACAACTTAGAAATAGACAATTCACGCTTAAACATTGTTGTAAATTAGCTGTATGTTAGAAGGCGCTATAAAGCTTACACTAGACTTTAGAAAAAAGCTGCAAAAATGCGCCTAAGCGGAAATATGTAGCGTGAAGAGGCAAATAACAAAACGGAACTAATTTAATATTTTTTGTCTACACATTTTTATTTTACATTTTTTTTATTTTTTGTATTTTAAATTTTTTTATTTTTTTTTTATTTAATTTAATTTTCTTTGTTTTGATTCTTTTGTATTTGAATTTTTTAAATTTTTTTTTTCTGTAATTTCTTGCTTTATTTTTTTCCTTTTTTTCTATATTAAGCTTTTTTCGCTTTAATTGTAACAATTGTAACTCACAGCTTATACAATCTTGCGTAATGCTCGCCAGCAAGCGCAAACTCATTGAGCACAAAAAATTAGATCATCAGTTGATGCGCTGCTGATGGCTTGACCACACGCTATGCTGTAGTATATAATTATAGCAAATACTTTTGAAGCTTAAGGTCAACGCGCAGCGGTTTTGCGTGTGAGGCAAACAAAAAACTGTAGTTTTTTGTGCAGCTAATATTAAAAACACTAGCTCTAAATTGAATTAGCTAATTTAGAATACAAAACAAACTAAAATACCCGCACTCATACAAATGATTACACAAAAGAACTTGATTTTGTGAAGTCGGGGTTTTTATGGCAGCTATATGTTATATTAGCCGATCTTGATAATTTCTTCAGTTTTTATAGTTTTGCTAAGAATAATAATTCACGCCAAATTTCGTGAAGATAACTCATCAAATAAAAAAGATTTTAATATAAAAAATTAATTTCGAAAGCGCAGTTTGTACGGCAGCTATATGCTATAGTAATTCGATTTCGAAAATTTCTTCAGTTTTGATATCTTTGCTAAAGATAATCATCCATAACAAATTTCGTAAAGATATCTTGTCAAATAAAACAGTTTTTCATAAAAAAATTTAATTTCGAACATAACATATGTATGGCAGCTATATGCTATAGTGATTCGATCTCAAAGATTTCTTCAGTTATAATAGTTTTGCTAAGGATTAATTTCGTGGCAAATTTCGTGGGAATATCTTGACAAATAAAATAGTTTTCCATATCAAAACTTAATTTCGAACATCTAGCTTGTATGGCAGCTATATGCTATAGTGATTCGATCTTAAAGATTTCTTCACTAAATATAGCCTTACTAAAGATAATAACTCATGGCAAATTTGGTGAAGATATCTAGTCAAATAAAAAAGTTTTTCATACAAGAACTTAATTTCGAACGTTCAGTTTGTATGGCAGCTATATGCTATAGTGGTCCGATCTCGGCAGTTCCGAAAAATTAGCAGCTTCTTTAGGAGAAAAGTGTATATGCAAAATTTCAGATCGTTAGGCGGGCAACTTAACAAATTTTTAATGAAATAAATTTCCGGAAATACTCGGGGTCCAACAAATGTGCCACAAATTATGCGCTAAAAATTCGCTGAAAGCAATTGTATACAAACTTGGCTTTAACTTGCCTACAAAAATATTATTTGCATCATTAAAATTACAAAAAAAAAAAAAAATTAACTTGAAAATCATAACAACAAAACACTTTCATTTTCAAAAAGTAAAAGTCCCTCAACAACTTACCACAAATAGGTACTATGTGCTTGTGGCAGCTGATGAAAATCATTTAAGTGCAAAGCCAGCAATACATTTTTCGACTTTCGCTTATTAAACGACAATTTTTACGCAACAACAATAACACAAAAGTCCCTTCATGCCACCACAACACTGCGCTTGAGTGCGACACCCACAATTATTTGTCCTTTATATAAAAAGTTGCCACACACACACACACACTTGCAACAAGCATGCCATGCAATCAGCAACACCATCGGTGCAATAGTGGCGCGCATCAAATAACCGCTTGTCACACTGCCACCGTCACCGCTGTCACCTGAAACGGCGTGTCGTGCGCCTAAAAAGCCACTTGACATTTTTAAATTGCAACAAACGTTTGCCTGTAGGCGCACAAGCGCACAAAAACCGTAATGCCACAGCAAATGAGCGCTGGAAAAAAAATCCGCTATTTGCATGCAAAATAAAGACAACACGAACTTGCCACATGAATGTGCATGGCATGCAACACAAGTGCATGCCACCAATAAGCGCTAATAGCAGCACAGGTAGTTGGCGGTTGGTGGTGGGACGATTGGTGCAACACACTACCTGGCGCGGCATATAGCCTACAGTTAGTCAAGCAGCCAGGCCCAGCCAAGCAGTCAGTGAGGCAGAAAAGCAAATGTAAATTGTGTGCAGCCTATATAAACAAATATTAAACGCTGCATGTGGCATGAAATATGTGTGTCAGTGGGGAATAGCGCATTTGCTAGGCTGTGTGTGTGTGTGCGCCGCAAATGTAAACAATTTGCTGAACGTTGTGTGTGTGTGTATGTGTGGCAGCATTGAAAATATGAAAATAAATAAATAAATGTGTGCGCGCATTGTTTATTTAAGCATGCACACAGCAACAACAAGTAGGTATATATGCTTTATGGCAACTCAAACTTATCTTGCAACGTCTAAAGTCAATACTGCGATAACTCATTTGCATTGCACTCCGGTTGCGCCACTTGCGGCGCATACTTAGATAACTGACTTGCTACCTTGCGTTTGCTGCGACTGAGCGCTGTTGCAACGTGCACACAAAGGAAGCAGAAAACTCTATGTGCATGTTGCAACAACGCTCACTAGACACTTGCCGCCACTGCCGCGTGCATTTTTCGAGGCCAACCGTAGCAGCAAGCGCCACGAAGTTCACCGAAAATATTTTGATTACATTTTCCAAGCGTTCAGTATTGTTTTGTGTGTGTGTGTGTGTGTCGGTGTATTCACTTTATGATCACTAAATTTATTGCATGCAAATTCTATGCAAAACTTAGCCGTCGCCAAAAATGCGCTGAAGGTCAATAGGTCAATGTATGCGCGCTCGCTTTTACATGTGGCAGTGAAACTGCAACTGTCACAATTTTCTAGAAAAATAATAAAAAATATTAACTGCGATTGCAACGAAGCGATTATACCCCTCACAGGCACAAGAACTATATTTTAAGCGTTCAGTTTGTATGGCGGCTATATGTATTTGTGCTCCGATCTAAATAATTTCTTGGAGGATTATACCTTTGCTTTTAACAATAAAGTATACCAACTTTCGTGGAGATATATAGTAAAATAAAAAAGTTTTTCATACAAGGATATGATTTTGAGAGGTGAATTTGTATGGCAGCTATATGTTATAATGATTCGATTTAAAAAATTTCTTCGGAGATTGTACAGTTGCTTTAGACAATAACTTATGCCGAATTTCGTGAAGATATCTTGTAAACTTAAAAAGTTTTCCATACAAGCACCTGATGCCGAGCATTAAATTTGTATGACAGCTATATGCTATAGTAATCCGATTTGAACAATTTCTTCGTGAATTGTACTACTGCTTTAGATAATAACCTGTGCCAAGTTTCGTGAAGATATCTCCTCAACTAAAAAAGTTTTCCATATAAGCACTTTTTTCCAATCGTTAAGTTTGTATGTCAGCTACAGGACATAGTGATTCGATATCGCTGGTTTCAACAAATTAGCAGCTACTTGGCAAGTAAAGAACGTGTACCAGCTTCCAGTTCATGCTGCTGCTCATTTATATATATTTTTCTTAGGTCTACGACAATCTCTACTGTTTATTACAAACTTCGTGCCAAGCTCAGTTTATCCCGTTCAGGGTATAAAAATAGTTTTCGAAAACTGAAAACTCGTCTATGCAAAGTTTGGCAGCACATTTGAGCGTTATGATTTGCCTAACATTTATTTTTAGGTAACTAAATACGTATGCATAAATATTTGAAAATGCACAAATGTTTGCAGGCATTGTTGTTTTAGGTTGCAAGTGATATGGCGCAGTCGCCGGTACAGGCAGACAAGCGCGCATACACCGTATTTACATACGCGCACACATATTTGCGCTGCGCTTCCAATATATTTACCAATTCTAGAGAATTTTTCGCCACAATTTCACCACATTTTTTATTTAAAGGCATATTTGAAATGCGCCTGTGTAAACCAGGAAATTCGTATTTGTATAGGTTATCAAGCAAATTCATATGGAAAGAATACTTTGTTGTTTGTTTGGTGCTTTTTCTGCGTTTTTAGTCATTTATATATAGTTGTACATACATATATTCAAACTATGTATATATACATATGTAAATACATACTTACATATATATGTTTTATCAGCTTGTGTGTATACAGAGGATGCATGCGCGCATGAAACAGGTCGCTGAATGGCCGTTGTTGCTCGCTCGCGCGCACATGTATTCGTTAAATGCTGTAATTTCAACGAAAATGTCGCTGTAAAATTTAATAAAAATATTTATTATAGCATATCGTGCTTATGTATATATAGCTATACATATTTATTTATATTATTAACTTCCTCTGAGTGGCAAATACGTCGGCACAGGCATACATTTGCTATTTCTGCTATTTCAACGGGTGTGGCGCTCGCATGACAACGATTAGTCAAGGAAGCGGAGATTTTTAAAAGCATTTGACATGTAAATATCAACATTTTGCTTACATAATTCTGCTAATAAGTTAAGAAATGCATAATGGTTATAATCGGGACGCCATTTGAAAGTAATTACTTCACAGGCCTATTCTACAAGTGAAGAATGGGCACTTTAGGAATGAAAAATTTTCAATTAAGCAACGAAAATAACAAACAATATCATCCGTAACACAAAAAATTGCAACAAAAATCGATTTTTCACACTCACTCATTGCGCCTAACCTACTCACTCGGTTTTTCCAATTCCGCTAGCTATACCACCTAGACAATGTTTAAAAATACATGTTATATACTCAATTAGCTTAAATATTTGAAATTATTTGCAGCGGAAAACGCTTAAAAGTTGTTTACACTCACCTAAACACTCAATATTTGAGTCAAACTCAAAAAAAATTAAAATTAACAGTAAATTTTCGAAAAGTGTTCTCAAATGTTTATAGTTTTAATGCTATAAACTATATACATACTTTGAAACTAAACTTTTTGTACTCACACAATCACTCAAAAATTTGAGTTAAACTCGAAAAAAAAGTTCAAAGTTAACGGTATACTATTTTCGAAAAATTCCGTCCGATTTTTTTTTTTTAATTTAGTATTATAAAATACATACTTAAAAGAATGTTTACACTCACTTATGCACTTATTGATTTGAGTTAAGCTCAAAAAAATTAACGGTATATTTTCGAAAGGTTTCTCGCAAGTTTATACATTTATTGAGTGTTATAAACTTTATATGTACATAGGTACTTTGAAAATAAACTTTTGAAGATCGCACACTCACTCAACAATTTGATTTAAACTCAAAACAGTTCCAAGCTAACGGTATACTATTTTCGAAAAATTTTCTGGAATTCTTATAAATTTGCTATTATAAGCCACATACTTTAAAAAAAATGTTACACTCAGCTATTCACTAAACGATTTGAGTACAGCTTAAAAACTTCACTCAACGATTTGAGTTAAGCTCGAAACAATTCTGGGTTAACGGTATTTTTTCGAAAACAAATCTCGAATTTTTATAGATTTAGTATTATTTACTGATTAATTTGAAAATAAACTACTTACACTCACTCAACGATTTGAGTTTATGCCAATAAACTTAAAAAATGCAAAGTTAACGATATTTTTGCGAAAGTTTTTCTGAAATTTTTATAGATTTAGTATTACAAACTACATGCTTTGTAATTTTGACTTTCTCGCGAAATGTATTTGAATCACGTGACACAATTACTCAATTCTGACTTTTACTCAGTAATTAAGATTTCACTCAAACTTACTTAACTTACAAATTTATGCAAAACTAACTATATTCCAGTTTTAAAAAGTGGCGGAAACCAAAATAAAAAATCACTCAAAATTTTCACTCAGTAATTGAGATTTCACTCAAACTAACAAAACTTTGCAATTTATGTAAAACTAACTATACTTCAGTTTTAGAAGTTTTCAAAAAGCAAATTACAAAATCACTCAAAACTTTTACTCAGTAAATCGGAATTCACTCAAACTTACTACACTTAAATGTTTGACTTTCAAATATTGTTAAAACTGTTTTCTATGCAGAGCAACAAAAACTGTTAAAAAATATGTATGCTTTAAACTTATATTGTTGTCAAAGTGCTTAAAGACTTCTTCTAAACAGATTTTAACTCAAGAAACATGTTAGTTGTGCCATTTTTTTCTACTTCAATTTTGCTGTCACTGCTTTTGTTAACGCTGAGTTGCCGCTATTAATACATTTTTTCTTCATTATATTTTGTTGCTGCTATTAGCTTTGTTGTAGTTGTTATTAGCGTTGTCAACGCCGCTAACCAAGCAGCGGTGACATGTCATATCAACATCAAATCACAACATAATGAGCTGCCTACCTACAGGCGCATACAGTCTGCTTGCTGTCGTGCATGTGCTCTACGTTTTGTTGTTGTTGTTGTTAAATATTAGCAACAACAGACACAAAATAGTTGATGATGACAATCAGTGTGACCGATATCACTCAGTGCTGGGCTCGATTACAGACGTTGCCGTCGAGCTTTGGACGCAGCTGTTGCAAGGTTTTATTATAGCGCCTTGTTGTTGTTGTTATTATTATTTCTTGTGTATGCTACTACTGCTGGCTATTGTTTAGTTAAAAACACACTTTTCTCCAGTTCCTTTTTTTATTATTTTGCCATTTATTATTATTTTCATTAGCTTATGTTTTGTATGTTGTTGTTGGCGTTATTGTTGTTGTGGCTTTGTTATCCAACTGACACAATTGCTTACACTTCAGACTCGGGGTAAAGTGATACTGACAGCATGACAGAGCAACGGACAATGGCACACAGTGCAACAACAACAGCAACGATGTCGCAATAACAACAACAATAATATGTGAGTGCAACAAAAAGTGTGATATGTCAGTTGTGATATGCAACAACACGCAGTCTAACGTGATATGCAACGCATGTGTGTGTGTCTGTGCGGGTGTAAGTTGCCACATATGCCGTTGCACACATATGTAAGTCTGCGCTTTCAAGCACTTTACTTGATATTATTATTTTTTTAGGTTATATTTTTGCTTACTTTTACCAAACCCAAACGCTTTGCCGCCTTTGTGATCCTTTCTGCTTGTGTTTATGCTTTAACCCACATTTTGAACAGCGCTGACTTTACTGTAGGCTTGTTGTTGTTGTTTCTTAAGTTGTTTTTGTCTTCGTAAACCCGCTCCGTGTATGCGTTAATAAATGTGTAATATGATATAATCATATTGTCGCTATAGAAATTGCTTGTGTTCTTGAAGAAATGGCAGAAGAAGAAGAAGCATGAAAAAGCGTCGGGCAAAAAATATGAAATTCATGCGAGGCCTGAAAGTGAAACCGATATGTGACTACCATACACTCCCTTCTCTTATAACGCCCAGTTGTAATATTTTTTGTTGTTGTTATCCTGAATTTTTGCGTGCGTGTCACACGTGGTGCTAAAGAGACTACCCACAGTGTTGCTTTTTCATGCTCTCACTTTTTTATTACTTAAATAATGCCGTCTACTCTATTTCATCAAATCAAATATGCCACAAGGGTTGCCGCAAATTAATCGTAGTTATGGTTATAAGCGCAAGTGAGCCCGAAAGTATTGTGGTTGCAGCCTTATCCCCCGTCCTGAAATGCGCTGCCGCCAGCTCGTTAGCACACCAAGCCGTCTGTAATTCGATATAGTCCTTTTTTACCGCTAAGTGTCCATGGCAGCGGTTGCACACTTGATTGCGTATCCAAACTGCCATTCATGCTAGTGTATAACACGATTATCCTTACAAATACATACACACAGTATCGATAGCAAATGACCACCAGCATTTCTCTTCGCATTAATTCTTCGTAGCAATCCAGAATTCTATATGTTAAAGAAATACCAAAAATGCTTTCGCCTTTGTCAAAACTTGCTGTAATCAATATTTTCTGGACAACTATTTTTTAATTGCTGTCTCGCTCCCGCTCTTCTTCACAACCGCTTTGCCTTTCTTGCTTTCAACCTCTTTGCCTTTCTATCTCCCTTCACCTCTACTGCCGACTTATTGTACTCGCATAACAGACGCCTTTTGTTCATTAAATTTTCATTAGCAGTTGTCTGCTCTTATTTTTTTGTTGCCTGCTTTTTCTCGTACTTTCATACCACTGGCTTTGGAATGCTTAGCGATATTAATCGGCAAAAAATTCCTTCAGCACTGAGCATTGTAAGATTGTGTGTGTTGTCGATTGGCATACAGCTGCATTATGCAACACAAAAACTCATTTGAATAAAATTTATTTTAAATTATGTTATGTTTTTTAATGATACAAGCACAGAGTCGAGCTCTTCCAGCCAGCTTTTCTAACATTTTTCTAGTATTCTTCTTTCTGGAAATGATGAGTTTCATCTTACTTCTTTTTAAGCCATTTTATTATATATTATTCATTTTTATACCCCATATATGGAATATTAAGTATACCACGCCGTTTGTAATATCCAGATTAAACGACGAATCCGGTCAAATATATATATAAATGATCATCCCGATAAACTGAATCGCTGCAGCTGTCCTCCTGTTTACATACAACTACGCTAATTAGTACTTCAGCTTTCGAGATATAGCTCTGAAATTTCGCACACATTTGTTTCTCGCCAAAAAGCTACTTACTTATTGTAATCGCCGATATCGGAACACTATAGCATATAGCTGTCACGTAAACTGACCCATCAAAATTAGTTCCTTGTAAGAAAAAATTTTTTATTTGGTGTGATATCTTCACGAAATTGGGCAAGAGTAATTGCCAATAGCAACCATGCAATATTTGAACAAATTGTTCCGATCGGACCACTATGGCATATAGCTGTCATACAAACTGGCCTATCAAAACTAGGTCCTTGTAAGGAAAAGTTTTGTATTTGACGTGGTATCTTTACGAAATTTGGCATAAATAATTCTCAATAGCCAGTGGGTAATATCCGTAAAAATTGTTCAGATCGGACTACTATAGCTTATAGCTGTCATACAAACTGATCCATCAAATACAGGTCCTTGTACGAAAAACTTTTTTATTTGAAAAGGTATCTTCACGAAATTTGGCATGAGTAATTTTCAGTAGCAAATAAATAATATCTGAGTAAATGATGCAGATCAAATTACTATAGCATATACGTGCCATACAAACTGACACATTAAAATTATATCCTTGTATAGAAAACTCCTTTATTTGTCGAGATATCTTCATAAAATTTGGTATGAATAATTTTCAATAGCAACTGATCAACATCAAAACAAATTGTTCAGATCGGTCCACTATATCACATAGCTGCCATACAAATCGACCGGCCAAAATCAAGAAAAATATATTCTTATACCTCTTTATGCCACAATAAATGCACTTTTGAATTGTTTTTCGCTTTTTTTTTTTTATAATTTTTATATAATTTCTATTCATTATTTTTATTCTGCATTAATAAAACCTCCAATCACCAAACTCAAGCACGCATCCTTCATGCAACCAATTAGCTACTTTCACTACACACACCGCTAAACCTCGAAACACAAACGTAATTGCATTGCATAAGCCAATAATTGCTTAGATTGACGCGTATCAGTCATGTTCACAAGTTGGTCAAGCCAAATAGACAATTATTAAACACAACAAAGGCCAACAAAAAAAGTCAACAATTATGTTGCATTTAATGCGGTTGAGTGGCACAGCGCACTCAGCCAAGCCAACGCACCGCTAGACGAATGTGTTTACACACACATAAGCATATCACGTGACATGTTTGTGTGTATGTGTGCAGCGTGTTTACTAGCTATCATATGTGACGTTGTAGCCACTCACAGCGGTTAACTGAGTATCACACGCCAGTTAGCGTCACATTGTTGTTATTGTCTATTATTTGCCTAATATTGGTGGCAATATATTTGTTTAGCACACATACTATTAGTAAGTGTGAGTACTAATAGTGAGTGTGTGTTGCAAAGTTAATCGAATTTGTCTGCTTACGGTTATCTCGTGTCCAGTTTGCGTGCAACCAAGCAGTCGGCTGTTGCAACATTGATAAGTGTGCGATTGTGGCATGTGATATCGATGACGAAAATTGAATAAATAGGTGTGCACGCTTTTTTGTTTAATTTACACCGTTTTTTTTTTTGGTTTTTGGTTTAGAATTCCGTTTTTCTTTTTCCCTGTTTGCTTGCTGCCACATTTACAGTATCGCCGTCTCATAAATTTTCCAGTGTTTTTCTAGTCTATTACACGCAAGCGCTTAACGCGTGGCTGCCTTTTATGCCACTTGCACGACGTCTAGTACAAATTTCACATGCTTATATGTATGTGCATAGAGGGTGCCTATTTATGCGTCGCCGCATACCCTAATTTGGCTTAAGTGAAATTAGTTGTAATAAAACGCTTGGAAATAAAACTTAGTTATGCAGATATTTGCTGGCGACAACCCCTCGCTGCCGAGCGCACTCACATAAAAGCTACGTTTTTGTTGTATATTTTTGTTTGTTTGTTTTTTTTTTAGTACCGAGCCACTTATGCCAACCCTATAATTAGTTTAGCAAGACAAAGTGGCCGTTGATGCTACTGTCATATTATTAGCTTGCTCACCGACCAACACTTGATAAAAGGAAGTTGATAGAAGTGAGGGTGAGAGACCTGCCGGCATATTTATAGAGGTCAAAAGACACAATTTTACCTGCAATATGCATACATGTCACTAACTGTGGCGCGACTGCTTTAGTTTTATTCGCAACTTTTTTTTTATTAATTTAAAATTTTTTTTTTTTTTTAATTTTATTGTTTTTTTTTGTATTTTTTTTTTTTTAATTTTTTTTCTTTAAGTTTTTTTTTTTTTAAATTGAAAATTATTATTTTTTTTTTACATACTCCTATATTTGTCTGACCTGCTCAGCTAGCATAGTCACTCTCCAGCTCCTTAGCACTGGTATAACCGTATCATATGTGTCAACTCCCGTGTTGAACGCTCATTCACATGTTGACAGCGCTAAGTTGACCAGCGCATTGACATTTTTGTCAACTGTCAGTTGCTTGTCAAATAGCTGCTTTGACGTGCATACACACAAACATACACTTGAGTGCCTTTACTGGGTTACTTGGCGTTGTTTTCGCTTCGTACGCATCGTGAGTGTGTTTGTAGCTGCTGCTGGCAGTCAACTGCCTTACTTTCTTGCTTTGGCAGGTAAATAAACACGCATTTCACTATGTGGCACGTCAAGCGTGAAATTTCTTGCGTAAACGAAAATTGTGTGCGTTTGGTATTTTTATAACAAATTTTAATTATTTTCTTTTCTCTGTTGAGTGGCTTCTTAGCCTAAAAGTCCGCTAGCTCATACGTTTACTATAACCATTTTTCATTTGCTGATTTTTATATTTATTACTTTTACTTCACTCGTCTATTGTTTATTCTTATTTGGTATTCACTTCTTCCTTTCTTCATAAAACAAAAATAAAAACAAATACGTAAACGCCTAGCGAACACTAGCATTCTACTTTTATGCATTTTTTATTAGCGTCTTCGGCTTTGACAGTCACCTAGACCGTCCGGCTTTGACTTCGCGGCATTCTAACTGCATTTCGTGCGTCCGCAAGCGTTGATAATTAAAAAATAAAATAGCAATAAAACGTAGGAAATTTGTATTGTCTGGCAGCAATTTATGTTTGTCATAGCTGGCGGTCAGTCAAGGGCAACGCTTTGGTGTTAAGAAACGCTGGTTTAAGTCTGTGTTTGTTGATGTGTGCTGTTGTTGCATTTTTATGGCTTGCGGCAAGGTTGCTGCTTGGCACAGGATGACATTTTTATCGTTACTACTTCCGCATTTGTTGCAAGGCATGCATAGTTTCTATTTTGAGCACTAAAGTTGCCTTATGCTAGGAATAATATATAATATTCTTAGAACAAATTTTATCTTAAATATTTTTTTTTAGTTTTTCTTCTTCAAGACTTTATCTTAAATACTATTTCCTTCAATTTTACTTCTTCAAGACTCTTTTCAGCCAAATTTTTTGAAAGATATTTCATCCAAGAAAAACGTTTTCCATACCAGGACTAAATTTTGATCATTCAGTTTGTATGGCAGCTATATGCTATAGTGTCTCGATCCCAACAATTTTTTCGAATATTTTACCGTTAGCTTGACATTATCTCTGTAAAATTTCGTGAGGTTATCTCGTCAAATAAAGAAGTTTTCCATACAAGGACTTGATTTTGATTAGTCAGGTTGTATGGCAACCTTAGGCTATTATGATCCGATCTAAACAATTTTTTCGGAGATTGCATGCTTGTCTTAGACAATAATCTGTACCAAATTCCGTTAAGATATCTCGTCAAATAAAAAAGTTTTCCATACAAAATATTGGTTTGGATTGCATAGTTTATATGGCAGCTATATGCTATATTAGTCCAATCTTGACAATTTCTTGGGATATTAAATCTTTGACTTGGTGAATAATTCTTGTCAAGTTTCGTGATGATATCTCAGCAAATAAAAAATGTTGCCATACAATAACTTGATTTCAATCATGCAACCTGTACGGCAGCTATATGCTATAGTTGACCGATATTGACGATACCGACAAATGAGTAGCTGCTTGAAGAGAAAAGAACGCATGCAAAATTTCAATTCGATATTTCTGAAGCTGAGTGACTACTTCGCCTATATGCAGCTTAACAGACCATCAGCTCGTCACACTGATAACTTATAAACATACATATGTGTATATCTTACAACAAACTGCTTCCAAAATTACCGCTTCAATAACAGTTATTTAGTGACCTATTTACAAAAGCAACAGCTTTAAGTTCCCATGAAAATCTTTCCTCAAATTCACTAAAACTGCTATGTGGCATGGTAATTAAGGTGCAACAACTTACAAGAGGAGGCGTTATTTCATAAGTACACACATAAATGCATAAATGCCAGTACAACAGCAAATAAGCAGTAAACAATTATAATACAAGAATTTAAATTCAAACAATTTCGCTTAGAATGCGTTTTATAAAACAACAAATGCAACAAACAGCAAAGCAACTTCGAGTTTCTAAAATCCCCAACAATGCTACAGCAAAAAACATGCTTTCTTTACAACATATAATACTACATGCTTATGTAAAGTAGTACTTAAATGCCACCTCATACAATTTGTCCGCCCACCATTTACAATTATTAACTACAACAACAACATAGCAAGCTGCATGCCACAGCAATTTGTGTAACATTTAATTTCAAATAATAACAACAATCTGCTATTGAATTTAAAATTTTAATGAACACCTTCGCGCGCTGACGTTTGGCTATGCTGTGGCATGACTGCTGTTGCCACACTTTACAATTACACCACTTTATATAAGTATTTGTGTATATACACTGCTTTCTATGCTTATTTATGACTGTTGGTATTTTTCTGACAAGTCATTGTCGCTGCCGCAACAGACCAGTCAGCACAACAACGACAACAACAACTTATGTTTGTTATTACAAGCCAAATGCGTTGTAGTATGACTGACTGGCATGTTGAAGCAAGCCAGCGCTGCAAAAGTTATACGCACAGTAGAAAATAATGAGTAACAAAAACAACAACAAGTTTCGTAACTCTATTTTCAACAAATCAACCGTCACACTCAACACTATGGCCATGCTGATGTTGCAACAATCGCAACACCCACAGGCGCTTTCATGCTGTTCGCCTTTTGTTTTTTATGTATTTTGTGTAAATTTTCAATTTGGCTTTTTCTACTCATACACACACATGCACCCACATGCCGACGAAATGGCCAGAAATTATTGCTGCATCACGGAATTTAAGCGTGTTGACGTTGAGTACAGCATAATTGAAGGAAAGTCCAAACAAAATTTATGTGCGCTGTTATTTGTAGTATGGCACAGGGTTGCACTTTTCAGGAAAGCTTAAGTAAATATGTCATAATTTATTTGTACAACAACAAAGTTTTGTCTAAAAAAATATTTTTATAAATATTAAATTTATAATTATTTTAAAATATTAAATATTAAAAAGAAATTTAAAGAAGTATTGATATGAAAAAAAACGTTTGAAAAAATTTTGAAATTTAAAAAAAACAAAAATTGGAAACTGAAAAAAAAAATTTTTAATTTTAAATTAAAAAAAAATTTAAAAAGTTTCAAAATTAAAAAAGTTCTGAAATTAAAAAAAACAAGGTTTTTTTAGAATAGAGATTTGAAATTGAAAAGAATTATGTTTGAAAAAATTTTAAAATTTTTTTGAAAAAGTTTTGAAATTTTTTTGAAAAAGTTTTGGAATTTTTTTTTTTGGTTTTTAATATTTTTTTTTTGGTGGTTTAATATTTAATATTTAGATTAAAATTAGTGCCAACCATCAATCATTAAACTATGAATACTGAATTTGTTGTATATGTACACATATTTATTTAAAAGAGGTTTTTCTTATTTTTATTGAAAATACTCTTTTCTGAAAATTAAAAAAAAAAGTTTGAAAAATTACTTTTCTGCTAAAATCTTCAAATGATAAATTGCCACAAAACATTAGAGCACACGATCATTCATTAATTACATATATCTGTACACATTATTTGTTTTAGGTTTTTTTTGAAAATTTTTTCGAAAATAATTTTTTTTTGAAAAATTTTGATTTGTTTTTTTAATTTTTTCCGTACTTCTCCAATTAAAAATTAGTGGCGTTTATTAAATAATAAATACTGGATTTACATACACTCACAAATAATTATTTAAATTTGTTTTCGAAAAAAAATTTCGAAAATAAACAAATCAGATTTTTTTTCGAAAAACCAAAATATCCAAAATTTTTCGAAAAAATTCGTACAAAAATTCTAAAATTTTGTTATAGTTTCGGAAAAAAAATTTTCGAAAATAAATAAGTCAGATTTTTTTTTCGAAAAACCAAAAATTCCAAAATTTTTCGAAAAAATTCGTACAAAAATTCCAAAATTTTGTTATAGTTTCGAAAAAAAATTGAAATTTTTTTCCACCTAAACTTCATTTTATAAATTAGTGCCAACCATAATTCATTAAACTCCACTAAAAATAGTAATTTTGACTTATTGTTGCCACATTTGTTGAATGTTTTTCCAAAAAAATTTATGCCAGCAATTTTTCACTTTATTTCCCCACACTACTTCTGCACTTTTTTGTTCACCACTAAAACGCTTTTAAGTGCCATTAAGGCAGGTGCGTTCATTAACTGTCATTATGACTGATTTGTTTGCTAATGCCACATCCAACCACGCCACTATACGTTTATTTACCGCATAGACTGTTGCTAATGCTATTTTTGTTATTTTTAACCGTAACCATAGCATATAAAAATTTCCAACACCACAAATGCCATTTTTGAACTCATCATGAAACACGCAAAATTCTAAGCAAATATTAGCGAGCATATGGCAACACGCGAAAAATGAGTTTACCGTTATACGTACAATGAATAGCCGGAAAGGTGTTGATGGCCGCACGCTTAGCGCCGCTCAAACCACCAAACTACGACAGGAAGTTCGTAAATTTAGCGCCATAAATGCGCTGCCATCACTGCCGGACCCGGACCCGGACTCATGCCAAAAGGTGTGATCGTGAAAGCTGGCGAAACAGCAGTGCCAAAACAAAAGCGTAAACAAAAATAAAATTTATAACTGTATTTTGTGTGCTTTTATTTTGTTTCTAATTAAAATTGACAGCTGTATAATGGTAGGTGGAAATTGCACAAGTCAAACTTAATTGCGGTCTGTTTTCTTTTCTCTTTTTTGAGGCGAAGTAAGTAGATTCATGCTGAAGGTTTTGTATATGCATAAACATTTCCATATTTAAAAGCTTAGCAGCAATAAATAAATTATATTATGTCTACATATGCGAAGCTTGCTAATTGACATTTTCATGCCTGTCACGCGGCATTTGCCGACCGTCACTCTGTGGCGCTGACAGCCAATGTGGTTGCCGGACTCACGTGTGGCATACAGACTTCAAATAATAATTACAAAAGATGCTCCGCTAATCTAAGGCATACCGCGACAGATTTGCTTGGTAGTAGGTATTTTAATTTTTAATTGAATCTTAAGATGACTATGACAGCGTGACAAATGACAAGTTCTGAAGGAAATTTGTTTCCTTATAATGATGTTAAGGAAAATCTTTATTTTGAAGTAAAGTTCAGTGATGAAACTAATAGGAAAATTTTTATTTTTAAACTTACCGCGTAAAGTTCCGAGTACCGTCATAAAACTAATTGACAAGGCAGCTACGAAACCCTTCATTCCACATTTCAGTTACTTTTGGCGTCGGCTAAAAGCATAGTAAATCAATAAAAATTATCAGTTAGTAAATGAGTGATTGAGGCAAAGCAAAAATGTTCGAAAATATGGGAAAAAGTAAGCACATAAACTTATTGTTAAGCTTGAAAGCTTTTTATAAAGCTTTACTGTCATAACTTCGTAGCATTGTGTGCTTAGCTTAAAATAAACTTACCGTCTAAGGCACTTAGCTCAGCTTTAGTATGAAATATATGTTTACTTAGAGCTGCATTTTAGTTTTACCGTCTCAAAAAGCTTATAAAACGCAGCTTAAATGCAAAAAGAGCTTTCAGCAGTTGCAAACCTTGACTTGGCTCGTCGAATCTAACTGAGTTAGAATTATTGAGTAATATTTGTGTAAATCGTTCACTCAAAGTAAAAAGTCTCACGTTAAAATGGCTTAAAAAAGCTTTAAAACTTAAATATCTGAAAAAGCTTTAAAGGCTTATAAAGCCACAGATCACATGGCCAAAATATGAATTCAACTAAGCTGAAACTAAAACTAAGCTAAAATTTTCCGCCTAAAGAGCTTATCAAATGCGAGCTTAAAGCTATTAAAACTCAAAAGGAGCTTTTAGAGGTTGCAAAGCTTGAATTCATGTGACTGATCGAACTGAGTTATAATTATTGAGTAACATTTGTGTAAATCTTTCACTCAAAATAAAAAGCTTCACGTTAAAATGGCTTAAAAAGCTTTACAAAGCTTTAAAAACTTAAAAAACCTTATAAAGCTACGTATCTACCGATCATCTGACTAAAATGGATATTACACTTAATCGAAGTGCTTTAGTAGTATCGCTACTTTGCTTGAAAAGCTTTGCGTTTATCTTATATAACTGTAGTTTAAAGCTTTAAAAGCTTACAGAGCTACTATCTGCAGATCTCGTATTTAAAATTCGGATTCTACCAAATCGAAAAGCTTTAATAGTATCGCCTACTTCGTTTGAAGGGCTTCTCGTTTAGCTAACTGTAATTTGTATCTTGGTAGTACTTTCCATATAACACTCTAAGCTTCTATTACTGATATCTGCCGCACAAGAGCGACATTTCCGTATAACTAATGAATAATGCCAGTAAAAATTTCAGCAAATCTCCAAACTAATTTCGGTTTATGCAAATTAACTTGAAATCAAACTTCCATAAAATCCACAACACAATCAAGCACGTCATTCACTCATTCACAACTCAAGGAAAAATCTTTAGAAACGCAAAAAAACAAAAAAAAAAACAAAAATCGAAAACAAATTTAAGCCACTGCCAGCAACTTGCAATAACAGCAAAAAAAAACACATAACAGGATAACTAAAATGGCCGAAAAAGCAAATTCGAACTTTGGACAAGCACTCAAGGCAAACGGCTGAGCACAAAAAAGAGCCAGTGTGTCTCCACAAAGCCCGAAAGCCTGGCAAAGTACCGAATCGGCTATGTGTTTGCTCTATAAATATACGTGTATGTATGTATATGTGCGTGTGTGTGGCAAAGTGATTAATGTTTTGGTTTGAACTGAACTTTTAATGCCGCACAGTTAAGTGAAATATGTGTTAAAGCTGCGAAAAGTAGAGGACACAAAAATTAAAACTAAAATAGGGAGAAAGGCAGAGCCAAACTGGAAAAAAGTTTTAGGCAATCGAAGCATGCAAACCGGCATGTCAATTACGAAAGGAAAATGAATTGCGAAGAGCAAAAGCTTTTGCCATGAAAAATTAAAATTTTTTGTTCGAAAATGAATAGTGTTGCTATTGGGGGAAAAAAATTACAAAAATAGTGGAAGCGTAACCTACGCCTAACGAAAAAACGAAGAGTGATGCATTAAAGGTGAGACCAGCTAAGCATAAGAGCGTGAAGAGTTGAGCTGTTTGATAGCTGCGAAAATAAACTTATAAAAAATCGAATAATTTTAGATTTATTATAAGAAAGTTTCGAAATAAATGCGCTGGAAATAAAAACGAAGGTCACATCGCAACAGAAATAGTATGACAGAAATAGCATAACTCACTCAGCGCTTGAGAGCAAGGATTACACTAAAAAAAAGTCAAGCCAAAAACTACAGAAATACTCTTCAAACCCACACGCTGCTAATTTTATACACTCACTCCGCTTGCGGATATGCCAGATTTGCATGCCGCCCACATTGACCGAGAGCGAAAACTTTTTAATACCGTTAATTTGTTGCAGATTAAAGTATTGTTGCCACTTTGACATTTGCAAAAATTGTCATGCCAAAAATATACTGCACGAAAATAACAAAGTTCGCCAGTTTTTCGTACTTTTTTTTAGTTTTTTGGTCAAACCAAATGACAAACTTTAAAGCGTATCAGAAAGTCGAATGAGTTTTTGTCCACGCCGCTTTCAAATGTATGCCAAAAGCATTTTTCTATGAAATCGCTAAAAAACCCCGGAATTCCGCAGTGTTAGTGTAAAAAGTTATGGTGCGTTAGAGCGAGATAGCCATATGAAAAGTTAAAGCGTTAAAGTTCATGCCAACTCTAGTGGCGCTGGCTTGACAAGCCTGACAGGCGACACAGTTTGACAGTTCGCGCGATAAGCAATGAGCGTGGGCGGCGTGAGTGCGTACAGCAAGCATGTAAATATACAAATGGGACTGCAAGCTGCTGTGGCAAGGATTTTTGTGAAATTGAGTGCATCACAGTTATATAAAAGTTATGTTTGATAAATGGAAAAAAATTTAATTAATTTTAATTTTATTATTATTGAGTATAAAATTGCATTCGATTATACGTTAGGGTGGGTACAAAAAAAATATTATTTTTTTCGCTTGGTACTCTGACAATTATTTAATCAAACTTTAGACGTTAATAGCTTTAAACGGTTAGTTTTGCGAAATTGTCGTACAAGACCTGTTTGTAGAGCATTCAATTTCCCACAAAATCTATGAAATGAGATTTTTCTTTAGCGACATTTGAATTTTTCTATTTGATACTAAGACAAAATTGGAAAACTGTATGAGGAGAATATTGCCATTAAACTTACATAAGCGCTATTACTGGAAGTTCTAAGAGTATATTTTTTTAGGGTAAAAGTAAAAAAAAAATATTTTTTTTGACTCACCCTAATATACAGTTTTTATAAAGCACAACTATTATTTCTCTGTTTAAGTACATATTTTTAAGAGTAAAGAGTGAAAAAAATATTTCTTTTTCAACCACCATAATATACAATTTTTATAAAATACAACTATTTTTTTCAAATTTTAGTAAATGTATATGAAAAATATATTTGAAAAATAAATTGAAAAAAACTTTGAACTTTTCTCATTCGTTTTTCATAAGAGCTAGTTGGGAGAGGTGTCAAAGAGCCTATTTTTTTTTCTGAGTAAAAAGTGAAATAAAAAAATTTCTTTGTGCACACCCTAATATACAATTTTTTTAATAAACATAACTATTTTTAACTGTCTAAGAACCTAAATTTTCAGAGTAAAAATTAAAAAAAAAATGTTGACCCACCCTAATATATATTTTTTATAAAATACAACTATTTTTTCCAAATGTATATACGAAAATAAAATTTTTTCAACTTTGAACTTTTCTCACACTTTTTCTCTTTTACATAAGGTCTGATATTTGAAGAAGTGTCTAAAAGCCTATTTTTTCAGAGTAAAAAGTGAAAAAAAAAATTTTAACCACCCCTAATCAGATTTTATAAATTCCAACAATTTTTTCTCTGTATAAGACCTAGACCAGTTTCCAAAATAAAAAGTAAAAAAATATTTTTGTTTTACCCACCCTAATGTACAGTTTTTACATAATACAACTATTTTTCCAATTTTAACAAATTTATATAAAAAAATTTTAATTTTTTCAGCTTTCAATTTTTTCCTCACTTTTTGTCTTCCTATGCTATATACATATAAATTATGCAATCTGTCAGTTCCTAAAATATTAGGCCGCCGAAAAGTTATTGACTGCCGCCACGCCATCAAACGGCGTATAATTGACTTAAACAGCTAATTAACAAATTCCTTTTAATTGTCAAATTGTATTAATGTGTCGCCATGAAAATGCTGAGTGCTGTAGCCCACAGTGCAGTGTTGCATTGCAAGCATTACACATTTTATTTACGCCACCAAGTGAGGGGCGCGACGGCACGTAAAGTCAATAAAGTCATTTTATGTGTCAATTCGATGACTTCCATTTGGGCTGTTTGTTGTCTGTTGTTGTGTTGACAACTGTAAAAATAAAAGCTAAAATCTATTAGAGTGGATATGAGGTGGATGGGTGTGTGCAGTTGACGACAGGAGTGTGGCTGGAAGGGAGAACACATAGAAGACATTAGCAGGCTTTCAAAACAAAAGTTGAAGCGCGTATATAGGGTGGGGAGGTAGATAGTGTGGGTGCAGTAAATGACACAGGGTTGCTATTTTTACATTTACTTGTTTCTTTTTTATTGAAAAGCATATTTAAAATAAAATATTATCAAGAACTAGACACTCAGTTATGGAGGTATCGAACTGAAATTTTGTGCACATCTTTTCCTTACTAAAATGCTGCTTTTTTTGTCGGAATCGTCCTTATGGGATCACTATAGCATATAGCTGTCATATAAACTGGTCGATCGAAATCCAATCCTTGTATGGAAAAGTTTTTTATTTGGTGAGATATCTTCATGAAATTTGGCTGAACTTATTATTTCGATCAACGATTCAATATCTGAAGAAATCGTTTAGATCGGATGACTACAGCGTACAGCTGTCATACAAACTAATTCACCAAAACCAAGTGCTTGTATGGAAAAGTTTTTTATTTGGTGAGATATCTTCATGAAATTTGGCTGAACTTATTATTTCGATCAACGATTCAATATCTGAAGAAATCGTTTAGATCGGATAACTATAGCGTACAGCTGTCATACAAACTAATCCTCCAAAATCAAGAGCTTGTATGGAAAAGTTTTTTATTTGATGAAATATCTTCATGAAATTTGGCAAAAATTATTTTTTAGAACAAAAATTTAATATCTGAAGAAATTGTTCAAGTCGGACTACTATAGCATATAGCTGTCATACAAACTGATAATAATTAAGAGCTTGTATGAAGATTTCTTTATTTGAAATGAAAATTGGTACAGATTATTGTCCAATGCAACGTTACAATATCTCTAATATATTTATTTATACATGTATTTATTTTTGTATATATGTAAATATGTTGTCACCCACTTTTTACTAAAATCTTACCCCAAAACGCACGAAATTCCACAATGAAAATGGAAAGCAATTGATCACTCGCAATTGTATAAATATTTATATGTATATGTGTATGTGTGTACGGCTTTAAATGCATTTTCGAAAAACAAAAAGCAAACACACACTCATATACACTGGCAGCCTGGAGACATTTCAATATGTCACACAATAAAAACCACAATTAATTTTCCACCAAATGTGGCAGCTACTACAATACAGCGAGCAATGAAGAAGCGCTATAAGCTGACAGCTTCTTGTATATATATTATTCTTGTGATCTTTGTTTTCTATTTGCTTTTGCTGCTTAATGTCTCGGCGCGCTTGTTAATGCCACTGCAATGGTAATGGCTTGTCATGTGGCAGAGATGACAGAGAGTGCAGCATTGGTTTCGAAAAAATTACAATAGAAAGATTTTTGTACAAAAAACAATATTTTTATTAAAAAAATATTTTTTAAAATAAAAATAAAAAAAATTTTTTTTTAATATATTTTTCATAAAAAATATTATAAAAAAAAATATTTTCATTAAAAAAATATTAATTTCTTAAAAAGAAATTATTTTTCATAAAAAAATCTTTCACATAAAAATATGGTTTCTGAAAAAAATTAATATTTTCATTAAAAAAATTACAATGAACAAAAAAATTTTCTAAAAAAATAAAAAAAAAAATATTTTTAAAAAATTTAAAAAAGTATGGTTTCGAAAAAGTTAAAAGAAATATTTTCATAAAAAAAATATTTTCATTAGAAAAAATATTAATAATAATTATAATATTATAATATTTTTTTCTTAAAAAAATATTAATTTCTTAAAATGAAATAATTTTTCATAAAAAAAATCTTCACAAAAAAGTATGGTTTCGAAAAAAACAATAGAAACATTTTTATAAAAAATATTTTCATTAAAATTTTTTTTTAGAATATTAATAATATTAAAAAAAAAAAATAAAATATTAAAAAAAAAAAAAATAAATAAATTAAAATAATATTAAAAAAAAAAAAATTTTTTTTAATTTTTTTTAATATTATTATCATTCTAAAAAAACTTATAATGAAAATATTTTTTATAAAAATGTTTCTATTGTTTTTTTCGAAACCATACTTTTTTGTGAAAGATTTTTTTTATGAAAAATAATTTAATTTTAAATATTATTTTAATTCATTTTTTTTAATATTATTAATATTTAAAATTATAAATTAAAAAAATTTTTTTTTAATTTTTTCTCAAAAAAAAATATTTTTTTATTTATATTATTTTTTATTTTTTTTTTATTTTTTGAATTCATATGAAGCTTCCCCACTAGCACCTCTGCAAGCGATTGGCCCCAACGCTAACCACAGCTTCGCTACAAATGACTTTCATAGGTGTTTCTAACGGTTGGTTGTAGAGACAGCACCTTCTCACAACTGCAGTTATACACAGTAGACGTTACATAAACATATAGGATATGCATGTTCTTATGTGTGCGCATACATATAGTGTATGCTGCATACGAACATCCGTTTCCGTTTGCGCTTGTCAACTGACATTGTCATTGTACTCTAACTCCAGACAAGTAGTTAGCCATCCAGCAGCCGCCAAAACCAACAACGCCACGCAGCATAACACTACACCCTCAATTTACAACAACACACGCATACACTCAAATATACATTTATATACTTCATAACGCTGGCTGGCAAATGTTGGATTACGTTGACTGCAAAAATATATTAAGTTGATAGCGGTCGGAAATGCAAATGATACAAAAAGTAGCTGCATATATTTATATATATTCATGTATATGCGTGTGTGTTTGTGTGCTGCACTAGCATTGGGTAAACTTTTCTGCACCGCAAAATTATTTCTGACTTATGTTTTAAGTGAGGTCAGCAGCAGCCAACAGCTGGTGTGCTGCGGAGCTGTTGCTGCTGCAGCTTGTAGGGTTACCCGGCAGTCTTGCCAGACCGCAAAGCAGCTGTGTAGCTTTCTATTTAATATTTCATAACCTTTTTTTATATTTTAGCTTTTTCATTCTTGTTTTAGCTTTAGTAATAGTTCGATACTCGAGTGCGGCAAAAACTTTGCATTTTTTGTGCTGCCAGACTGAGCGTAATATGCAAATATTTCAGCATATTTCGGCGCAGTCTGCTTGTGCTCAGCAAAATTATGCAGCGTTTTAATTAATTTTTGGCGGTCTGTTGGCGCTCAAGTTTAGTGAGAGTGAAAATGCAGCTTTGATTACGCTGTGGCGCCAAAATTTATGCAACAGCATGTTGATTATTTCACTTTTTTCTTTGTTGCTTTTTGTTTAGTTTTACATTGCAGTTTTTAATTCGTTGCATTAATATTCTGTTTTTGTGTGTGGCTGTTAATTGAAAACTGCGTTGCTGGGCAAGTTTTTGCCTGTCACTCGGGTTTGAAATTGAAATTATATATAAATTGTGTAAAAGCGAAATTTAATTGGCTTATGAAAAGTGAAATGAAGCAACAGATTTTAATTAATCGAAATGCGCGCATAAATTTGTTTATCAACAAATTGTTGCGGTGATTAAAACGAGTTCTATTGTTCCTAAAATACAATGGAAATATGTGCGAGAGTTAAAAAAATTCGCTATTTCCGGGGGAAAAAAATTTTTTGAATATGATTTCAACATAGCTGTAAACTACTTTTTGTGCTGAGCATAATTAATTGCGAGAAGTTTCTTATGAAAAATATGTGAGCGGGGCAGTTTTCTGTGAAATGAAGAGTAGATATTTTGTAAGCTGCCCTTAATTATATTAAACAACGTAATTTCAAAAGCAAATATCAGCAATTTCAAGAAATTTTAAGAAAAAATATTTCAATACAATTTTTGAAACAACTTTTTTTTTTGTTTTCTTAGAGAATTTTCTCACCACAACAGTGCTTGATAATATTTTGTTTTAACTTTCACGATAAATCACATATTTTTTACCCTGAAAAAGATGTATAAGGTTTGTTACGAAGCTTGCAACAAGCAGTGTGAAGCGTCGGAAACCATGTAAAATATATTTACATTTTTTTTCCTATGTAAATGTACATATCTGCTCACCGTCACGAATTCAGTCGATTCACCCACATGAATCTGTCTACCTATATATACTCGAACAAGTCCCACAATCTTTGAGATATCGATCCGTCCTTTTGCACACTTCCATTTCTCTTCAAGATGCTGCTCATTCGTCGAAATTGCCGTTATCGAACAGCTAAAGCATATAGCTACCATACAACTGATCGGTTAAAATCAAATCCTTGTATGAAAACTTTTTTATTGGAAAAGATATCATCATGAAATTCAGTGTGAGATATTCCTCAATGAAACCCTACATTATTACAAGAAATGGTTCAGATCGGATTAATATAGCATATAGCTGCCATACAAACTGACCCATCCAAATGAGTACTTGTAAGAAGAACTTTGTTATTTGAGGAGATATCTACATGAAGTTTGGCATGGAATATTCTCCAATGCAACCCTACATTTTGTGTAGAAATGGTTCAAATCGGATTACTATAGCATATAGCTGCCATACAAACTGACCGAGCCAAATTCAGTCCTTGTATGGAAAACTTTCTTAGTTGACGAGATATCCTCACGGAATTTGGTAAATGATATTCCGCAATACAGGTCTATACTCTCTTAAAAAATAGTTTAGATCGGACTATTATAGCATATAGTTGTCATACAAACTGACCGTTCAAAATCATGTTAAAGATTTCTTAACCCCTTTGGCGCTATAAAAAGGCAACTGTAAAGGGTATTATAGCACGATGCAACTAAAGTTAATGTTGTTTCTTGCTTATATTTTTGAAAGCTTTATTTAAAAATTCTAATACTTCTACTTGACAATATTATTCTCTACACTCCTCATTATATGAACTTGTGAAACGCTTGAAAAATAAGCATTTATGACAGAAATTACAAATCTCTTCTTCACTATGCTCAATTTAAGTCTCAACAGCGATAACTTAATCTCGTTGCCTTTGCTTGGAAACCCATACCACATAATTGCCCACAAAATTAAGCCGTTAATGCTGCTTTCCATACAATAATACGACCAGAAGAGCAAGCAATCACTGATATTTCACTTATTTACTACGCTCTGTACTTTAATTTCTATTTATATATAAAACACACTTTTTGTTGCGTCCGATATTGATCGGCCCAAAAGTGATATTTTCTTTTCTTCTGTCGCACACCGAAAACCACAAGGAAATGACGCATTTGTAGCCACAGGCCACAACACGGCAACAACGACAAACAATTACGGCGCCAACAGAAATTTTTCAAATATTATTTTACAATACAACAACAGCAATGGCCGCACAAAAAGCGTGTGCAGACTTATCAGCGCGGCAGCAATCTTCTTGTACACCACACCCTGAGCGCTGAGGGGCTACGAGCGAGCAAGTCAAGTAGGCAAGCCACCGAGCAATTGTAAGGAAACAGAAATAAAAGTACGCACAGGAAATACAATGCCAGCTAAAAAGAATTTCAGTTTAACTGTCTTTCTCTGCAACACACGAAAACTTGGCCTTTTGGCGTTTGCTGCGCGTGTTGCGTCGTCTTCATTTCGTTTGGTGAGTGGTGTGGCACCAACCACTACAACACTGGCGTATCAAATTCGCTGCACAATGACATAGAATGCGCAGGCATGCAACGCTGTTCTTCAACACTTTTTTCGTTACAAAGTTCTCGCATTTATTGCTACGCGCTTGCTCCTTTTGCGGTCACTTTGCAGCAATGGACAGTCTTGAGCGGCCACAACGTGAACCCACGTCTACGGTATACAATATCAAGCCGTCGTGTCTTTTCAGCGCTGAAAGCGTGTGGGACGCGTGTACACATATGTGTGTATGTATGTATGCTGTTATTATTATTTATTTACATTTCATTGTGCATTATTCGTGTAAATTGCATTTGGCATTGCGTTTAAAAAGCGTGAGATAGTAATTTAGAAATCTCAAAATAGCCACAAGCCAAAAAGTCGAAGTGCGCGGTGTTCATGTATGTGTGTGTGCATGTCCAGCACATTACAACAGCTAAAATTACTATTGCTGCTGTGAAAAGACGTGTGAGCAACGCTTAAATTTATTTTAAAGTAGAATTTTGTGTACGTAAATTGCTGGCTGTTGCGTGGTTAGTGCTGAGGCGAGAGGCAGCTAGTACGCAATTAGCATTAGGATTTGACAAAGTTCAATAACGGTACTAATATTTAATCAAGATCCTTATATAAATCTATAGCTTTCTATCTGCTTGATCTATAGATGTTGCTTGTGCTCCTTTATATTACTCAAAGCTGTGGGGATTAACGAATTTCATTCAAAAGCCTGCAGAGCTCATAGTTCTTAACCGATTTATGAAAAGAGACTTACATTAAAGCTAAAATACCATGCACTAGAGCATTTCTTACAGCATAAAGGCGTATGAAACGGTTTGTTTGTATGACAGCTATATGCTATAGTAGTCCGATCTGAAAAATTTGTTCGGAGATTGTGGCGCTGTTTTAAATAATAATCTATGCCAAATTTTGAGTATATAAGTAATTAGAAAAAAATAGTTTTTGTATATAAGAACTGATTTCGATCGAATAGTTTGTATGACAGCTATATGCTATAGTAATTCGATCAGAACCATTTCTAGGGAGAATGTATGGTTGCATAGAAAAACACCACACACCAAATTTTGTGAGGATATCTCGTCAAATAAAAAAGTTTTCCATACAAATACTGTATTTTGATCGGTTATTTTATATGGGAGCTGTATGATATAGCAGTCCGATATGAACTATTTCTAGGGAGAATGTATGATTGCATAAAAAAATATCACACACCGAATTTCGTAAGGATATCTCAACAAATAAAAAAGTTTTCCATACAAGGACTGAATTTTGATCGGTTAGTTTGTATGGCAGCTATATGCTATAGTGGTCCGATGTGAACACAGATTTCTTTCCGGAGATTAAAAAAGCCTTTGTCTTATTTTAAATAATAAGACTGATGCTAAATTTTGTTAATTCAACTCAAGCACATTCTTCTAGAAGCGCGCTAGTTACTTGCGCCTGCTTAAAAATCTCAGCTGTAGAATTCCATATAATCATGAAACGAGCAAACTTAAGTTTTATTAAAGCAGTATAAAGATAATTTATATTTGTCGGCAAAAAAAAAACGAAATTGCCTTAGAACTTTGCTTTATATTATTCCTTATCAAAGCGCACAAAACTCAAGTCTTTAAAAGCGTTTATATAACAACAAAAAATACGTACAAAGCACTACATACACATTTTTTTTTTTTTTTTAATTTTAAAGCACACCGTAATAAATTTTGCGCTTAACAACTGCTTAGCTAAATTAATTTCAAGTCGACGACCCCAAATCCCTACAGTAAATTACCAACCGAAACCGTAACACTTAACGGTATAGACTGCGCACGTCTTATGACGCGCAAATAGCAACAACAAAAATAGTAATAGCAGACTGCCAAGCGGGTGCGCGCAAAAATTTCGCCAAGTAATTAGATTCAGTTAAAAAACGGTAATGTCAGCTTGATCGAGATTTACGAGTGCAATATCCACATAGCAGAGCATGCTGCTAGCACACAGTCACATACATACGCACCGGTAGTAGCCATGCAACAGCCCACACATTTGCGCTATTTAAGCATTTGAGCAGCGCTTTAGCGAGCCACCCAGTTTTTGAGGCGAAATCTGCAGACGATAATGGCCTATAAGCTACTATAGATAAGCGCACACACATACATGTATATATACATATACTGAACACACACAAGCATTGTTGCAACATAATAAATTGCCACTAAGTGCCATTTACTGCTGCTTGAAGGCGCAAAAAACGACGCCTCGTCCGCCGTATAAGTAACTTGCGCGCGCGTTGTTGTTGTTGCGCGCAGTTAACGGTTGAAATTAACACCACTTGTGCTTCCTGTCGCACCACCAATGTCAACACAATAAATATAATTTTCTTAACGCTCATTAAACGGCGTTCAAAGCGCTTTAAAAACGCGCGCCTGCTCAGCGCATTTTGTCACTAAACGCGCGCGCTACAACAGCAGCGCGCAGAGGTTTTGTAATACTCTTATTTAAGCATAAATATATATTTTTAAGTAGCAGCTTGACGCTCACACAAAATTGCGACGATACATGAGATAGCGCCCAGCATTTGTAGCCATTTGTTGCGCGCTGCCGCTTATTTAAGCGTGACTTTGAACGCCAATGCAGCCAGCAGCCGGCAGCGTCGTGCGCGCGTGCAGTTAGGCAATGCGATAGCTATTACATATGTATGTCTTTATAGTGTAACGCCAAGTGTTGACTACTGTCAGCTAAGTTGGTTTAGACCTATGCGGCATTAAATGCTTACATGTCGCCGCACTGCAGCCGCCACCTGTGTTGGCTGCATTGCGCGCCGTTTGATTGTGAACAGCCTAGGCGCTGAGTGGCGTGTAAAAATGACATTACTTGTGTTATTTATGCTACTAATTTCAAGCTGTGGTAAATGTAGGCAGGTTTCCAGAATTTTTTTTCAGTGGCAGCCTAGGTTTGCAGCTTATGGCAGCTCCTGCGCTTGAAAGTGAAATAATTTTATAATGAATTTCTTTGAAAAATGTAAAATTTTTGTCAGCGCTGGCTTAGCAATGCGCAGAGTGAAGTGTTGAGTCGTAGATTACGTACATAGATCCGACTGTCGTGGGAACGGCAGTGAATCATTAGTTTGAAGAACCTCTTACAATTCACTCTTCGCTAGCAGGGTCTTGTAGTCAAGTTCTCGTTGCTGATCAGCGCTTGCCGAGCTCAATAGATATCCATACGTTCAGCGCTGGAACGCAAGAGAACATCGAAAATTTACTCGTTCCAATCGGATGGAATTGTGACGACTTGCAAGTGTCAATCTGTTGCTCTCCATATAAACGCCATACATTCAACTCAGTTGCCAGTTGCATACTTCTCCGCTACGGAATCAATGTATCCATTTTAATGCGCCTTAAGACGACGCTCGTACCATATAGCGGGCGCCCGAAAAAAGTCACTAAGAATCTCGTTTTTACTACTGCTTTTAGCTGCAATTTTTACCAAGCATTCTCCTTAGATTTTTATGGCTTCATGCTCGTAGAACTTTATATGCATAAGTGACCTTATAAATCCACTCAGAACACACTCAAAACACCCTCATATATCAAACTGCGTAAACAATATTCAAACAAAAAAACAAAAACTTGCGATTTATACTTTGTTTTCGCGCGCATAATATTATATTTCTGAGATCCATCAAAATTTTATAACCATAAATCCTGGCAAACAATGACATATAAAATCTCAAGAACAACAACAATGCGCCATGAACATGCAATAACATCGATCAAATGTCAAAGTGACAATTGTGGCAACATCAAATCTGCTAAAAGTTTACACAAGAGAAAGCAAGTGGAGAATACACAGCAAAGCAGGAAAAAGCAGCAAAGTTTCACACGTTGCCCTTAGCGTTTGAGGGACGCACGAAAGCTGGCTGGACGTGGCAAAAAAATCAATAGCCAGCACAACAATGGCAACTGAAGAAGCTGCTGTCAGCTGAAGTTTTAAATTTGAAGTTAGTTGCCAATGCCGTTGCGGCGAAGTGAAGAGCTGGCAACAACAGCAAGTGCTGTCAAATTTCGTAAATGACAATTAATTGCTGGCCATTATTATGATGGACGGGCATACAATGTGGGAATTTGTAAGAAAGTGTTACAAAGCAGAAATAGAAATGACGGAAAAAAAGAAAAATATTCTAACAAAAATAATGTACCGCACGAAAATAATGAATTTATGGGTGGGTGACGGCTAAGCTTGCTGGTGGTGTTGCTGTTGATTTTTTTCGATTTTTTTTAATTTTTTTTATCAAATTTCATTTTCGTGGGTGAGTGAGTGCGTGAAGTGAAGTTTGTAGGAAATTTGTTAACAGCTTGTAGTGCTGTAATATACAGGAAGATTGTTGGAGTCGATTGTGGAGTCAGCCGTAGACGCCTAGAACGTTGAACTCGAGCTTTGATACAGTGTTGCTTTACATGAAGTAAGGTGGGGTTTACACGTTGAATAATGGCTGGGAGACAGCTGTTTAGAGAATGTTTATTCAAACGCTAACTTTCAGCTTAAACATATCTCAGAGTAGAAACAAAACTTCGTGACGCTTTCCCAAAAATGTGGCTTCGTTAAGCGCAGCCACCTTTAGTCTGCACCCAGCCTTAGCCGAAACGCTATAATGTTGTGCGTTAGCGCCATAATGTCATGTTTTATATTCAGCGTAGCAGCGCCAGTACGCAAGCAATGCAACGTTGCTTTGGTAATATAAAATAGCGGTACATGAAAAGGGCTGTTAGTTCGAAAACAAAAAAAAAAAAAAAAAAACCGAAACGAACGAAACTGGAAAATAACTTGTAGCTGTTAAAGTAATGGCAGAAACTTGCTAGTACCGTTAACGCTTCATTAAATTTTATTGTGAAGCACGTTAGCCGAATTACGTTGAAAGAAAATGAAAATTGAAAAAATAACAAAGCAGCGCATAAAGGAAAATTAAATGAAATTGCGTGCTAAGACAATGGAACAAAAGCGCCAAGTCTGGTAAAATGTTGCAGCTATCGAAATTAGTGTTGGGTAAAATGGAAAAATTAATAAAAAATTGTAATAGCGAATTTCATTGAATAAAATTTGATTGGAAATTGCGGAAAAATCAACAAAAATCAAAAAAATTTCAGAAAACATTTTTGCTTATTAAATGTTATTGTAAATAATAAAATTTTAAAGCGCTTGAGGTTAGCGGCTTGTAACTTTTAACACACAAGCGTTCGAATTTTCGCAGCAATTGGGTCGCTCTGATTGAGCTATCTTCAAAACATGCGCATCAGCCGCCACTTCAGTTGTCAAAAACTTTGACTTCTTAGTTTATTTTTTATCTACGGGGAAGAAAGCAATCGATAACCAGGGCATTTTTTGGTCGAGATGAATATTTTAAGTTACTGTAAGCAACACGAATAGCTTTTAATTTCACAAAATACAGATTATTAGCCAGGAGCAGGGCTAAATTCTGCCATGAAACTGTTTAGATGGGACAACTATAATCGAGAGCTGTCATACAAGTTGTAAATTAGGTTTTTCTATAGAAAAGTTAGTTATTTTAGAAGATAGCTGCACGAAATTTGGTACGGAATATAGAATTAGGTAAAGGTCCAATGTACTAAAATATTGTTTAGATCGGTTCACTAAAACATATAGCTGCCATACAAACTGAACGCTCGGAATCAAGGGCTTGTATGGAAAACTTTTTCGTTTGCTAAGATATCTTCACGAAATTTTGCATGAATAGCTTGCCTAAAGCAATGTTATGATCTGTGAAGAAATTGTTCAGATCGAAGCACTATAGCATATAGCTGCCATACAAACTGAACGATCCAGTTCTCGTATGGAATTTTTTTTTTTATATGTGAAGGATATTATAGCTTCAGCGCAACTGAAATTAACATCTTTTTTCTTGTTTTAAATAAAAATTAAAACAAAAATGTAGACAATTTCATGTGTCCATTCGGACTCAACGCCGATAAATCACAACATTTGTACGCGCTAAATAAACTTTTATGCGCACCAATTGCACATGTATGATGTATTATGACATATGCATGTAAATATATGTATGTTATGACATTTTTCAGGCTATTGGCTTTATGCGAACGAATAAACGGACAATAAGCAAGACCTGCTTACACATACAAACCTCACCCAAACACACCCACTCAAACACGACTTGGCAAAGCAATTTTTTCGTGTAATACTTTTGCACACTAACAAATACGAATTTATTTGCTGTGCAATTGCCAATAATTTTGCTATCGAAAACAACAACAATCAAGCTATATTTAGCAAGCCAAATTGTTGTGCGTGAATGTATGTGTAAGCAAATGTGGGCGACAGCTGTTGGCATACAGAAATTTAAAGTAAATACACACATACATATGCAATTTATGCAACAACAAATGCCTTTTATGTATTTATTTAGCATAAATTTTGCATATTTGTGTGCGTGTGTGTTCGGAGCGTGTGTGTTTTTGTGGCAACACCGCCAGCTGTTTGCCGATTGTGCGCCATGTTGTTAAAAACTATGCAAAAACACTGTGCACAATGTGCAGACGCCAATGCCAAGGAGAGTAAAACTAAAATATGGACAAAAACAAAAATAATAACAATAACAAATATAACAACAATTACAAAAAACAAGAGCAACAACGAAAAAAAAATAGTGATAGTGTGCAAAAACGAGTAAAAGGGTGAACGCGCCGCTAAAGTAGTGGATTATGTGCGCTGTGCATGCACTTGTAACGTCTATACATTAGAGCGGGAAGCCAAAAATGGAAAATTTTTTTATTATTTTTTATGTTCTACGCTTCATTCGGAAAACCTTCGCTTAAGAGACGATGATTTTAAAACTGTTTTCGAGTCAGCGAGTTTTAAGGTGAAAAAGTATAAGAAATCTGAATAATCGGTTGTATGGGCGATATATGCTATAGTTGTCCGATCTGACTGGTTCCGACATATAATCAATAGAATATCAAAATGCACCTACCTATAAAATTTCATTCGAATATCTTTAAAACTAACGAACAATTTTTTTTTAATTTTTAGAAAACTTCAAACTTCAAAAATTACTGGTTCAAAACCGCTTTTGGACCCATAGTCCCTTAGACTATGTTGCTTAGAATATTGTGTAGATCATTTTCTGCAAATGTGATCTTTCCTGATTTTTCCGTTTTTGGCTACCTGCATATCGACCCGCTCTAATATACGCCTTAAAACTAGCAGGCTCAAAATCGGTTTTAGACTTATAGTCCCTTACGCAAAGTTTGCTCAGAATGCTGCGTAGAACATTTCCTGTAAACGTGATTTTTCCGTTTTTGGCTACCTGCAAATTGACCCGCTCTAATATACGCCCTAAAAATCGCTGTCTTCAAACTCGTCTTAGATCCACAGCCTCTTAGGCAAAATGGTTCCGAATGACCCGTAGAACATTTCCTATACTATAAGTGATTTTTCCTCTTTTGGCTCCCTGTAAATCGACCCACTCTAATGTGCATACATATATGTATATATATCTAACAACAGCGAGCAAAGCACTCACTTCACAATATTTATATAATGCACTTGTATTGCTATTTTATTTGCTTTTCCACTTTTTTTCGTCTTTGTTGTTGTTTTTGTTGTGCGTTGTGCACAAAAATTTACTCTAAATTGTTCGCCGATATTGATACACTCTGGAGTATAATAAAAATTGATAGATGATGCAGCAAATATGGAGCGAAGCGGCGCACACACATGCAAATTCAAGCATTATTGCAGACAGCACTAACACTAACAAGCGCGCACAAGCTCAAAAGCACACATACATGCGCCAAAACTAACTGTGCAGGGATTTGGGGAGATTTGGCGAGCGAACGAGCGAGCGCACACGTGGCGCCGGCAATAAGGGAAATGCAAATGCGCATTGTTGCAGTGAAATGCTCGCAAAAGCGACGCGGCGCGGCGGAGCGCAGCGCCGGATGATCCTACAAAAGCTGAGTGCACTCGCGCAATGCAGTGAAAAATTGTTCTATGAATTTTGTAGAAATTTTATAAATTTTCAAAGAGTTTGATGAGCGTAAAAATATGCACTGCAAATGCGAAAGGCAGCAACAACAACAAGCACAAGCGCACTAGCGCACGAAAGCGTATAAATAAGTTTGGCTGTGTGTTGAGTGTGTGTGTGTGTGTGTGTCTCTATGCATGTATTTATAATGAGTGGGGCGGCTGGCGCATCGAAAGCGGATTATGCGCGCTAAAGTGGGTTACAGGGCACAAATACATGAATGGGTAAATAAAACAGACGTTCATGTGGCATAAAGTATCTGAAAATATACAGTTATATACATATATGTGTGTATGTGAGCGTTAAGCTGACTACAGCAGTATTTGTATAGACACTGCACAATTACTGCTGAAATTTTCAATGCGTTCATAAATGTTGTTGCATTTGCATTCAATGCGTCTATCGATGATATTTAGCTTAGCATACATTTGTGCGCAACAAAATATAAACTAAATCTGTGCGTTATTAATGTGCGTCGCATAATGTGATGCACGAAGTGCACTTCAATGGCTAAGAACGTTGCAGTCAAAGTGTATGAGCTACGAAAATGTAATTAGAAGAAATATGCGCACGAATTTGCGAATTTGTAGCAGCTGAGCGGCTATTGGAGCGCCATCGAGCGCAAGTAGTTAGTTAGAGTTTAGACTGGTGAGCTTTTTGTTGCTGTGTAATGAACTGTGCTGGTGATAGCTGCAGCGCATAAGCTTGTAAGTGTACTTACTAAAGGTTTAGGATTTGTCGAGTAGTGGTAGTTAAGCGTATGAGCTGCTCGGCTTGTGTATTTGAACACTACTCAACTACTGTAAAGAAAAATTTGTTAAATTGGGCGCCAAATATTTTAAAAATTATTATTTTAAAATAAAATACGTTTAAATATAGACAATATTGTATTTAGTATTATTTTGCATAGTTATAGAAAGAAAATATTGCCTACATTCAGGCGCTATGGAAAATTAAAAATAATTTTTTCAGATATCGTGCCAAAATTTTGCACACATGCTTTTCTCACCATTAAGCTGTTACTTTTCAAGAATTGTTCATATCAGACTACTATAGCATATAGCTGCCATACAAACTAAACGATCGAAATAAAGTGTGTGTATGAAAAACTCTTACATTTAACGAGATATCCTCACGAAATTTTGTATGGTTGATTGTCTGAGACAATAATGCAATTCCGAAAGAAATTGCTCTATTCCGACCACTATTACATATAGCTGTCATACAAACTGTTCGGTCGAATTCAAACCCTTGTATGGAAAACTTTTTGATTTGACAAGATAACTTAACGAAGTTTGGCCCAGCTTATTCTTTAAAATAGCGCTACAATTTACGTAAAAATTTTTCAAATCGGACCACTATAGCATATGGCTGCCGTACAAATTAACCGATTAAATTCAAGTCCTTGTATGGAAAACTTTTTTATTTGACGATATATCTTCACGAAATTTTATGCTGATTACTATCTGAGATATTGCTAAAAGTTCCAAAGAACTTGTTCAGATATAGCTGGCATACAAACTGAACCCTTAAAATCAATTTTGTGTACGAAAAACTTTTTGATTTGAAGATATATCTTCACGAAATTTTATACCGATTATTACCTGAGATATTGCTGAAAGCTCTGAAGAAATTGTTCAGATCGGACCACTTTAGTATATAGCTGCCATATAACTCACTTTTGATTTTTGTCAAAAGGATCGCTACAATATCCGATGATAACGTTCAAAGCCTTAGTCATCATTGAAACTGTTTGGTCAGTATCAAAATAAAGATCTTTTCATGTATTTTTTCACTACAAAAATTGCATCTGTTTAGGCTGTTCTGGTTTCGGTGCATCGGTAGTTAATATTTTTTTCATATTTATAATTGCAACTCAACTTAAAACTGCTCTCAGCAATAATTTCGCAATACCTAGGGACTTCTCATGTCACTTTCAGTACCTTTTCTCCTCTCAATTGCAAGTAGTTAACCCCTCACAGCTTTTGCATACACTTAACCCTTAAAACTTATATATCTACCCACTTCAAGCTACACTTTGGCAACTTGAACTGGCTTACACTTCGCCTTTTGTCTCATTGTCACTGCGCCAAAGATTTGCGATTTGCGGAGATATGCCAAAAATAACAAAAATATCAGTAATAATAATAATAGGGGAAATAGTGACACAGAACTTTGCATGAGGGTTAAACGAAAGGCAAATGCGCTTCAACTTTATGCTAAGAGGCAAGCAAAATAGGAATAAATACACTCAGCATAACGGTAAAAGCGAGCATTTGCAAATGTTGCAGTAAAAATTTGCAAAACTAACACTTGCCACAAGTTTGGCAAAGAAAACCAAAAAATAAAAAAATACCCAAAAAAGAACCAAAACAATAACCAAAAAAACAAAATACAAAAAAATCAAAAACTACCCAAAGAATAACCAAAAAAATAGAAAAAAACTTTGAGCACTGCTGCAAATTGCTGCCAAGTCTTCGCTGGCGCAGCGCTTAATGGTGCAGCAAGCAATCGATTGCCAAATGGCATAAAACAAATGATTGTCGTAGCCGCTGACGGCGTCATATTTTCAACAATTGTTTGCATAACTGTCACAACTATTGGCAGCGCAAGTAGATTTGATGGTAAGAGAGCTGTAGCAAACAGTGAAGTGAAGTGAAAATGTGTGTGGAAATGAAAACTTTTGGCAAGGAGTATGATTTCCTTTTCTTTTTCTTATTATTTTTTTTTTCATTATCTTAGCAACGAAGTGAAATTCTCACAAGCGCAAGCCTTTAGTGCCAGTTTGTCAACGGCACTCCATCGAAGCAACCCTTTTGTGATTTTCTATTTTAGCACTTTGATTACATATTTTTTATTATTATTATGCACTTTTTACTCACAGTTTCCTGCCGCCATTATCTCGCGTAATTTGGCTTTTAAACGCATCCTTTTAACCACCCGCTAACACACTAGTGGCGCTAAAAGCGTTGCTCGTTGATTTTTGAAAGCATGTATCCTTGCCTTCCGCCGTCATCGATTGCCTTGCTTTATGATGGCACTAAAATTTAAATTATACATTTATATCTACGCTTTTGTAGCGCTCAAACGCATTTCGTACTGCAGTCGCCATGCTGTTTTATGACACTTTCTAGCAAATGGCGACGCCACGCCGCGTTTACTTTCTTCAATGCAGCTAAATTTTGTAATTACCGATTTACTATTTTCTTCGAAATTAGTTTCTAAACTTTTTTATATTTTTACGCAATTATTTGTGCCTTTCTTTATATTTTTTATTAGTTATAAATATATATATTTTTAATTTTTCAACATTATTCTAACAAACGCTTAACTATTTAACTACCGCATAAAGCTGTTGAGAGTTGCTTGTCAAAAATAGCGCTGAATAAATTTTTGATGCGCTTAATTGATAACTGTAAGCGCGAAAAGGCGTCGTCGGCATCGTTAAAATGCAGCTCGTATTGTATAAAAGCGATTTTAATGATTTCAGCATAACTGATAGATAGAAGAATGACAAGGAAGAACTTGTAAAAGGCTGCGTAAAGAGTTTAAACACTTTCAATGAATACAAATAGATTAAAAATAATACTATATAATATATATTATGTATATGTACACATGGGTTATAAGGAAAATGGACTGATATGTTTGAGACCACGAATATTCCTACTTAGACTGGTATAGACTCTCGTCCCTTGTGATTCCCAGGCTTCCTAAGTAGGGATCAACAAGACCGACGTATATCTAGAAAAAGCCAGGAGTCAACCACAAATTTACTGAGAGGGCTAATATATAATCCAGCCAAGTCGCCGGGTTTGCAGAAAGTAAAGCTACCGAAATGCTTCAACCTTAGGGGAGGATAAAGTGCCTAGATGTGTCCACATCGCTTTCCCCCTTACAGCTTTGATAAGTTGCATTATTAAAACCTTTAGTCAGTTGAGTGTCAATAACACAGTGTACAGTAAGGACACCTATCATTGAGGTGGTGTGAGCCTTGCTAAGAGCTAGAAATCAATTACGTTCCACTCTGAGCCGGATGGCTTTCACAACTTCACAAGTGCAGACTAACGTTTGCTGAGCTCGTGTGAAGCCATAGATCCAGAGCCCGAATGCACGAAGAAAGGGGAGGCCCTATTCGTTCCCAACTCATCGGCTTTACAATTTCCTCGGATTCCACTGCGGGTAGGCACCCAGACAAGTTCTATATGGAAATTGCTTGATGTCAAAGCTAATATAGTCATGCACTCCTTGACTAGCTTTCAGCTCACTTTCAGCGAATTCAATGCCTGAATAACTACTCTGCCAACAGAGTGGATATATAGTATTAATACAACTTTTTAAGTTTTAGAATTTGAGATAATTTTAAGCGAAAAAATCTTCTTCAGAAGCAGATGTTTTTTTCCGGTGGTCCTCCTGGAGATAGGCTACAGGTTAAGGATAACATAAAATTTATAAAATGAATCGCCAATTATCGGTTATTATTTAAATTCTCAAAGTATACATTTTTTGCTTCTGTTATACTAGGCACAAATGCTCATGCTTGCTACACTCTGAGAGACTAATTCTGTGCGTATTAATTTTAATAAGTAATCGTTATTGGTGTTTGACGCTCTGAGAGCGTAACTCTCTCTCCACTATCCATTTATGCAAATCTCTATCAATTTTGAATATTCAAAATGATCTTCGATTGTTCTTCAAACATTTTAATATGTTTAAGGTTAAGCGACCGATAGATATTGATAATGGCACTCCATTTTAATAAATTTGCAGCGCTTTCGCTCTTTTCTCATTTATATCTGCTCACGGCTCTCTATGAAGTTTAAAATTGCCAAAACTGTTAGCAGTTATGGCAAATTTATATTTCGTTTTTACCTGTCCGGGTCAAATTTGATCGTAAGTGTATATTTTTCAATTATATCTACTCAGTGATGGATGAATATATCCGATTTGAGTCGGAATGGTCCATATAAATTTTAATCTTGTTGGACCTGTTAGCAGTTATGGGAAGTTTGTACTTCGTTTGGAGCTGTCCGGGTCAAATTTGATCGTAAGCGTACATTTTTAATCAGCGGCTTTTCACTATACTATTTTAGCTTAAAGTGTTATTTCAATAAATATGTACTTATTGCTCAAGCACTTAGCAATAAAAAAAAAATATTTCTCCAGCAGCTTTTTGAAGTACTTTAAGTTTTTTCACTAAGCCATAAAAACCTTTATGCCACTTTAATTATACAAAAGCATGCTAAAATTGGCTTTAAGCGCATAGTTAGCGACGATTAAACGTGAAGAATAATTTTATGGTGGTATACGCTGAGGCAACTCCGAGCAAAAACATAAAATTTTCTTAATTTGAGACTATGGTTGATTTTTTGACGCAGATAAAAGCGTTAAAGTGCAGCTAAATAGCTTTTCTTCAACAACGCTGGAAGAAGAGGGTGTGGGGGACACATAAATGCATATAAAATTATTTTGACTCTAAAATCAGCGGCAAATTGACTATAAATTTTTAAAGTTGTTAATTTTGGTAATTTTATTTTTACAATAATAAAACTAAGCGATGTTCAGTTATATAAATTATTCATTAAACATTTTTTTCTCTACTCTCTTTGCAGGTAAGCTGAATTATAATAAAAAGCTTAGTGATTTGAAAGCGGATTTTTTGGGTAAGACATAGTGACTCTACTTTAAATTTATTTAGGAAAATACAGCAGCCTAACTTTAAATTAGTGTAATTTTATAAAATAACGGTACAAATTATAGCAATATATGCAAGAAAGTTGCCACGACAAATGAGCGCCTTAGCTTAAGCCAAAAAATATTTACACTCAACTAGCTTAGCGCTCAGCTAGGTAAGATGCCAAGAGATTGACGAAACGACAAGCTAAGAAATAAGCTCATATATATGTACATATACATATCTAAGTATATATATATATGTATACATATGTATGTGCGTATATCTTGTTAAAATTGATGATAGTATAAGCTTAGCTGCTGAAAAACTAACAAAGCCAGCTGAGCCTGTTAATTCTCAAACATTACATGAGCAGCCACAGACAAACATACCGACGCTGTCCGGCTAAATGGCAGCGCAACTACGAGTAGGCGGGCAGCGAAGTAGCCAGCAATGATAGCAAGCAAGAAAAATAACACGAAATACTAAGACAAGCGTCTAAATAACAGCAAGGACTACAGCAAATAGTCACTACAATGGTGCTTTATTATTAAATGTGACTTAAACAATACCCCTGAGGGCGCTAAAGAGACGCGTACGCATGAGAAAAAGCAAAAAAAAAAAAAAAAATTTGCTTTATAAGGCTTAGAGATAAAAGCGACAGCTTATCAGCTTGTCGTAGGGGGTATGCGACGCAAAGCAAACGGTAGGAAACAGGCGTTGCATTAACACTTTGCGACAAATAAATAGCAGCACAGACGTAGAGACAATAAGGAGAAAGCATAATGAGCGGAAAGAGTGAATGTGGACGCAGATGCTTGACCGTATATGTGGAGTGATAGCGCTCGATACTTGACTGTGTGTGTGATGTGGCAGCGCTCGTTAAAGCTTGTTCTATGTGTCTCAATAACTAAGTGACACGTACATAAACAAAAGCGGTCAGCCGCTTGCGAGGCTGCAGCACGAAGACATGCCAGCACATGTACGAGTCATATTCACATGATTATTGCGCATAATGTGCGCGGGGCAAGCTGGTCAGCGAACGGGCAATTATGCGTACGTGACTTGGCGGGGAGGTGGACATATGTGGTTGGGTCAATAGGAGCGTTGAGTGGCATATATGTGATTACTGGATCAAGAAGAGGTGTTTTGTAATGGAACAAGAAATATAATATCTTTCATAAAAGCATTTTTATAGCATTAAAGGGTATAAAAATGTCTTCACCTTGATTTTTTTCTGTGAGTTTAAGTATATGGCAGCTAGAGCTGTTTGATCTGAGCAATTTCTTGAATTCCAACCATAACTTTGTATGGCAGCTATATGCTATAGCTAGTCGATCTGAACAATTTCCTCACAGATGAATGTAATGTCTTAGATAAAATTAAGTGCCAAATTTTGGTTCGATAACTTGTCAAATACAGATGTTGTCCATGCAAGGACTTGAATTTAATCGATCAGTTTGTACGGCAGCTATATCCTATAATTGTTCGATCTATATTATTTCTTCGGGGATTGTAGCAATATTTCATTCAATTATCCGTGCAAAATTTGGAGATGATTTCTTACCAAATAAAAAAGTTTTCCATACAAGAACTTGAGTTTCATCACGCAGTTTGTACGGCAGCTGTATGCTATAGTTGCTCGATCTCAACAATTTCTTCAGAGATTGTAGCAATGCCTTAAAGAAAGGTCTGTGTCAAATTTCATGAAAATACTTTGTCAAATAAAAAAGTTTTCCCCACAAGGACTTGAGGAGGATGAAATCGATCAGATCAAAGGTAAAGAAAAACTACAGAGAGGGATCTGAGACATCAACTGAACCTTCAGCGAAAATCAAGACACTTCGGAAATCCTTCAAGCACGCACACACGTACATTTATACGACTTCTTACGAGTCTATTGTCAACAATCTACAACTATTCAGCGAAAACGCCTAAAAGCTAGCAACAAAATTCACAACCAACACAATACAAACGCGTAGACGCTTTGGCACGGACAAATGGCAGCATTAAGAGCACATTCAACATACGAAAACCAGCTTAACCAGTGAGCCATGCAGCCATTGAAAGCAGCTGATAATGGACTGGGTGGCGCGCACATAAAAGGAAGGCTTTGACGACATTCTTTTCAATGAAAGACTGATTTTGATTGTATTCATTTACGCACACACATGTACGCACATATACAAACACACGTGTGAGCGCGTGGGTGCTATTTATTGAGAATGGAGTTGTTGTTGATCTTGTTGTTGTCAAGGAAGCAGCTGAAGTGTGCAGCTGCTGCTGCTGCTGTTATAACACTGATTATTATATACTTACATGGTGAATACTATAAATTGGATGTGCGGCGCGGGGTGTGGGCCGGTAATTGAATGTCTATTGTTGTGACAATGAAATGTAACCCACACAACAGTCATGAGCCCGCCTGAGCGTACGTACTTTTTGCAACTTCTTACCGGTCAGTCGCTTGCTTACGGCAGCATTAATCCATATATGTGTATGTGTGTATTTGTTTGTGTATGTGTAGACGCTTGGCTGCTTGATTTTAAAAATGTTTTTGGAAAGTAAAAAGTATGAAAAGCTCTGCAGGACCATATACATACGTTTGCATGAATGAAAGAGTGACACACAATAAAAATGTTGAAGTAAGCAAATGTCCAGGCACGAATACTTGCGCGCTTGAAAGTGTATGCTCACCTGCTGCTTGTGTATTACAGCAAGTGACAGGGTTGTTACGGGTTATGCTATTGTATGCAGCATAAGCATGCCCAGTAGGAAAAATTTGATATTTTCGCAAAGAAAAATGCAAATATGCTTTGATAATGCAAAAAAAAAGTTAGAATTTAAATTAGAAAGTGATAAGATATAAAAATATGCACTGAACAAACATTTTCCCTTACAGGGCTTGTATGCGAAATTATATTAAAAAAATTAAAATTTTTCCCCAAAAAAACATGCAAAAAATTTTCCTACAGGGCTTGTATGGGAATTACATAAAAAATGGCAAATTTTTGCAAAATAAGAAAACAGGCAACTGAAAAGGCTAAAAATAACACTAAAAGCCTGCTTATAAAAATTTTTCCTACAGGGCTTGTATGTGAATTACATAAAAAATAAAGCAAAATAAGAAAACAAGGCAACTGGCTATGTGTGCCAGTCTAAAAATAGCCACTGAAACCGTTGCGCACTTTTCCTACAGGGCTTGTATGCGAATTAAATATAAAAAATTTAAAATTCTTGCAAATAAGAAAACAGGCAACTGGATATGTGTGCAAGGCTGCAGTACAAGCTACGAAAGGTACACAAAAATAATGTCAATATTCAATTCTGTAAGACTAAAAGCACACACACAGAACAGCGGGTTGAATGGTCAAGCATGTTGACGTTGATGGTGATGTGTTGTTTGATGAAAGTACAAATGAATAGCTTTTTTTTTCTGTGTTAAAAGCAAATGCAGGCTAGCGCTCTATGCAAAAAAAAATCAGAAAACACAAAAAAAAGCCATAAAACCCTTGCATGCATGTATTTGTACCTGCTATCGAGACAAAATCGCATAATGCTTGAAAAAAGCTGTTAAAACGAAATTGGTTGGGATGAAAGACACGCACACACATACACCCATGCATAAACAAAGCGCACGTTTAAGCCGGCGCTTGTCGAAAAATGCTTTTGTATTTGTATAAATAAGTGTATGCACACATGTGTATGCAGATAATGAAGTCAAATGCGGAGAAGTAAATCAAATTTCTTTTTGTAGATTTCATTTTACAAGCGCAAGTAATACTGCCATTGACAGGATATTATTGCAGCATATTATGTATTGATTGCATGAGTAGTGGTGGGTTGTAGGTATTGTGATTGAATGATTGAATGCATAAGTAATAAAGGTAATTTGCTGTAAATAGGAAACTCATTAGTGTGCTAGATTTGATTAAAGCACACACAGACGGCATTTTGGCATTGAGTGGGTGATGAGTTGGTAAATGAAGAGATGAAAAGATTGGTGGATGTATATAATAAAGGCGTGCGTTTAAGAATTTTTTACATTTTTTATATATTTGAAGCATTGAAAATTCGCTTTTTTTTATTTTTCATTTCAATAAAAAAAAATATTTTTTTTGTGCCATAGTGGCCTGGAAGGCATAAACGAAAAATTATTTTTATGAAGGAAATTATTTTTTCCCGCAAAATCAAAATATTTTGGAATCAAAATTTAAATGAAAAGTTTGCAAAATAGTTTTAAATGAAATTTAATTTAATTTTTTTATATTTTTTAAAGTTCGAAAATTGTTTTTTATTGAAATTCTAAATTAAGTTTAACAAAATAAAATAATTTTCTGCCATTTTGGTGTAAAATAAATCAAAAAAAAGCATTTTTGAAATGGAAATTACATTTTTTTCAACTTGAAAATTTTTCTAATCAAAATTTAATGGAAAATTTATAAATTAATATCGAAAAATGTTTAAATTAATTTTTTTTTTATTTCTTTAAGCATAAAAATTGATTTTTTGTTGAATTTGTAAAATTTTTGTGAAAAAAAAATTTAATTTACTAAATTATAAATTTATAATTAATTATATTACTTATTTTTCTGCCATACTGCTCTAAAATAAGTAATAATTTTCTTACTTTTGTCATGCAAATTAAATTTATTTTAAATTTTACAGCTTTAAAATATTTTGAAGTCAAAACTGATTTAAAAATTTGTTTATTGTTTATTCTTTATTCAGAAAAGATTCCAAAAAAATTTAAAAATTACAAAAAGTCTCAAAAAAATAAAGTTTAATTTTTTAAATTAATTTTTTTTTTAATTTTTTTTAATTTTAATTTTTTTAAATTAATTTTTTTATTTTTTTAATTTTAATTTTTTTAAATTCATTTTTTTAACTGCTTTTGAATTAACAATAAATACTAAACATTTTTTTTTAAATTTAGGCTTGTTTAATTTTCTTTTTAATTTTTTGTATTAAAACTCATTGCAAAATATGCTGCATTTATGCCAAAACAAAACAAAACATTGAGAAAAAATGTAATTTAATACAAAAAAAAAAAATATTTTAACAGATTTTAACAAAGTATATGCTGTTACATTTTAAATTAAAAAATAATTATAAATAATTAAAAAAAAATAGAATATAGAAAATTTAACACCATTTTGTTCCAAACTTTATTTTTATTTTTTAATTTTTTCTTATTTTTCTTAAAAAATAATTTAAAAAAATTTATTTTTTAATTTGAGGAAAAAAAAATTTAATATTTTTGTTTATTTGAGAAAAAACATAATATAAATATTTATACGGATTTTTAGAAAGTCATGCATACATATTTGCTGGTAATTTCACATTTTTGAATGGAAACTAAATTTAACCAAACTTTGTTTTTCACTTCTTTTTAAATAAATTTAAATTTGAATAAATAAAAATAAAAATAAAAAAATATTTAAATAGATTTTTTGCAAAATGTACGCTGATAATTTCATAAAATTAAAAAAAAGATTATTTCATTGAAATTTTCTGCGAATAAAATAAGTCAAGATAATAACTTAATCAACCCAACGGCAGTTACTCCACTTAATATTTATTAAACGCAACTTTCATATCAATAAATATGTGTTTTCCGCAACCTGCTTATGCGCACATATATTTCAATTCAGCATTAAAGTGCTGCAGCTAAGCTCTTCTCCCCACACAACATAACTCACCAACTCACCAACATTTACACACAAACATACATGCGCCATAATATACAATAATATATACCCGCTACAGCGGCATGATGAGAATTCCAGTTACACGCCTCAATTGCTTGCTGCCACCCAACGATGGCGCTACAAATTGAAATACAATCATAAAAATCGATTTTCAACCTTGACGTCGCGGCGCGTAGGGAGCGTGTACGCAGCAGCAACCAAGTCTTAGCAGCAATACAGGCGCGCACACGTATAACTGTATTATTTACTATTAGATATGAGCGAGTGTTGTGTGTGTGGCTCGGAAGTTGTATAAATACAACAACAAAGGCGTGTAGCGAAAAAATCTATATAATAAGGGACCAGCAACAACAAATGCGCATAACCAATTTACAGGAAAAGTGAAGCGAAGCAGCTTATTTCTGTGCAAAAACAGCAACAACTGTTTGAAACTGCAGCGAAAGCACGCTATTAGATAGTATGTGCTGTGAGCGGTAACAAAAATTATTGCTATCAATGAATAGCAGTTATTTAGCTGGAATTTTTACTTATTTATTATATGCGAAGCGCTTTCTATATCCTCCTCCACAAGCAGCAACAACAAGCGCGCACAAACATTTTCAATATCCGCACGCCAATACGATCTACTTATGACTATAATTCTTGCCGGTTCATGGACCACTTGCTCATGCCTTGCGCCAAGTCAACGCTGAGTGAGTACACATACGCGCTGCTCCCCAAACGCACACTGTTACGTTCAATCTGTTTATGTGCGTGTCTTTATATATGTATGTGTGTATATATGTATGGTTGTGTATCCACATATGTTTAACGGCAACTTCAACTATTCTGCTGTATTTCCGCTAGCTCTACTTGAGTTTCGCCATCATTTAATCTGCCTCAGCTTATTCCTTCGCTGTTCTGTATGTAGTGTGTTTGTATAAATGGAGTTGTGTATGTGCTTTTAACATATATAGTACATGGAAATATTTTCAAATATTTGATTACGCTTTGCGGAGAGCGTCTGTTAAAAGCGCTCATATGTTATCATATATATCTACATACTATACACAGACAGGTGCAGATATTTGTTTTGCTCTTGGTGGCGTCGAAATTACTTATATGCACTGAAAAAAAAAATTTTATAACAAAAAGTTATGGTTACTGAAATCAAATTTCATTTTCGAACTCTCATCGGATGAGAGATTTTGATTTTTAGAAAATATTCTAAGCAAATACTAAAAAAGACCGTATCATTAAAAAATTTCAATTGAGTTTTTTATTGCCTACAAATTTTTAGCAATTCATTGCCTCAAATTTTCGGCTTCCGCTGTCAGATATAACCAATACATAACCAATATATAAGCCATAGATAACCAATACTATAACCAGTAAATAACCGTTCTTGCACTGTAAAAATTTTTTTTTTATAACAAAAAGTTATGGTTACTGAAAACAAATTTCATTTTCAAACTCTTATCTCGAAGATTATTGCCTAATATTTGGCTTGGAAAAGAGATTTTGATTTTTAGAAAATATTCTAAGCAAATTCTAAAAAAGACCGTATCATTAAAAAATTTCAATTGAGTTTTTTATTGCTTACAAATTTTTAATAATTCATTGCCTCAAATTTTTGGCTTCCGCTGTCAGATATAACCAATACATAACCAATATATAACCAATAGATAATAATACTATAACCAGTAAATAACCGTTTTATAACCAAAACTAAAATTGTGTTATAATATTAGTGGTTTCTTTTATATCGTTTTTCCTCGCCTTTAAAGTTATGAAAAGAGATGTTCCGATATCTTGCATTTTAGGTGATGAAATGTATTTATTCATCCAAAATATGCAAAATATCATTCGACCACGTTTTTGCAATCAAAAATTTTATCCCACCTCTGAATCTATCAACTTTTTTTTTTCTTTTCTAAAACACATTTTTACATATATTTTCCAACAAATAATTTCTCACAGTGCATATTTGCCCTCTAAATGGCATTTATCGTATATTAACCGTTTCGCGTCTCGGCAGTGGTGTGAAGCTTGCTCAGCAGACAAAGATGAATGTACTCACGCCCAAGCAAATGTACATACGCAGCCCGTAGGAATACCCACACAAATAATATATATTCTTCTACAGTGGCATCTATATAATATTTTTTAGGAAGGACTTGGTAAAGATGCCATAGTTTCTATCTTTTGTATTTGAAACCCCAAGAAAACTCAAAGAAAGACCGTCAAAAGGCTTATCGATATTAGACAAACCAAAACTTATCAGGCTTCATGGCGCAAAATAAAACTTCATCACATTTGTATACTACATTTTAATCACTTCAAGCTTCTACAATTAGAAAGTTGTAGAAATTATAATTCCTAAGCGAGAAATTTGAGACTCGGCTATAATCGCGTAAGCGGTGTCTACGCCAGTAAAAAAGAAGAAGCGAAAAATTTGAATTTAAAGCTTTTCCAAATAATTCGCACCAAAAAGTCGTTACTCTTTTTCCGAGTTTAACTCTTCCTCAATTTCTTGGCTCCTGGATACATACTACTATATTTACAAGTTTCTAGAAACCCTAATTCATAAGCGAAAAAAATTCGAGGCTTACAAGAGAGGCTTTAACCAAATAATTCGCACCAACAAGTCGTCAATATATTTCCAAGTTCAACTCTTGCTCAACTTCAAGGCTCCTGGATGTATACTACGCTTCTGACTGAACCGCAAAACTTCTAATTGAAATCCTCTCAATATAATTCAGACCACAAAACTCGTCCATCTACTTCAGGGTCGAAGTTTTAACTCAGACTTTCATTTGCCAACACCACTCGATACTTTCAAACACCACATATAGCCAAAAAATGTGGTTTCCGCCGAGTCGCCACACTCATTCTACAATTTCGTGACGCCTGCATATATACTTCTCTCCTAAAAGTATGTTACGCATGCCTGCTTAGCTCTCGAGCGCCAAAACTAAAAAAAGTAACACCAGTTTCAACTGTCGCCAATGCTTCCGCTGCCAATCAGCATAACCACTTTATGCCAGCTATGCATTGTCCCCCCTCACACCGCCTTCATATTGTTGCTACTTATCAACAATTTTGACTTATTCTCATTTTTGCGTACTTATAATAAATTGAATTGTGCGTCTTAGCGTTTTCAATTTGTGCGGCGCTTTAATAATTCAGCTTTCAATAAAGAATGTGAGCGCGATTGAAAGAGACATGTACGATATATTTATTTATTATGTATTTTGATTACACATGCTGTAGGTGTGTGCGCCTAAATGTATGCTACACATGCAGTAGCTATCTGCGCATTTCTGTATGCCACTCGTACGCACGCAAATCTCGTGTCGCGTGTTGAAGACTTTCCGTGCGTGTCATGCAGAGCACGACGCGCCTTCAGAACTGCTGTTGCTGTATAACAAAAGCAGCCACAAAAATTCGTAAACAGCAATCTTTGCCAGTCAACCGTTGTCAGCCACAAATATGGTCACGCAGCTGCCACGCACAACACACCCATACGAGTGTATATGTGCAACGTGCGTGTATCTTCCGTATCTAAGCTTTCAGGCAACAAAAACAATCTGCCTGGAATTAAGTTAAGCGACTTTCGTTGTCAATATACGCAATTATATGTGGCATATGTATTTATAAATAATCGCTTATACATATTGATTGCTAATTATGGTTGAAATTGTCTCATTTATCAGGTTTGGGCTTTGGAAAAATTTGTTGTTTCTATGGATTTTGCAACTTATTTACTTTTGCAGTTATTTCTTTTAATTTCCTGTAATAATGCTACAGAGTTATATATAATTGATTTCTAATCAATTGAAGTATACATTCAGGAGCGCTCCATTAGGTACTCTCACCTTAAATACGCAGTATCGAACAACTGGATACATAGGCTTTCCATAGCAACAAATTTTTACAGAGAAATGAAAAAGAAGCTCTGCGTTAGCGCTCAGTAAAGATTAAGCACTTGGGTACCGCTTAGTACGCACACTGTTTATAATATATATTCCAAAGATCTTATTTCCATATCCATATATTTTTTTTTTTTTTATTAACTCACTAAACTCAAGAAAGAACTTAGCGCAGTTGCGTTAAAAGTACTTTGATTAATTCTTCCAATTTTCGAAGCGCTCCTGAATGTATACTTCAACCGGCAAGCAATTTCTGCCGTACTACAATTATGCTGCAACTTTATAGTGGAACGTTGTTGACATACACACCGCTGAGTTATCCAAAAAATATTCTCAACTAGTCTCATAAAGAAATTAGTAAGAATAAAATTATAAAACTTGTATAAAGCATACTTCTAGGAAGGTTAATCAAAGATAATGAAGTAGGAGATTTAAATGATTACTTTTCATGCGCAAGCTTAAAGCAATTTCATTATTTGTGACTAACCGTACTGAGGTTTTAAAAGTTCATTGAAGCAATCCTTAATATATACTTCAAGCTATAAGCAATTTTCGTCATACTAAAATTATGCTAAACCTGTATAACGGTACTTTGTTAAAATACAACATTATAAGTTTGAGTTATCAGAAAAAATATTTTCAAGTAGTCATATAAGTAGAACGAGTAAGAAACAAATTCTAAGTTTACTTTAAAGCATACTTCTAGGGTTGCCAATCAAAGATAATGAAGCAGCACATTATATCGATTAGTTTTAAGCGCAAATTTCTGACATATTCATTACTTGAGCGTAAATGTTTTCAGTCATGAAGTTATTTTACGCGCTCCTTAATGTATACTTCAATCTGTAAGCAATTTTCACAATACAAGAAATATACGGATCTTTCATAACTGCACTTCGTTGTAGTACAACATTCAAATGTTCTGTAATTAAATGAAAGTACTCAAGCAGGTAAAGAAGTAAGAAATAAATTCAAGAACATTTATATAGCATACTTCTGGGGTTACTAGTCGAAGTTAATGAAGTAACAGCAATATTGATTACAGTTCATATGCAAAATCGAAGCATCTTTCTTATTTGCGTAATACACTCAGTTTTCTAAATTAATTTATGCGCTCCCGAATGTATACTTCGATTATTATGCAATAATATATACAAATAATTACCTAGGACCTTTCTTTTATTATTTTTAAACACAAAAAATATTTTAATATTTTTTTGCGACTGCTTTGGTAAATTTTAAGTTCAAGTGAGCACACAAAAATTCAATCCCAGCTGAGCAAGCGAAAAATTTGTTCCTAACGTACTGTTTTCGTAAACTTTAAGATGGAGTGGGTACCAAAAAGGTGCAGTCCTATCAAATGAAATGAAAAATGTTTACTGGAGAGACAATTTTGGTAAATTCTAAGCTCGAGTGGGTACCAAAACAAAAAGCATCTGAAAAGATCGTTCCTTAAGACACTCCTTTGGTAAATTTTTGGCTCCAATGGGAATCAAAAAACTCAATACCATTAAAACAAGTAAAAAAATCATTCCTTAAGAGACCCTTTGTTAACTTTTAAGCTTGAATTTGTATCAAAAAATGCAAACCCATTAAAGCAGGTAAAAAAATTGTTCGTTAAGAGACTCTTTTGGTAAATTCTAAGCTTGAATTTGTATCAAAAAATTCATTCCCACCAAGAAGGTGAAAAATCTTTTCCCAAAGGTCTTCTTTACTCAGCTTTTTGTGTTGGTTACCAAAATTTATATGTATTTATGAATGCAAGAAATACATTTTTCAGCCAAGCAGCTCTCCAAAACTTGCATCTACCCAAAACTTCTAGACACTAACCATTTTGGCTACTTTATAATCATACAACTTAGCTTTGAGGCATTTCGGAAATCAAAAAGAAATTTAATTTGCCAAATCAAGCAGGCCACCGGCAACAAATATGCAATTGCAATTAAAATTTTGCGCTAGAGTAAAATGCAAAAGCGAAAAATAAAAGTAATCCAGCAAATTGTAGCGTAGCTTTTAGGAAAATCAAATTTCTTGCAAGAAAAAAAGTGGAAAAAGCATTTAGCAATCATTGCACAATTCAATAGCTGCAATAAAGACTTCAAATGAAAGCAGCAATAACTGCAGGCAGCCACACACACACACCTATACATATGCATATAACCGAAAAATTCCGTTACAAAAGCGTTTTATAAGCAAAAATAAATTAAACACACACACACACATACACACAAGCACATGGCGTTACATCGTTTTGGCGAGTAATGAAGATGCTAACAACAGCTTGGACGCCCGCAGGCCACGAGTCAATGTGGTACATGTGTAGCCATTTATATACACATTTGTATATATTTCTATGTATGTGAGAGCCTGTGTGTTGCTTTGACCTTAATTGTTTGCCTGTTATTTCTTACAAAAATTTAACAATTTGCCAAATGCATGGCAAAATGTTAGATATAAAGTGAAAAGTGTACAAAACAACAGCAACAACAACAGCCCTAAAGCATACAACACAAGTACATATGTAGTACAGCTGCCGCAAATTGACTTGTCAGAGTTGCAATCAGACAGCAGTTTATCTCGGTTGCACACGCAAGCGTACCAACACACACACACACACACACACACATGCAATTTCGTCTATTTCAAGTGTGTTGTGTAGGTGTGTGTATGCGCGCATGTAGTTGTAGTGCTTCGCTTAGAAAAAAAAATAGAAAAAATTGTTACAAAAGCTGAATTGAAAGCCAAAGCCAACGGGCTGCTTGAACAGTGTACAGACCACAGCTGTCAATTAAAATACCATTTTACGCTAATTGCCGCACAACAACAACAGCAATAGCAATAATGCTTAACATGCTTGCAACAACAACAAAAACAATGCTTTACATACCGGCATCAACAATAGCAACAATGTATAACGTGGTTGCAACAACAACAGCAATACATATAATGCAATTTGACGAAACTACAACAATTTGGTTGACCAAAAAAAACCAAAACCAAAAAAAAACGTTAACTTCAGCTGCGCCAAAGCTGGTATACCCTTCACGTTTATACTTCTTACAGCATAAAAGGGTATAAAAAGATTTTAACATTGTTTTAAACGCTTAGTTTGTATGACAGCTATATGCTATAGTGGTCCGATCTAAATAATTGCTTCGGAGATTATAGAGTTGCCACGAAAAACAACATCGCCAAATTCGTGAGGATATCTCGTTAAAACAAAAAAAGTTCCATACAAGCACTTGTTTTTAAACGTTCGGTTTGTATGGCAGCTATATGCTATAGTAGTCCGATCTGAATAATTTTTTCGGAGAATGTAGCGTAGCTTTAGATACTAATCTGTGCCGGAATTCGTGAAAATATCTCGTCAAATGAAAAAGTTTTTCATACAAGCACTTAATTTTGAACGGTCAGTTTGTATGGCAGCTATATGCTATAGTAGTCTAATCTGAACAATTTTTTCTGAGATTGTGTTGTTGCTACGGACAATAATGTGTACCAAATTTCAGCAGGATATCTTCCCAACTAAAGAATTTTTCCATACAACAACCTTATTTTTATTGGTCAGTTTGTATGGCAGCTATATGCTATAGTGATCCGATATCGACAGTGTCAACAAATAAGCAGCTTCTTGAGAAGAAAAGAACATGTACAAAATTTCAGAGCGATATCTCAAAAATTTTGCATATATACTATACCCAGACGGGCAAGCGAAATCGACCTGGCGCGGCGCGTTGATCATTCTTTGTATATACTTTCTAAGGCCTAGAACGTTTTTTTCAACCACATTTTAATATAAGCTGTTCAGGGTATAAAAAGCACTTACACCAACACAGCCCAAGCAGCAGCTGTAAAGCATACAATATACGTGTGTGTACTTGAAGGTAAAATCTGTGGATAATGTCTTTTTAATATGGACCATAGCTTAACACTTTAACATAGCAACAACAACATAATGTGACGTTAATTACACTACACAAAAAAAGTAGCTATAAGAGAAAAAAAGCAACCACAAAAAATTATAATTAAAGTGAAGAAAGAATAACAAATATGAAATGGAAAGAAAAAAGGCGCACAAAAGCCATAGACAAAAGTGGGTGTAGAACTCAATGGCGCTGCCAGCATATGAACAGCATCCAATCATACAAATACACACATACACACATAAATTGAACTCAAGTACATTCTGTCCACAATAAGTAGTAGAAAAAGTAGCACACACAAGTACGTACAACAACAGCAAAGCAAAGACAATAGCATTGTAATATAACGCAGAAGCCAACAAAGAAACAAGCAAATAAATAAATAATCATAAATGGCATCAGAGTAATCGAAAAATGTTATTAAAATTAATATTAATGACTTAAATTGCCGTTCAAATGAGTTGAAGATGGCCGCAGCAGCTGAGCGCTGAAATGGGTAAGGCGTTTAAGCGGGGCGCTGAGCGTTGCACAAACGCAGCGCGGGTGAAAGGGCAGTGTCAAGGCGCAGAAAACAATATAGATTGATAATACAACGGTTGCGGACTTAGAAGGTGAAAGGTGGCCAACGCAAGTAATGATGAGCAGCAAGCAGACACAAGAAGTCGCAAGCAAAAGCAGTAAGCGGACGCTTAAGCTTTTCCCAATTGCTGTTGTTGTATAGTTAACTATGCATAGAATTTTTATGCGCCGCGTGGCTAACTGCTGCAGTTGAATACATATGTATGACCTCACGCTGACCATTGCCGGCTGCGTTAAGTAGTGAAAATACGATGGAAGAAATTGATTGCTTAAATTCGCCGCTTGCCGTGGAGCTTTGGGGGCGCAGACTGCCCCCCAGTTGCTTATTAATAATAAATTAGCAATAAACTACACTCATGCATTACAGTGTTCAAAGAAATATATACATATATCTATATATATATGATATATATGAATACAGCTCTGCAGACGCGCGATTTGCTGCGGTTCGTCTTAGCGGCAGCCAATACTTGTATTCGGCAACGCGTGCGGCATAAGCGTTACAAATCGCATTAGCGCTGCTTAAGTGAGTCGTTAAAAAATATGTTTAATAAATAAATTAATAATAAAAAGCCTTTTTTCCGCTAAGAAGTAGTAGAAGCTTATGAAAAAATTATTTTGAAAATAAAGGCGATCTCACTCATAATGGTTTGAAAGCAAGTGCTGTGGAACAGCAATTAAAATTTATTTATTAACTTGAAAGAGTTATGCCTAAAACGGATACGCGCTGACTACTCATGTCTAAAAAAGATATTTAAATTCGTATGAAAGTCTGTGCCGGGAGAAGTTCTGAGGAAATTATGACTCCGTTCAAAATTTTATGGAAAATTATACTTTTTGTATTATTTGCAAGCCATTAAACTTTTAGTCGAATACTGCTTTACAATATTCGAAGTTTTTAGCAAAGATAAGAAAGAAAAATTCGAGTGTTGCCTACATCTAGGCGGATATTGAGAGTTTAGCCGAGTCAGCCACCATAACGTAATTTTAAGAAATCACTAATAATAAAGCATTCAAGACATATTTTCATGAAAGAATTGCTTAAATAATCTCTAGAATTTCCATAGAAAAATAAATTTTGCGAAATTTATGTAAATTTAACTTCGTTTGTATTGTTCGTAAATTCTTCAACTATTATTCGTTAGAATAATCAATGTATTTATAGAAAATACAAGAAAGTAAAATTCGAATGTTGCATACATCTAGGCGAATTTGAACTTTTTTTAGCCGAGTCACATAGCATAACGTAATTATGTAAAATAAATTCTGTCTTCGCACGTATCTTTTGAAATTATTTTTCCTTATGAAAAATTCGTTTACTTAAAGAATTGAAAATATCGACAAGAATTATTTTTTAAAAATTAAAGAAAGAAAACTCCAAAGAGCTTATAAAAAAAACTGAAAAAAAATTTTCCGCATCTCTCTTGCATCTGATTCTTACAAAAACAGTGCCTAAATTAAATGTTTCTCTATATCGAATACAGTTATAAAAGACAGCCTTTAGCATTGCCTACACCTAGGTCATTTTAAATTTTTTTCAATTTAACCAATCAGTTCCATGAAAGTTATTATAAAATTTAACTAATAACTAAAGAGTCATCAAAATTAATTTGTTCTTTAGATCAAATTTGCAGATATTAGAAAAAACTTCAAACGTTGCCTACATGTAGGCGCATTTTTGTATCATTTAGCCAAGAAACCTACCAAAATGTAATTGTGAAAACTTTACATGTTTCTCTATATCAAATATATTTATAAAATAAAGCTTTGACGTTGCCTACATTTAGGCGCAATTTTTATCATTTAGCCAAGACACCTACCAAAATTTAATTGTTAAAAATCAACAAATATTAATAGAAATATTTTTTCACACTATTTTCGTGAAAAAAAAAACTTTCATATATAGTATCTCTAAAAATTTCAGTACTTATTTCTCAAAATAGATTTTTTTTTATAAAAAATATTTTTATATAAAGAATTTAGCAAAACTAGAAGAAAGCGACAAAAACTATAAAAATTAAAAGGCGATAAAAATTATAAAAAACAAGTTAATGAAAGAAATCTCACTCTCTCTACCTCTCTCTCAGAGCTTTATATATAGTGGATTGACACAAGTAGCATTTTGACAAACTCTTTCATCTAATTCCTTCAACATTTTTATATTTTTCTGTATTTAACAAATTTCTAAATTGAAAAAGCGCATTCAACTCAAGCGCCATTTGCTTGCCACACCGCCACTAAACCAGCCGCAGCTACTAACAATTCAATTAGGTAACATTGAGTCGCGGCACTAATTGCCATCCCTTTTTATTTCTCTCTTACTCGCAGTCATTTGTCGACTTTTGGCACACTTACTCGTTAATAGATAATGCTTGCTATTTATTTCTCATTATGCCACTGTCATTGCGAGTGCATCATTAAGCCGCTGACTGTGTCTGCAAGGGTAGACAGCGGTAAAAATGCAATTAGAAAAAATATTGCAATTAAATGACAAATTACCAAATGAATGCGCTAACTCGAAAATAGTAATTACATTTAAATAAATACTTGCAAAAGATGTGGTTACTAACACAACACACCGCACACCGCCGCCAGCGCGCTCCACAGCTTTGAATTCACCTACACGCTACTGCAGCCAACTTCAACTATAATGTCGAATTAAAGGGAGAGAGAGATAGAGTGAGAGAAAGAGTGAGGGAGTGCGCAAAAAAATATAATATTAATGAGTTTAGCTTGTCTGCTGTTGCTATTTAGCGCTGGCTGGCATGTCAATGGCAGCGACTGCCGAAAAAAGGCTGCCAACAACACGCGCACTCAAGGCAGCGCTATGCTGGCGGGTAATAAACGGCGCAGAGATAAGCAAAATTGTAACAGCGATAGCTGAATGTCTATGCACCGTATCCTTGTTGATGGCAGAAGCTGTGTGGCTGCGGCTTGCTTAGGCAGTTAGATAAACTTTACTGCCACTTAGTGATGTTTCTATTTCGGCGCATACATTTAGACGCTGTGGTAATTAATCATCATTACTTTACGGAGGATTTTAAGTGGGATTTACTGGCGCTACCAACACTGCGCCGGTTAGCCTGCTCAGCACAACAAGCATGTCTATGTGTGGCAAGCAACCCTACTAGCTGTCTTATACAGCCTTTAAAGCTGCTGTAATGTTTTTGATTTAAATATTACACTTTGCCACAAAAATATGTGGCACTAAGCGCTACACTTCCACTAACTTCATGCTTATTGGCGGCTGAGCGCTACACACTTGCACTGCTGACTTGCTTGATAGCTGCCATTTTTGGTCAGCGCCAAACGGCAGGAAGTGCCCCCACCTATATATAGCCATACATTTATCATTTCATCAATCAACTGCGTGGAAAAAATATAAGCTATAACTGTTAATGGTCTAAATTTGGCAGTCTCATTAGAAGCTGCAAGCGCAAAAATATGAAAACGATTTTTCCCCCTCCGAAACCAGCTATTTCGCTGGAAATAAGTATTAGCAAATAAAAAATATTATTTTTAAAAGTTGTTCGAAACTTGCTGTTGTCTGTCTTGTAAGCGCTTGCTTTCTTACTAACGCTGCTTGCAGCCGAAAAAAGTTCTCAAAGTCATTCAAAATACCATTAATCGTTTTGACCGCTTGCCGCAGAAGCCATTTATCTTTAAGTGCGGCAAAAATAGATAAAAAAAAATGCGCAAATGTTTATAAAGTGCGGCAGCAAGAACAATGCGGTATTATATAAAGCATATGAAGGCAGTGCTCACTCTACATATTGCTGGCGCTGTCACTTTAACAGCAGCCAATATGCGCTCATTTGCTGCCAATAGCAGTGCCAAGTGGCCAAGCAAAAGGAGATGGTATGAGAGAAAGAGAGCGAGATATAGAAAAACAGAGCGAGCGAGAGAGTTAGAAAAGTGAGCGCGCGCCACTCCACATGTCAAATGCCATAAGCAACGAATTCATGAAATATTAGCGAAAGTTTTGTATAACTTGAACAAATCCACTTTTGGTAATTTAAGGTTAAGCAGAGAGGGGTGGAGTTGCTTTATACGCAGCTAGCTGCTGCTGGTCCAAAAATAAGTTCTTATCAATTTTATGCGCTTGTCACTTCCTTTTCCTTTCCTTTATTATTTTTTTTTTTTCTGTATCCTGTCTGCCAAACAGACAGCAAAGTATGAATGTCAAATACAGCCGGACTTTCCTATCTCCAGCCTACACATAAATCTCATAAATGTCCGTCATATTTAATGTTAAATATTTTTTTCTTGCACTTATGCACTTATGTAAGCTTGTAAGTCAGACAGTCTTCTGATTTTTCTATTAGTTGGCGGCCGCGTTAATAGATTCTTTACTAAGCGCCGGTATTTGCGCTTTTTGCATTACTTCCTGCCACAACTAATATATTTTTATTGGTCGCTTGGCATGTTTGATGTGTCAGAAGTAAGTACGTACCACATATTATATGAAAAGTAAGAAAAGGAAAAATATTTACTTATAAATAGCAGTGGCTGCCATGCGGTCAGCTGACCTGCTGCCGCACAACTTGAGTTATGACCAAAGCTGACATTTCATTAGAAGGTATTATGTGGAATTTACCAGACGCAAAGCATTTATAGGCATTATACGCCAACCGACATTTGTTTCACTCCAGCCTCTTCATACACTTGGCTTTACTAAATGTGGCGCATATTTATTTAGGTTTTGCCCCAAACCTATTGTTAGCCCAAAATTTCCTTCATTTTCTGCCGATTTTTTCGAACTTCTTGCCACACCGACTCTATTTTCGTGGCACTCACTCACACTAGCGCTGTCAAAAACAATTTTTGCACACATCCAATACACGAAGCTTAACTTTTTTCCCCCATAATTACATATGTATACCATAAAACAACAACAATAGCAAGCTGCTTTGCTAAATTTACTTTTGCTGACTCAAGCTGATGCGTCTAATAAGTTTTGCAAGTACTTTTAATAGGATAAGCAAATTATTTACTCGATATAGTAATAGAATATAACTGTATTCAATTTATCGAAAAATTAAGCTTTATGGAGTTATTAGAATTATGGCAAATTTGTGGCATACTTTCATAGCTTTGCGCTTTATTGAGCTAACTGGCTTAAAATAACAGATTTTTCGCTAAGAAAAGGAAATGAAATATTTTCTATTACCCAAAGCTCCAATTATCGATAAAAAAGCTCGTCTCAATTTAAAACAAGGAAAGAAAATGTATATCTCAAAGGCGTTCAATTATCCAAAGCTCAAATTATATGTAGAACGCTTCTTAGTTTCAATTTAGAACAAGAAGAGATAACAAAGCTTGTTTATAAATATCTTATAAAATCAGTTATGTCTTTAACTAACTCATCTATCCAAAAATATTCAAACATATAGCCCTACGAAAGGTTTTGATACCACCATAAGTCTATAATATCAGAACTTTGAGTATATCAAACTATACTCGATATTCTGCTAATATAAATATGAAGAATATCCAGCTATTATGTATTATCTAAAACGACTTGACTAACTCTATAATATAATCTAAAGATTTTGTGATATGTAAGCTCTATCACTATCACAATGGGCCTCCTGAAAGACCTAGGTTCGTCGCTAAACAGCCACTCTACTTTAACTCTAAACTTTATTAATATGTGTTATCGAAACACCAACAATAATCTATTTTCAGACCCTTGAAACATTCGTAAACAAATTATGTCAAATAACTCAGTTGTTAAGTTAAAATTGTAGAGCATCAGCTGTTTAAGTGACGTCACCAGAACTTGTATTCAAAATAAATAAATATTCGACTTTTTATGAACTCACTGTTAAACTTCTTGTGAATAGAGGCTATACCGACATCGGTTGCTTGATTAGTTCTGCAAAATTTACTCGCAAACAATTAAAGTTAACATAATCGACGTTATCTTCTGCTGCTAATAAAGCATGAGAAAAGAAACTTGGCAACAGAGTGTCTGTAATAGCATTGTACAGCGCATTTTTCTACTACGAATATAGGGAAGATAGAGAGAATAAATATAAAAAATGTAAAGAAAGAACTGGCATCAAAGGTTTTACAACAGAATTGCTTTATCTGTATAAATCTAGCACATTTTTGTGTTACGTATATAAAGTTATGAACGGAGAAAACTGGCAACAGAGCTGCCATAATAACAATGCTAAAAGCTTAACTGTTCTAGATTTTTTCTAGTTCTCCATACGGAAATTGCCGCTCCGTGGAACTAGTTTTCAGTCGATCGAGGGCATAAGATAAAGCAAATTTCACTGAAGTAGCTGAGGGCCATCCCAAAAAACGCTTAAGAAAAGTGTTTCGAGGAATGGAAAAATCATTGGCATACGTGTACTTTTATCTGCTGGGGATTACTTTGAAGGCGACTAAAAAAATATTAATGAATAATTAAATATTTTGCGTTTTATTTACAATTTCCGCGTACTTTCACAATGCATATCACCTATTATATATAACTGAGCGCTAATATTACTTCATTATTATAAGTAATAAATTATTTTTGTAACCAATACCCATCAAAAGTTATAGCAACGAAATCGAAAAGCGAACATTATGAATGCAAGATTTATGTAAAATTCGAAGAGTGACAGCTGAAACTGTAGTCAGCGAACTACAGATAAGACTAATGTTGCCTAATAAACATAATAAATTATGCTTTGATATGTTGCATGCTGTCAACTACTTTCCCACAGCTGTTGCACTCAACAATAAATGCCAAAGTTATGCCATTGAAAACAACAATACGCTGAGAAAGTTACACAGCTATCTAATGACCCATGCACCTTTTTCAAGCTAAATTTCTATAGATTTGATAATTACGTATTTTTAGCTGATTTAAATGAAATGCAACGCTGACATGTGATGTGCAGTAGCGACGCTGCCAGCAACGCGTAGCTGATCACATTTCACATTTAGTTTGTTACAGAGAAATATATATTTTATTTGTATGTGTGTGTGTGTGTTTGATTGGTGCATGTTACCGTGTGTTCGCACTTTTCACCGCTACATTGTACCGAGCTTAATTAGCGCGTTGCATATGCAACATAACGTGGCATACAACAATGTACGACTGTCAACTGTCAGCTGTCATGTGCGCTAACAACACTTGCGGCGTTCGTGGTGGCGGATGCGGCGGTCAGGCGCTTCAAGGCTGCTACAATTTATGCGCACAGCTTAGATTTGATTTATATATGTGTATTATATATATATATATAAATATCTGTATATATGTATATACATCATATCATCACATATAAAAAAAAACTCTCGTACACTTTCATCGTCATGCATTTGGCTGACTAACTGCATTGTTTGCGGCATATATTTGTACAAATCGCTTTTAAATGAGATGATCAAATTTTAATATTGTTGCATACAAAGCTAACAACAACACCACCAACAACAAAAAACAGTCTAAACAATGCAACCATACACCTTTCCCTTTCATTTCATTTGCATGCGCTGGCATTTTCCGCCGCGCCTCTTCACTACATTCATATTTTTTCCCCCAATTTGTAACGAGCCTATCAGCGAAATTCACTAATCAGCCAAACAAAATATTTAAATTAGTTAATATTGCTATTTGATATGACAGCAGCGGCTGCATACTAACTGCCAGCGTAATTTGAAATCTTTGTTCGTCGCTCCATTATCGTTTTTTTATGTAAGCAAATACAAAAACAACGTTTATGGTTTGTTGTCATTAATTTGGCTTTATGCAGCATGCCAGCGCTATGCTAAACAATAGCTAGCTTATGCGCCGTGTGCGTGAGTGAGGGGCGCGGCTGGCAATGTGTGGCTTGTGGATGCGCCGCACGCTCGCGCTTTCACTCCGCCACGCAGCGCTAGCAGGTGCCAAAACGCATATTAGTTTGAGGTGTGAAAATGCATATGTTTATGGTTGTTTTTGTGTGGCAGTGGCTCATTTGTAATCACGCAACAACGGTACATGTTTGCTGCATATTATTAACTTGTGATTTGATATGCAATTATGGCCAGATAAATACACGATAAATATACACAAATGCATATTTATGTCCAATATTTTCGCTTTTGTTGTTGCGCTTGCATAATAGGCATCGTAAACTAGCTTTAAGTGTTGTTAATGAATTGTTTGTTGGTCGCATAAAATGCATAGCTAATAAGTGAAAATATTTGGGAATAGTGAGGCGAGTGCATAACAGTGAATTTCATTTGTGATTCGATTGTGATTTGGTGATTAGTTGGCAAATGATGCTAGTAAAGCTAATTCAAGCATTTATAATGCGCTATAAAACTTGCATTTACTATTGACAATATCTGGTTTGTCAGTCAAAAGTTTATATAATGGCATGTTTGCTGCAAACAAATCATATTTCAACATTTTGCCATATTTATCACAGTGTAAACATGGTATTATTATAATTTAGCGCTATTATATTATTTTTGTTTATTTTACTAAGCTGCATATGAAGTTTTTTCTTTTGGGTATATAAAAATATAATAATTTTTACTCTTACAAAAATTAGCATAGAGTTAGTTGGCAAAGCTATCATAGAAGCTGTGTTGCCAATTTTTTGCGCTCTCACTTTTTTATTCACAACAGAAGTATGCGCTGGAGTTAGACAGCTGAGAGTTTAGCGTAGAAGCTAAACTTTGTGTGTGTACTTATCAAAAGAATGTACTACGGTTAGACAGCTGAGAGTTTGGTAATGCTTTTGTGGAAGTTAAGTGTTCATTTTTCTCCCTTCCTTATTTTTATATTCATAACAGAAGTATGCGCTATGGTTAGAGAGCCGAGAGTTTGGTAATGCTCTTGTGGGCATATGTTCGAAGCCAAATCTGGTGTATACGGTAGTGATATATGGGTATTCTTTGCTTTTTATACCCTGAACAGGGTATATTAAGTTTGTCACGAAGTTTGTAACACCCAGAAGGAATCGTCGGAGACCCTATAAAGTATATATATAAATGATCAGTATGTCGAGCTGAGTCGATTTAGCCATGTCCGTCTGTCTGTCCGTCTGTCCGTCTGTCTGTATATATACGAACTAGTCCCTCAGTTTTTAAGATATCGTTTTGAAATTTTGCAAACGTCATTTTCTCTTCAAGAAGCTGCACATTTGTCGGAACGGCCGATATCGGACCACTATAGCATATAGCTGCCGTACAAACTGAACGATCGGAATCAAGTTCTAATATGGAAAACTTTCACATTTGACAAGATATATTCACGAAATTTGGTATATATTATTTTCTAAGGCAACAATGTAATCTCCAAAGAAATTGTTCAGATCGGTTGACTATAGCATATAGCTGCCATACAAACTGAACGATCGGAATCAAGTTCTTGAATGGACAACTTTCACATTTGACAAGATATCTTCACGAAATTTGGGTATATTAAGGCAAAAATTTTTAACACCCGAAGAAATCGTTTAGACCCTATAAAACATATATATAAAACAGAGTCGAGCTGAATCAAGTTCCTTGTCTGTCCTTTCCGTTTGGCAAGATATATTACGAAATTTTGGTTAAAATATTTTTAAATTGCAAAATCATTAATCTCCGAAGGACATTTGTTTAGGGAAAGGGTTGGAAATATAGCATATAGCTGCCATACAAACTGAACGATCGGAATCAAGTTCTAATATGGAAAAACTTTCACATTTGACCCAAAATATATTCACGAAATTTGGTATATATTATTTCCTAAGGCAACAATGTAATCTCCGAAGAAATTGTTCAGATCGGTTGACTATAACATATAGCTTCCATACAAAGTGAACAAATAGTTACTAACAGAAATGCACCTGTGAAGGGTATTTAGCTTCGGTGCAACCGAAGTTAACGTTTTTTCTTGTTTGGCTTTAATATCGATTACAATCGTGGCTCGATGCGATGGTGTATTATTATGGTGTAAAATTCATGACTATTTCTTCTAAAATCCCGGGCGCTTTCGGCATTTCTTAAAGCATAAAAGCATATAAAAAGTATATATGCCTCGATTTTTATCGAGTACTTTGTATGGCAGCTATGAGCTTTAGTGGTCCGAGCTAAATATTTTCTTCAGCGATTGTAGCGTTGCTATTAGAGATAAGCTGTGCCAAATTTCATGAAGATATCTCGTCAAATAAAAAAGTTTTCCTTACATGAATTTCAGTCTGATAGGTCAGTTTGTATGGCAGCTATAAGCTATAGTAGTGCGATAGCGGCGGTTTTGATATATGAGCAGCTTCATAAAGAGAAAACGATATGAGCAAAATTTCAGATGGCGATCTCGCAAACTAAGAGACTAGACTTCGTTTAGACTTAAGCGAATCAGCTAATCATACTGGTCATTCATACCTTCTCCAGGTTACAAAAACTGTGAACTGCACATACATATATATTTTTCTTATTAAATATACTAAAATTGCCCGTCTTGCCTTAACTACATGCCACAAATATTAATATAAAATAAATCACATATAAATTATATTTCTCTTCTTTTCCTTTCCAGGTGAGTAATGCCGCAGTGCAATTTAAGAAATCCAATTCCATTTGTTCAGGTAATTGCAACATATGTAAATGTAAGTCCTTAACTGCCGCCGCACAAAAAGTGCGCGCGCACAATTTTCAACTCACACAAAATATAAAGTAAATTGCCAACTTTGTTTAATGAAAGCCAACGCAGCGCTCGGACAGGCAGTCAGCCAATTTACATGTCCACCTACGCGGTGACCAAATTAAGCGCGCCGCGCCGTGCCGCGCCACGCCGGTAGCAATGGCAAATGCAAAACTGCAACATCAGTCAAGCAAGCAAACAACAACAGCAACAACAACAGCATTAAGCATAACAGAGTTGCATGCGCGGCTAATGCAACGGCAACTGCATGCACGTGCGTTGTTTATTTTTGCTACAGATGTATGCAAACAGATAAAGCATATAATGAGTTGCGGCGGCTTTTGAGGCAGGCGGACAGCACAATGAGCCGGACTTGCAGCAGAAATACGAGTAAGCGAAAAGCAGTTAAATTTCAGCAGCGAAAGAATGATTGCAATAAAATAAACAAAATTGTTGCATGCAACATGCGTGTTGCTTGTAGGCTGGCTGTGTGCGCAACTTAATGCCGTAATAATAAACAAACGCACATGGCGGTGTGGGAAGTGTGGCGCGGCAAGCGCTTGTTGTGCTTTAATATTTATTATTTTTGCTTGCAACAACGCACATATATATACTTTTGAGGCAATTTCGCTGCGCGCAAAGTCACGGCCATACGCCGTTGTGTCATACACTTTGTTGTTGTTGTTGTGCCGCCTCGCAATGAACGCATAATATTTAAAATTCCTTTATATTTTCGTTGATAGTTTATTATTATAGTATTTATGTGTGTGTGTGTGTATGCGTATGTAAGCAATCACACGTTGTATATGTGAAATAGCAGTTATTGTTGCTGCTGTCGCCGCAAGCCGAAGGTGAGCTCAACTTCTCAGCATAAATTGCGCGCACTGCGAACGACATGCTACAAGGACAGCCAAGCAGTGAGCGCGCGGCTCTAGCACATACATACATATACGCGCGCGATAGACACTTGCAACTCAAAGCAAGACCGCAGCACAAAAACACAGTGCTGCACGTGTGTTTTGCCGTTTGCTACTTGCGGCAACGCGTCGGTGGTGGCACGTACCTCAGCAAACAATGTAATCAAAAAATCAGCGACGTACGAAGTACGCGCTGTGCACGACTCAACCGCAGCAACTTTCTTTAATGCCGTTTGTTATTGTTTTTTGTCTTCGCCTTGCAACAGTTTGTTACACTTGCAATCAGCAACCAAGCAGTGCTGGCATACACGACTGCCCCGCGCAGAGCACACGCTGCCCTTAAAGCTGCATCGCACGATGTAGGTGTGTGTGTATGCAAAACGTAGCGTTGTTTCCGCGTGGGGGGCAACAGTGTCTGCAATTTCCTGCCACTTGCCTTCACCTTCGACGGCGTCCTCCTTGCAATGCGCTCAGCCCGTCTGCATCATCAGCGCATGCGGATTGTGCCGCAATCGCATGTTTTGCATGCGGTAAGCGTGTGCCACAATGCCGCGCGCACATTTCCTTGGCTTATCTCAGCGCAGTTATACGCAACTACATTGCTACAGTTTAATTTATTGTTTCTGTCTGCGCGCCGTACGCGCGGCTCATGCGCGCCCACCACAGCATCGCCAGCGCGTCGTCGCCATGCTCTGCCTGTCTGCCACACTGTCGCGTCGCATTTTGTGCGACTTGATTGTCGCGCATTCCTTCTTCCACCACCTACACACACGTAGTTAACTGTCTTTCGCCAGCGCAACTCCGTTATCGTTTTATTTTGTTGCAATCCTTTTGCGCTGTGGCATTGTGCTTTGCACTCGTTTAACATGCAAATTTTCTGATTTCGTATAATTCCGGGCGTTTTTCGTACTTTAATGAATGCGCTTACACGTTGCGCGACGGCCAATTGTTGCGCGCCGGCTTGCATTGTTGTCTTGTTATTGCAGTGTCATGCATTATTGCCAGTGATTGTCAGTGTTGCCGCCGGTTATTATTGTTATTAACTTCACTCTACTGTTGCGCGTCAATTGTAGCTGTATAGCGCTGTAATTTTTGTGTGTGTATAGATGTATGTATGTGTATGTATCACGCGTTCTAGCTAATTTAGCGTACAATACGCCATTTATATATATTTAATAAGATAAAACGCAACCGAACGCAACTTAACTTTCTCGAACTTCATCTACTAGGCTGCAGTTGTGCTCAGCGCTTGCCTACAACCTCACGCCTCCATTGCTATATTCGTCTTGACATAAATACACACGCGCGCACATGCTTCTCATTGCATTTGCTGCCATCAACTTGCTTACGCCTGCATCCCGCATCCCATCCATTGTCGCGTTTCAATGGATTAAATGAAGTTGCAGCGATTAAACTCGTTTACGCTTACCGCGCCGACTTTGCAGCGTACTTATGCCCAGCGGCAAGGCGGCAGCTCTGCTTATTACTTACTTATAAGCAATCAAGCACAGCCTTGATGTGGGAGTTGCGATAATGGCGCAGCGCTGCGTGTAAACTGCTTACTTGCCCGCCAGCTCAGCGCGCGCTGCCATAAGCCGCTGTGTGTTGCACGTTAAACGTTAAGTGTACTAATAAAATAATCGCTTTCATTGCGATAAGTAACTGCACATGCGGCATATATGTGCATGTGTGGCCAAGTAGATAGCAACGCCTTGTGGCAGCAGCAAATTTATGCTTTATTCATATGGCACACAAGAGCGCTTGCCAGCCGAGTCAGTCTCCGGCTTGTAGGTGAAGCCTGTTTAATTTTTATTTTCATAGGAAGTAAGCGTTCTCTGACATGATTTACGTTTATTGGCAATCAAGGCGCATAACTCAAGTGAATTGTTGCATAAAGACTGTTAGCGCTGGCAGTGCATGAACTTCAAGTGCCTCTAAATGCACACAATTTGATAGTCAGTCAGCGCGCGCTTTACTGCCTTGGCGGCGCGCACTCATTATGCTAAGATAAAGTTGGAAAGTTTAATGCCTTCGTAAAAGCCAAAATCGCCAGCAAATTTTTTTTATATTTTTTTTTAACTTTTTTTTATATTTTATTTCATTTTAGTTTTCATTGCACTGTGCTTTGAGCCAGCCCGCTTTCATGGCTGCCACCCACGCATAAACTAACTGTACTTTGCACAAACTCACATGCCGCGCTGCCCACATATACTGCGCGCTGCTACTTGCCCGCGCATTTCGTGGCATGACTCATGCTTTTACTCCGTACAACACCTACAACTAATGCAACACACCAAAAAAAAAAAAAAAAAAAATAAAAAAAATTTGCAATGCAATTTTGCTGGCTATGAATTAGTTTGCAGTTTATGTGCCCACAACTGCTACAAATCACTTCGCTGTGGCGGCAGCGCTGCAAACGTGCTTGCCAAATACTCTGCAAGCGGTGCTTTCTTGCTGCTGCCGACCACTGCCTTCGCCTTTGCACTATTTCTGATTGCCTGCGCCGCCACTAAATCCTCTAAATGCTTCCTCTTTTTATGTGCCACAACTACACTTGAAGCGCATTTCAATAGTTGCTCCTTACTCAAGCACATGTTTGGCATATGAAACTGGCTATCGTCTGCATTCATCACTCTACGCCATGCACTTAAGCGCTCAGCGCCGTCTGCGCTACGTGTATTTGCCTGCAAGTCTTGGCTGTGAACTAAAACTCCTTGGCAGTCATTTAATCAATTCAAGCAGTCGTCCGCCCGTTCACCCGTCTGTTTGTACGTCCACCGATTCGACCGTCCAACCACTCAAGCATTCAGCCATTCACTCAGCTGCTCCTCGCAATCTTAACTTGCCCACTTACGCCACTCGAGTGCCACTTTATTAAGGTAAAATTTTTAATTTGTCTTAGCTCCACTATGCACCACTTCCTTTACTTACATCACTTGCCCGTAAGTCATGCGCGCTTGCTGCCGCCATGTGTGTGTGGGCGTACGCCGCCACTTCACTGCCATTTTACCTATGCAGCGCGCTGCTATGCTGCCTTATCGCTCGCAATTTGCCTGCTTGACTCATTTTTTCTTCGCTTTTTTGGTTTCCTTCTTACTTGCCGCTTGCTTATTTACATCCTCAGTGCGCGCTTTGATTTCCTTTTTGTGTTTACTTTGTTGTTATTTCATTTGTTTGTATTTAACAAATGCGATTTCCTTTAATTGTTCTTAATTAATTGCTTAAGTTTGTATGCGATTAGCGGTTAAGTAGCCGGTTAGTTTGCTGTGCGCGCCCTCGTGCTGCTTGGTCCAAGCAGCAAGCCACTCGCGCCACTTAAAAATGCAAATGAATTCCATTTTGTGATTTGCAAATCAGTTAAGCTTTGCTTGCTGCACGCTTATGCGGGGTGGCAGCTGTGAGGAGTTGAACTATGCTATACTATACTGTACCATACGGAGCTATGCTTACTACACTATATATAATATACTAAGCTGTACTGTTCTCTATGTGCGCGTGTGCTTAAGCGCACTTTAAGTACCTAGTAGTGGCCGCAAGCGGTGGCCGCGCTCTTAACTACAAGTTTTTCTTTTAATTATTGCGCATTTATCCTTGTTAGCTTTTCGCCGCGCGCGCTTAGCGGCTGCGCGTCCAGCCACATACAACACACACTAAGGCAGCTTAGCGCTCGACAGAATATATATGCTAGCTCGACTTTGCATCAAAAATATATATCTAACTTGATTTCACATCAATCCGCCGCTAGCTATATCAACTCACTTATTTTCATCTCTACAAAATATTGCCTGCCGCTTCTTCCCTCTGGCAGCTCACGCGCTTCCTGCGTTTTACCTCGCGCGTGCGCTCTACTTTTTCGCTTAAATATATTTCCTGTTTATTTGCAATTAATGTGCGCTCATGCAATTTAAAATTATTTCACTTTGACACAGTCACGCTGCGCCTAGTCCATTGCATTTGCTGCTCGTGCAATAATTATTCTACATATGACTGTATGTATATTTAAGCAGCGCCGTCGCATATAATTTATATAATCATAACACATTTATGTTATTAATGCATGTAACTGTTTATCGAAATCCAATTATGTTGGCTTATAACACATTTAACGTGTTGATTTTGTTGTCAATATTGTCATTGCTTGCGCACATGAATAAATATTAATTGGAAAATCCATTGAACCCTTCAAAATATAGATGCTCCAATTTTGATAATGTGCACAATTTACTGGCGTGCAAATACACATGTGTATTTTAAATTGTCAATTGATTAAAATTTACACATTGACTTATGAAAATATGAAAGCTTGTGTTTGTATGTGGAGAAATGCGTTCGTGTTTTTGATGTAATATTAAATGTGACATAAAATGACTGGCTGGCGAATTGGGAGTCCAGCTTGGCAGTTCAATGGTACAGCAGCAGTAATTATATCACTAGCTATAAGCCGATCTAGTATATAAAATTTTGGTTGTACTGCGTTCGTTTTTTAAAGTAATATTTTAATATTTTCACGACAAAATTTAATTGTCATCACTTGCTAATGACTTCCTACACAGAGTTATGCCCAAATTTGATAGCAGCGCTCCAAAAATTTAACGAAAGTTTTTTTAGCAGTCGTAATGCGTTCGTAAAGTCGTGTAATACAATTAAATTTAGCTACTGTGTGGATATTTTTTAAAACCTTGAAGCTTTATACACTTTCTGAGTACAATATTTAGCTTTTTGTCCGCTGTTTGCTATGAAAATACAAAAGTTAGCGTTTAAATGAGGAGAAATGCGTTCGAGTTTTCGATGTAATATTTTGTAGTGTGTCGTAAAATCACTGGCTGACTGAATGTGACCTACAAATTGGCATTCCAATAGTACATCGGAAGTAATTATATCAGCAGTTATTATCTAAAATAGCAAAATGATTTTCTAAGCCTACTGCGTTCGCTTTCAAATGTAATAATTTTAAGATTTTCCCGACAATTTTTAATTTTTAACATTCTGTTATAACTCACTCTTCAGAATATTGCTTAAATTGAAAGCGTACTCCAAAATATAATGGTAATTCATTTTATGACCACAATGCGTTCGTAAAATTATGTAATAAATTAAATCAGGTACATTTTTTTAAAAACTGTGAGGCTTAATACAGCTTCTAATTGCAATATTAAACATTATTTGGTGGTAATTTCTAATGCTTAGGTTGCATAGCGAGTTAATAATTGATTCCGCGGTCATAAAGTGTTCATAAAAGTATGTAATAAAAAAAAGTTACTTAAGTTAGGTAATTCTGTTAGGGTAATAAGCTACACATAGACCAGTTTTGGTCCTTTGCGATATCAGATGGAGTTCTGTTGATAGGTCTAAGAGGAGTAGTCGGCCTTTAGGATGCCTGCGCTTGACGCAAATTTTAACTCTGTGGCGAAACCCTCTCCATTGTACCGTAAGGACCCCAGATGCTTACAGCGTAGTCTTGCCAATTCGGGAGTAGTTTTTTATTATACCCGACTTTTTCTTAACTGTCAAGCGCCACAAACCTTGTAACTGCAATTTTAAGATTTTAGGTGTTGGAAATTTATAGATGAAATAATGCGTTTGAAAATTTTTGTAATTTTTTTATTTTCCAAACGCGTTGTTTCAATAAAATAACACTCAAAATATGTCTATCAATTCATTTTGCTAAAAATTTCATACTCTTTTATTTAGAAATTTTCAAAAATAATACGATAATGCGTTCGTGAGATTATGTAATATAATAAAATACAGCAAACAATTTGAGAAAATCAATAGCCGCAACTATAATAAAATAAATTATAATATTTGCAATTTTTGCACTACTAACACACAACTCCAGCTCCAACTATATAGTATATATTATAACTACCCTGCATCCTGCCTACCCCGACTGCTGCCTTATGTACGCGCATTCTCCCCAACCTCTATTTCAGTTCTTGCCCCTTTGTTGCCGCACACATCCGCAGATTTTTTGCGCTTCAGCAGTCAGCCAGCAGCTGCTCCCATGTATGTGTGCCAGCGACCACGACAGCTGGTGTACGTTGGTCTCTGGAGCATTTGTCCAACCGCCGGACGATCAATATTTGCCACAAAAAAGTTGCCAAAACTGAAAACAAAATTAATTGAACTAACCCAAAAAAAATAGTTCCAAAAATAAATCGCCACTACTTTTGGGCTATTGCCAGTCAGCACCCTTACCCGGCGCCCAGCAGCCGTTCGCATCAGCTGGCTGTGCGCACAATGAGCGCGTTCAATGATTTTTCCGGCTTGCGCTTTCGGGTAAATTTTGGCCGCAACAAGCCCTTGGGGATGTGACACAGTAAAGAATTCAATTTCCTGCAAAATAAATTGTGCACAACAAAATAAAAAAAAATATGCGAAGTTTACATTTTGTGCAAAACTAAAAATTATGTTATGCACTGAAGTAAAAAATGAGAAATTTCTATTATTATTAACATTGCGGTCAGCTGCGGCGTTTAGGTTTTGGGGCACACAACAGCACAGTTGTTGCTAAGGGATTTCTTGAGAAAAGCAAAGTGAGAGCATGCTTGTTGACTTACATTAATTTGAGAAAATTGTGCGACGCGCAGCTTGTATGCTTAAAGTCAGCAGATGGTGGGAGGGTAAAAATGCAGTGTTGGCAAAAATCAACTTTGTAGGGGAGCTGGAAAACAGAGTGTTGTTCGGAAAACAGAAATGACGTTGAACATAAAGCTTTCAATATTTAAAATTGAATTTAGAAATATGATCTATATAAATCAGTAATTAATTCGGTTATCGATTAACAAAAATATCGATTTTTTAATGTAATCGTCAAATGTTAACGGTTTCATGTCATTGATTTATAGAATTTATCGATTAAAGGGTTATCGATATAAAATTTATCGTTTTTTTTTAATATTGCCTACAAATTGTTGTTGGCTAGAACAATTATCGATTAAAGGGATTATCAATTTCAAAGGTTATCGATTTTTTAATAAATGATCAATTTACAAGTGGTTATCGATTCAAATGTTATTGATTTTTCAATCATCGCCCTTAAAATGTTAAATTATTTCGGTACATAAAATAGGAAATATTTCAATGCTCTATAAAAATTATCGGTTAAAGTGGTTATCGATTATTTTTAATATTGCCTTAAATTTTTTTACGCAGTACGGTACGTACGATAAGAAAAATTTCAATTATCAATTAATGTTATCGATTTTTTTGGTAATCGATTCAAATGTTATCGATTTTTTAAATATCGTCTTTAAAAGTTAATGTATTTTGGTATCATATAGGCAGACAAAATTTCAAAAATTTATAAAAGTTATCGATTAAATATTTTATCGATAATAAAACAACGTGTTTTATTATTGTCCTGAAATTGTTGGCAGATATCAGTACATTTAATTGCTTATGTAATGATTGTGCATGTAACTTTTATCGATTAAAGTGGTTATCGATTAAAAAATTTATCGATTTTTTAAGACCATTTTAAAATTCCAACGAGTTTCAGTTTTTCTAAGTTTCCAGTTATTTACTTACACTACTTATCAGTTTTCAATAATATCGATTAAAAAACTTTTTGACTTTGTTCGTACTCTATAATTATTTGTTTTGTTATTTCGAAAAATGTAATTATTTTTTTTAATATTTATCATTTCTGTTGCAAATTCAAAGTACGTAAGCTTGAACTTTCTATGCCTTTCTATGGAATGCGCTATGCCCCTGCGATTTTTAAAAACTTCTCCTACAGTACCTAAGCTCAAATGCTTTCTTAGTAGTCGAGCATTGCAGCAAAGTAGGCGCAACTACGTGAACGCCCCACAAGAGGCAATGAAATACGCTACTTCAACTAGTGAAACTTTTCTGCGCTCCTGCTCCTTCTTTCATCATAGCCACAGGTCATTGTGGTCCGCTCAACAATTTCTCTTAACATGTTCTCGTTGCTCATGCATATTTATTGCAATTCTTCACCACATAATGTGTCAGCAATACATATTAATTGCAATTTGCATTTAAAAATTGCGCAAAGTCAATTTGCCTGCGCGCCAAATGAGCGCTGCTCTCTACGCCGTCACTTCCGCGGCGAAACAATGCTGTGCAAATGCAACCTTGTAACACTTGCCTAACTGCAAGACTACAACTTAATGGCATTGCTATAAAAACGCGCATGCATGTTGCGCGCTCATTTCGCGGCTAAGTTCTGCATGTGTGTGTATGTGCGTATATGTGTGTGGCAGAAGTAATATGCGCACTTTATAGGCGTTTTTAGTTGTTTAATCGATGTTTGCGCTGCGCCTTGTATTGTTTTTCACATTTTCCGCTAAAGTGATTACTTTTATGACGCACTGTACATGCTTTAATGACGTGACCTTGCCAAGTTTCAGCTGCAAATATCTTGCTTGCGGGCGCCTTTGCTTGTGTTCGAATGCTTGGTTGTGGGTGCAATCATGTAAACTATGTTTTTTTAGCCGCTTTTGTGGCATGCAACACTCAATAAAATAAAAGTTTTTAATTAAACGGCAACGCTTACGCTTACCAAATGCAACTCGGCGCATATGTTGCTGGAAACAAAGCGGAATGAGCTCAAGGTTGCTGGTGGAAAAGTGAAAAGTTTTCGGGAGCTCAAAGAAAATGAAAATCCGGGCGGTTTTAACTTTTTTAGTTATTTTTTTTTTTCATGGAAAAAGCAGTTCTTTTGTAAATATGAGAGATTTTAATTTTTATACAATTATTTTTTAAATTAATAATGGGGCTGCTCAGTAAATTTCTTGTAGCTTATTCGTATTTCACATTTTTTATATTGTTTGAAGCTTTGTTTACATTTAAAGAAAGTTGCTTTGCTGCACTTGAGCCTAATTTTTTTTTTCATTTTATATATTCTTTATTCTGGATTTTTTTTTTTTTGTTCTTCAAATTCAAGAAAAAAAACTGCATTTCATCACCTAAACTGCAAAATAACGTAACATCGCCTTTCATAAGTTTACAGGCGACGGAAAAGCAGTATAATAGAAACCACTCATATTGAAACAAAATTTGAGTTTTGGTTATTAAATGGTTATGTATTGGTTATCTATTGGTTATAGCTGATAGCAAAAGCTCAAAATTTGATGCAGATATGTATGTAATATATTATTGAAACAAAATTATAGTTTCGGTTATAAATTGGTTGTAAGTCGGTTACATATCGGTTATATATTCGGTTATATATTGGTTACATTTGATAACGAAAGCTCAAAATTTGATGCAAACATGTATATCATATATTATTCAAACAAAATTTTAGTTTTGGTTATAAAATGGTTATCTATTGGTTATAACTGGTTTTATTTAACAGCAGAAGCTTGAATTTGCTACATACATACATATACATATGTAATATGATATAGTGAATCTTAAACAATAAAAAATAAATTTCTATTTTTTTTTGAAGTGATATGTTGTTTTGCAGTTTAGGTGACGATTTGTTGCCTTGTGCTCAAAAAAAAATATTTTTCTTTGAATTTTTTTTTTTTATTTTTTGAAACTTTGTGCTTCAAAAAATATTTTCTTTTACATTTTTTTATTTTTGAATTTTTTTTTTTTTGATATTTTATTTTTTATTTGACTTTTACAAAAAAATTTTTCTTTGAATTTTTCTTAAGAAAGCTTCAAAAATATATTTCTTTTATATTTTTTAAAATTTTTTCTTCAAAAAATATTTTCTTTTATTTTTATTTTTTTTAATTTTGAAACTTTTTGCATCAAAAAAAATTTTTTCTTTGATATAATTTTTTTTATTTTTAAATTTTTTTTTTTTTTTTGATATTTTATTTTTTCTATTTTACAGCAACTTCCCTTTTTATATATTTATGCAGCTCAAGCGCAAAGCTTCATATATATGTTTTACTTTTACATCACTTATTTCGCGCTTAAAATTTCGCTTCAATCGCATACTCACTTATCTTAACCTCAAAAAATTTTTAAAATTTTTCCTTTTATTATTTCAATTACTTTTTCTTTGCCTTTACTTATGTCTCAAAAAACAGTCTCTACCAGCTGCAAGAAAACTTCTTTAATTTGGGTACATAATTAGCAAGCAAAGAAACCTACATTTCAACTCTACCCCTACCCCCCTCTCTCTTTTTTCCTTCACAAATGCAAATATTTTACTGCCTGCTGCCGTTTGGGGAGCGCAGCGCCACTAAATAAAAGAAAGTTTGCAGCAAACTGTAAAATAATTCATATATGTATATATGTGTGTGTGCCTTTGTGTGCATACAAGTAGTAGTAGGTATTTGTTACCAAGGCACTTGTTACCCCCAAGGAGTTGTAAGTAGCAACTACATTTCTTTTGCACTCGAGTGTTGTTATTTGCCTGCGCAAATATAAAGAAATGTGTGGCAGCGCAGCTATAATACAAAAACTTGTTGGCGCACTACTTGAAGCCACTGACAAGATATGCATGACTATATATGTGCAACTGTAAAACTGTGGGTATTTGTTCCCATATACATATGCATGTGTTTGTGCCACAACTGCGTTTGCATTTATGCAAATAACTTTTACTCTCGAAAAAAGCTGCGTTGTGAAGTGACTCAAACGCACAAACGTAACCTAACCAATAATAATGACTTGCCACAAGGCTGACAAAGCAGCGGGGATGTAGGTAGCAAGTAGACAAGGCCTTTGAGGGCCACTGCTGGCGAATAAAAAGTGAGAAAATGAAAGTTTGTGTCGTAATGCGCGCTTTGCACGATATCAGCGGCACAATATAGTGGCAAGTGTGTGGCAAGCAACTGTATGCCGGCGCAGTTTAAATGCGTATTCCTGTATGCAAACGGAGTTGTCGGCAGAAAAAAAGTTAATTTTGCGCGGCTTTTAAAGTATTTTTCCTTTTTATTTTGTCTTTTGAAAACATTTGATTAAGTTTTAGGTACAGTTACTGGTAGCTGCAGTTACGCACTTGAAAAACTTCTCATAACTTTACAGCGACTTTTACGACTCTCCTTGGGGTAGTAAAGAGGAATTAGGCAATAAGTGGAGGAGAACACAAGAAAACAAATTTAAAAAGGAACAGGGAAAAACAAAAACATTACACAAAAAACTAAAAAAAATTAAAAAAGAAACAATATATATTTCAAAAATTAAAAAAAAAAAAATAAAAAAAAACAATAAAAATTTTAAAATTTAAAACAAAAAACATTAAAAAAATTCAAAAAGAACGAAATTAAAAAAAAAGAAACAAAAAAACGACAACAAAAATTACAAAAAAATAAATAATAAAAAAAAACACGTATATTATATATAAAAAATGTAATAAATAATAATCAGCAATTAAATTTTAAATAATGAAAATATAAATTTAGAAGCATGCAAGCCTTTTCTATCCAAAGTCCATGCCTTAGGCATTTAAAATTTATATTCCAATAGTGGAAAATGAAAAAAAACGGAAAATAAAAAGATTTAAGCCATTTCCATCAAAAGAGTATGTCTTAAGACATAGAAATGCCTGGAGGTATGCTACAATATTAGAATTGTAGCTATTTTTCTGCTATAATTAGCCTTGCCAACTCTGTTGGGTCTCTGCCGGAAGAAATAATAAGGTTTAGCTATTAATTAGCTCAAACTATACAACTCTATATACTAACTCTAAACTTAACAGACCTTTCTGTAAGTTAACAGTCCATATGTACCTTTGCTATAATTAGAACAATCTTTCTAAAAATGTATGCCAGCATCGCTATCACCAAGCCATGAAACATTTGGTTCCAAAATATCAAACGCTGAAAGCGCCTGGAGGTATGCTATAATTTTAGAAGCTTGGCTTTTTCGACTCTATAGCATTACCAACTCTTCTGTATCTCGACCAAAAGTAATAATTAATTTTAGCTAACCATCTAAAACTAAAAGCGCCTGAGGGTATGCTAGAATTTTAGAAGCTCAGCTATTTTACCTCTAAAGCATTACCAACTCTTCTGGGTATCGTTCTGAAGCAATAATTAAGTTTAACTAACTATCTAAGAAAAAAAACATAAGGTTAAACCCTTTAGTATTGCCGTTATAATTAAATTTTTAAACAACCATTAAACTAAAAGCGCCAGGGTAGCAGAATTTTAAATGTAAGTTAACATTTCCAACTTTTGTCGTTTGAGAATAATTTAAGTTTCTAAAATCATAGACCTGCTTTACCTCCAACAACCTATGAAAAATATGTTTCAAAAATATAAAAAGCTAAATTTGCCTGGAAGTATGTAAAATTTTTGAAGTTTGCCTATTTTGTAAAGTGTCTGTTGTGTCTCGCCCGAAACTAATTTTCAAGCTTAACTATTAGTTAGTTAAAAATAAATATGTACAAAGTCTAAACTTCAGTGATGCATTTAGTCTACTTTTATGCAACAATCTTTAGCACCAGCAGACATTTATGTAAAGTAAAAGGAAATCAACTCTAAGCTCTCAACTGAGCAGCTGCAGACATAAAACATATTAAACGAAAACGAACTCTTTACTATTCCTGAAAAATTACTGCAACAGTGTTGCCAACCCGCTACTAAACGCACATACCGTCATATAACTCGAAACCAGTACAAAAAACAAATAAAAAATAAGAACAAAACGTTTCTTCCTAAATAAGAAATCCAATTACAACCGAAATGCCTCACTCCGTTTCTTTAATTTACTTTATTTATTTTTTTTTTGTTAGTTAGAAACTTTTTTAAGATTTTTCCCTACTTGCTTGACTATACTTCAGTGCGGCCTTTTTTGCCGTCTCCCTTTTAGCGCTATTTCAAACAAAACTTTTTTGATCGCTGTTTTCATTTGTTTGTGCTTTTTAAACAAGCATTTCACTATTATTACCTTTGGCCCTGCAGCTGGCTTTAAATTCAACTCAAGCGCTTGAGACGCCCGCTTTTGTTTTTGCTTTACGTCTTCTGTGTTCTAAGGGGGTAGTTAGTGCAGGCGAAGTTACTGCTTTGAGGTTGCAAGTACGCGGTATGTTTAAGTGCTTTCTTTGTGCAGAGTGCGCTAATGAAATTGAAATGACGGTAGTTTGTTGCAACAAAAAAGACTTTTTGTGGAAAAATGTCGAAGCATAAAATGTTACCCTAATGCATTATTTAGGTAAAAAAATGCTGAAAATTTTTATATTTAAAGTTTTTTTACTGCGAAAATTTTTCAAATTTTTAAAATAGTAACCTGTGAATACTTTTAGCTCGAAACTGAGAAAATACAAAAATGTTGCCTACATCCAGGCGAATACTTAAAATATTAACTATAGTCTCCTTTTCATCGTTATAAACAGTCTTAATACTTGGTTGAAATATTAATTAAATATCCGGCAAGATTTATTCTTAATAAATTTCAAAAAATAAAAATCGTTGCCTACATCCAGGCGAATCAGCTCAAAAATTAACTAAAGGCATTGTTTCGTTAATAATATTTTAATTTAAATAAATATTACTGAGTTTAGCTTTTTCAAATTTCTAAATATTACAGAAAATAGGCATAAAATATAGTATACCGAAAGGCGCGTTTTAATATTGTAGCTTATAAATATAAATATTTGGTTGAAATCTTGTTTAATAGTAGGAAAATTGACATTGGAACTCTTCTTTTTATTTTTAATAAATTAAAAAAATAAAAAATTTTGCATACCTTCAGGCGGAAAATCTCAAAATTAAATCAGGCATTTTTTAACTGAAGCTTTTAAATGAACATTGCCAAATTATGCTTCTAAGCAGTTCAAATTTCAAAACCATATAAAAACGCTCAAAATATAGCATACCTAAAGGCGCATTTTAATATTATAGTTATAAATATCAAATATTTGGTTTAAATCTCTTTTAATATGAGAAAATTTACGTTGGAACTCTTCTTTTTATTTTTAAAAAATTTAAGAAAAAAGATATTGCCTACCTCTAGGCAAAAAATTTTAGAAATTAACTCAACAGTTTTTTTTTTTGTTTTTGTTAAATTTTAGTTGATCAAACTAAGTATTTGTTAAAATAAGCTTTTGGGCAGCTCAAATTTCAAAATATTATAGAAACAAAGCATAAAATATTGCCTACATCCAGGCGGAAATTCTAAAAATTAACTAAACTAATTTCTTCAGTAAGGATTCAATTAGTTTAAATAAATATGTAACCCTCGCTTGAAAGAAGTTCAAATTTCAAAGTTTTATGGAAAGAAAACACAAAATATAGCATATTTGAAGGCGCGTTTTACTATTATAGTAATAATAATCTAATATTTGTTTGAAATACCATTCAATACCTCGAAAAATATTTATATTTCAACATATCTTCTAATTTTTAATAACCTTGCACTTAAAAATAAAAAAGAAAAAAATACGAGAAAATTTTAGAATTTCCTAATCACAATCTTTAATCGCACAAAATCACTTCACTCAAACTTTTTCTATGCTTCAACTAGCTAACAACTAGCACTTTTTGCTTTATACTACTCAATATGCAGTCTCTCAGACGCGCACTAGTGCACTCGAGCACAACTAAAGCGGCTCAAGTGGCATTTCTAACGCATACATACACAACAACAAAGCCACTTGTAAGCTCAAAGCGTTTAAAAATCATCGATTTGCCTCGTAGGTCGCAGCTTGGCGCAGCAGTCAAAGTGTAAAAATGCACGTAGTAAAAAATAGAATAAGTATTGATATAGTTTAGCTATTTAGTTGTGAGCTAAAAAGTGCAATCGAGTTTGAAGCAAAAGGGATAAGGCGGAAAATATTTACAGCCAACGAACACTTTCAAGTGCAGCTGAAGAACTTATTTGTAGGTTAGAGTGAATAATAGGCGTAAAGAAGCAAGACACAAAGGCTGAAGGAGAAAGCAAGTGAGAGGCAATGATTTGTTGCAAGCAGGCGGACTTAAGCATGAATAGAAGCTGAAGCGCGATTTCAGTTTCACATACCAGCAAAGCGAATGTGGCTTAATGAAAAGAAGTAGCAGTAACAACAACAAACAATTGCGGCAAAAACAGGATTGCGGCACAATGGCATGATTTTTCTAATTTTCCCAGAAGGCCGCAGACTTAGCACGCTTTTTCATTTACCTAGAATATGGAAAGAATTTATTTGTATTTGTGCTCTGCTCTGTGAGTGTGTATGTGCCCCGTGCAGAGTTCAGCAAAATAGTTGGGGAATGATAGTAAGCTTGCACTTGGCCTACGGCTCATTAATAGGCAATGTGCAAACAAAGCGTTAAGCACTGTGTGCACATATACATACAAATGCAGCCGGCTATAACTGTGTGTGTTTATGTGTAGTGGCGATGAGTGCTTGACTTTAGCGCGTTTGCACTTGCACTTGCCATTATGCTCATAAATATGGCAGGCAGACGCGTAGCATGGCGATAATAGCAGTGAACAGAGCGCGCACTAAACTGCTTAACGCCTGGAAGTCGACTAAATATTTTTTCTATTATTGTTAGAGCAGAAAATTAATATCAGTCTTGCCTTCTATACAAGCAGATAGCTCAAGCGCGTTAGTAGACAGTGAAAGCGTCAAAAGAGTAAAAAAGTAAATTAAGTGCAAATAATGGCAATATTTTAGACGAACACTAACAGCTTTTGAAACGCACAATTCACTTTTCCACTTTTATTTATTTATTTTTGGTACTACTATCGGCTACATTCTGATATGCTGAAGCTAACCGCAAAAGCTTAGTGGGTATTACAACGGAAACGAAAGAAAGGATTTAAAGAAGCATTAAGCTTGGCAGCGCCTATGAGCGTTGCGCCTTTGAATGTGACAATATTTGCTTAAGCTGCTGCTGTTGCATGACACGCCACTGACTTTTTTCTGTTTGGAGCAAAAATGTCAAGCAGCTTTACAAACGCGCACATACTTAGAATGCCAGCGTAGAAATTACAACTGTAAGCTTAACACACACTCACAACTACGCGCTTTGCCCTCTTCACCGGCAAAGAAGGTTAAGTACGCTTGACACTTTGCAGTGCGCGGCGACCGGCAGCAGACGATTGCAAACGAGTGTGACTGGTTGAGATTAGTAGTGACGCTGCTCATGTCTCCGCTACGTTGGTTGTCATAGTTTCAGTCTACGCTGTAGCACTTCAAGCATTGCCACTGCTTTTGCAACACGCCCACCTACCGCTTGAGGCTGCCATATTTCTCGCAGAACCACTTGCCATCCACATAAATTATGGCATGCCAAGTGGAGTCTCGTAACAGCCTTTTAGGCGCGCAACATTTACATTTTCTAGGGCCTGCGTAAAGTGTGAAGGTGTGTGTAAGTGCTCGCCATGGCAGTGTGGGCGCGTCAAACACTTGCATAGCTAAACGCGTGAATTTCAACACATATTTTCAGGTAAACAATAGTATGCCAGCGCACAGCCTTAAGCCAACTGTGGAAAACAAAAGCAGACAAAGGCAAAGGTAAGCAGCGGCATAATGACAGATGAGCACTGCTACTAAAAAAAGCAGACTAAAAGCTGGCGACGCGCACAATCCGTTGAACCCGTCGCTAACTGTGAGGCAGTCAGCGAAATTTCGCAAAATAATGAGCGTCGGTGTTACAGCGCGCGCACTAATGAAAATAATATCCCCGAAAAAGCTGCAAAGTTGTATTGCCTACTTTTCAAATGCGCACGAAACGCAGCTGCTTTGCCTACTTTCGCGCGCGCTTATTACTAGCGCAATAACAAAGCGCACAAAGCTACTGCTGTGCCTCAAGTGGCAGGCAGGTACTATGTCTGTTGGAAGTGGGACAAAGCGCACAGCGCGCTGAAATGCAATGCGCTCGTCGCATTCGGGAAATAAGCAGTCAAATGTATTCGTGTGTGCTATTTGTCCGTGCGCTCGCTTTTGTGTAGTGGCATTAGGAGATGTGCTCAAAAATTATACTGACATCATTTTGACACTCAACGTTAGGCAGCAACTTTCTACTTTGCGCTACAAAAGCAACAACAAGTTGCCGGTTAAATAAATTAACCCAATTTAAGTGAAAGCAGACACAGCAAACTTTTAGTTGGTTGGAAAATTTCGACTCAGTTGAGGGCGTAAAAGTTGTGGCAACTAGCAAATTGGCATGAAAATTTGACGAAAGTTGCATAGCTGTTGGAGTAATGGCAAAACAGATTGCAGTTAGCCTATATTTTGAAGTAGTAGCGCTCAATTTAAGCTCAGTTATAATTCTTTATGAATTCTGGGATTATTGCAGTATTATAAGATTCACTTGTTATATACTCATTAAGTGCTTTTTCTGCTATACATTTCTTGTATGTTACTAAACCCATGAAATTAGCAATAAATTTGATTAAAAGCATCTCGAAAAGGTTTTGCTGAATGTCGTACTCTTAAAATAATTTATATGCTGGTGCCATTTATTTTTGATGTAATTTTTTTAGTATTTTGAAAAGCGTGTTGCTAACCAACTACTTAAAGACTAAAGCTTACATCCTCACTTATTTTTTCAAATTACGAAAAGGTATGAAATGTGGCAACAGTGCATTTTTTATAAAAAAAAAACAATAATTTTGAAACATTTTCAAAATTGTTTATTTCTAATGGTGCCTCAAAGTATTTCATCCTTAAAATAGCTTTTTTAGAAGTTTTTCTGCAGAAAGGCCATTTGTATAGTGTTGTCACCTGACTTTTTTTTTAATTTTTTTCTAATTGCTTTCAAATGCTTACCAGGAACGAATTTGTCAGGTTAAAAGTTCAACTCTTATACGCTATTAGAATGATGGCTTAAAGCTGTGAAATTTTTAAAAAGAAGATTGGAATTGGTGGCGTTGGCATTTATTTTTAAAAATCTCCGTATACTTTTTATTCATAATAGTTGCTTCATGGTAACTTGTTACTTAAAAATAGCTTTTCGTGTATTTGTCTGAATTTATTAAATTTTTTTAAACACCTTGAATGGTTTACTAAAAAAATTGATTAAGATAAAAAGTTGTACTATTATAAGAATTGTAAATAGTTATGAAATTTGGCAACAATGCATTTTTTCAAAAAGAAAATTGGAATTCAAAGCATTACCATTTATCTTTAAAAGTTTCCATATACTTTTTATTCTTAATAATTGCTTTCAAAGTAACTCATTCCACAAATACGGCTTTTTTATATATTATACTGCAGAAAAAATGTTTTCATAGTGTTGTCACCTGATTTTAATAATTTTACTTCAAAAAACCTTGAATGGATTGCTACTAATTTTTTTTTTTTTTTTTTAAGATTAAAAGTTGTAATATAAAAATTGTAAAAAGTTATGAAATTTGGCAACAGCGTATTTTTCAGAAGGAGAATTGTAATTCCGTCCATGAACAATGTGAAAAAATCTTTGAATGAAATGTGAAATTTGGCAACAATGCAATTTTTCAAAAGGAAAATTGTGACTCAAGGCATTATCACTTTCATTCAACATAGTCGCTACCACAATGATTTCTAACAGCATTTAGCTATAGTTGCATCTTAAATACCACTTCCTTCTACTTCTCATATTCTTTTCGAAATATAAATCAAATCTAAAACTCCAACTCATAACCAAGAACCAAAGCTTTGTGCCCACACAACCCACCGTTAAGCCTTTTAAGCACAAAATACAATATTTATCAGCATGTTATTTAAGAGTACAGTCACCTTTACACACACACATAAAATATACAAGGAACTGAAAACATCATTCCCTCATCCGAGCTCTTAATCACCTTCCCCCACCCTGCTTGTTAGCTACGGGCTAAACTTTAAATCAACGCGTGTTCAAAGAAACTTAACGCAAAACAAAAAAGCTGAGCACCTTAAGGTGATAATGCGCTGTTTACATGAACGCATACAAGCAAGGGTATATAGAGTGTCTTCACACACACACACACCAACACAGCCAACTATATTTAAACTGCCGTTGTAGCTATAAATAAGTTGTAGCTGTATATAGCGGTATACGCTTACATACATAAGTTAAACACGGAAGTGCCGAGCTTATATCACAAAATGCGCGTTCAACGACCGACTAACCTACACACACACACACAAACAAGCGCATAAATAAATAATTTAAAATATGTATTTATGTATCAACCGCAAAACTTCTTGTGATTACAAATATCCACAGCTCGCCATGACACTTCAGCGCAACACATGCATGAGCATACATATATATAAATATGGGTGTGTGTGTGTTTATGTGTCTGCTTGTTTGCCAACGGTGATTAAATCTGTGGCTGTAACTTATGTAAACACACGCTGCGCCGTGTACGTGTCTGCACACCGGTCGCTGCTTGACGTTTTCTTTTGCCGCTTATTTGCATAGCGCGCGAAAAGCAATAGCAACAATGCCAGGCGGCAAGAAATAAGTTTGTTGCCCTTACCACAGCGCCACAGCCAAGCAACGCTTTAAGCGGGTAAAAAGCGGCTTGTGCGCCATCACCAACCCACACCACCACCACCACCAGCGTTTTTAGCTTGCCGTTATTCGTCACACTTCAGCTCATTGTTTTGCTAGACGCTGTGTCTTTCATTAAGCGGTGATATTTTCCTTTAGCGCGCTATCATATTGCGTTTCCGCTTAAGATATGCCATGACATAGATACCTATAAGTATAAAAGCAAGTGCGATAAGCATATAGTGGTGCGAGTTAAGACAAGCATATTGCCGCATTTGCTTGTTTATGCCACAAAAAGGGGTGAATAAGCTGCGTTCAACCGAAAAACCGCAAATATTACCAACGCCGGTAAGTAGGCAACAAACTGTGGAACTCTTATATATTATTAAAGCGTACAGCATTGTTGTTATAGTTCAACCTCTGATAACATGTTGGCTTAAATTTATGGCAAAGTTATACCTTATTCTCTTATTATAATTCCTTACTTAGTATTGCTAAGTAGCAACCTTACTTAATAGGATTATTTTTAGACGCTTCAAAGTATGCTAAGATAAATTAAATTTAGCAACACTAGCAAATCATCAACAGCTGCTTGTGGCATAGCTTGTAAAACTTACTAAGTTATGTACTTTTTATAGTATCTGAGCTTAAATTGTAGGATAAAGTCAAAATCAGTGCCTTTTGCGTTTGAAAGTGGCAGATAATATTGCAGCTAAGCTTTAAAATCGCTATAATATATTAACGTTATCGATGAAGGTCTGTAATAAAAGTCAACAACTTCCTGTTGATACTTTGAAGCTGCCTATGCGTAATTTAAAAAAATTTAATAGCCTACTTTCAGGCCGAAGCACTTTTAAAGCGCTATACTATCTTAACTTTATCACTTAAGGTCTGTAAAGAGTTTATAACATCCTGTTTACACTTTTAGGCTGCCACATGCGTAATTAAAAAAAATTAGTAGCCTACTTTCAGGCTGAAGCGCATATTGCAATATTTACAAGACTTTCGAAAGTTTTAAGGCTGAAAATATTTAGTTAACAAATAATTACATATTTTAAATGCAAATTTCAATGCATATCTGAAAGTAAGAAATTTGTTGCATACTTTTAAGCGCATATACGCAAACTCGCTATCCCAAACTTATTTTATACGTGATTTCGCACTCTAAATAAAAATTCAAAATCATACAATAAAATCCAAAAAAATGCAAAAATGTATTAGCATACTTCTAGGCGCATGTATATAAACTCACTGCGCCAACAATCAAAAAAGGCTCTAATAAACATTTATGACTTTATATTTTTACTAGAAAATGCATTGTCTTAATGTAAAAATAATGTAGCATACTTTCGGGCTGTAGCGCAAAGTAGAATACTTTGAAGCCTTTCGAAAATATTTTAAGACAGAAAATGCTCACCAACAGCACTATTTCATACTATGAATAACAATTCAAGTGCATATCTACAAATTAGTAAAAGAGAAGTACAGAGTACATTTAGGCGCATACACATAAACTCACTATCTAACTGGCAATATTCACCTTCGTTTTATTTTGTATCCAGCATATTTCATACTCTAAATAAAAACTCAAATGTATATCCATAAATTAAAAGAAAAAACAATGTTGCATACATTTAGACGCATTCACATAAACTCACTATAACACAACCAAAAATTCACACTTCTACTTTATTTTATACCTAGCTTAAGATTTCACACACTAAATAAAATTTCAAAAACATATCTACAACTTAGTAAAATTGGTAGCATAATTCAAGGCGCATATACCTAAACCCACTGCTATCGCAATGCCACAGTTTCCAAAGCACTACAACTTCATTTTATGCCCACTAATTTACTGCCGGCATTCCTGTCATCTTTTGGCCCACTTCCGTACAATCATATTTTAATACAATTCATTGCCACACTCCACTTCCACGGCCACTAATTTGCTTGCGCGCACCATTTGCGTCACATTCGAAAACTTTGGCATCAACTAAATTTGTACAGCTTTTCGCACACAAAACTTAACCAATACGAACGTATACGCATTGGCAGTCAAACTTTTACTTATTTGCATAGCAACACTACAAATTTGGCGAGAATGTCTACATAAGTACCAAACTATTGCGGCGCTCAGAAATATTTATGCTGCCGCTGCTGCTGCTTAAAACAAAACACATTATTTGCTCGCTTTTATTTGCATCCCCGCTGCCATTTCACAGCGCACTTATATAATTTGCTGGTGGCCACTGCAAGCAGGCAAGCCGGCGAAATAACGAATGAAATTTCAAAACTCAAATTGTTTGCGCAATTCTCAAGATATTTTGATATGCTTGGAAAATGTGCGGCGCAAATGACATGGAAGGAAAGTTGGCATAAACAAGCGCATTTTGAATGCCGAAAACTGGGTCAATGGGAAAGTTGTGCTTAAGAAGAAATTTGCTGAAATTGTATTTGTTGCTTTTTGTTTTTTAGTTTTCCGTTTTTGGTTGCTCAAGAAAGCAAAGTGAGTGCGTCGCAAATAATGCTTGAAGAAAGCTTTTTCGAAATTGAGATATGTTAGTGATTGCATAACGAAATATTTAAAAAGGCATTATGGTGGACATGCATGTGGTGAATTTGTGTGTGTGGTAACTGAAACGAATATGCTCTACAAGTAGCGGTCATTTCTTTCGTATCGCAAAATGGCTTGGAATTCTCAATGGATTTACAAAGTAAAATAATATTATTCAAATATCTATTTTGAAATCCTTGTTTTGTTTTAAAATGAAAAATATGCGTTTATGTAATAACGAACTGTATATTTTAGTTTGACATACTGTAGGCTGCATGACTTATTGTTTTAAAGCCACAGGTAGTCTTGTAATATTCTTCATACTAAGACTGTACTCATATAAGCCTGAATTTTCACACTCCTTATATGGAAAACTTTCTCATTTAACAAAATATCTTCACGTACCTTAGCAAGGAAAAACTATCCAAGTCAACGCTATAATATCTGGGGAAAATTGCCAAGATTCGAGCACTAAAGCATATAGCTGCCATACAAACTGCTCGTTGAAAATCAAGTACTTGTATAAAAAACTTTTATTAAACGAGATATTTTTGGGAAATTTTGCAAAATTTATTCACCTGAGCAATCAAACATTATATGTAGAAATTATCTAGATCGGACAACTATAACTTATAGCTACCATACAAACTGGCCAACAAAATCAATACTTTATATGGAAAACTTTTTTTTTTTGTCGAGATATCATCCTGAAATTTAGAACAGATTATTATTCTGAACAGGGATACAACCTCCCAAGAAATAGTTGAGATCGGACCACTACAGCATATAGCTGCCATACAAACTGATCACTCAAAATCGAACTCTTATATGGAAAATTGTTTTAATTGATGAGATATCTTTACGAAATTTAGCACGGATTATTGCCCAAAGCAACGGTACCATCTCAGAAACAATTATTCAGATCGGACCACTATAGCATATAGCTGTCATACAAACCGATCGAACAAAATCAAGTCCTTGTATGGAAAACTTTTTTATCCATCAAAATATCTTCACGAAATTTGACGCAGATTATTACCAAAAGCAACGTTAAAATCTCCGAAAAATTTGTTCAGATCGGACTACTACAGCCCACAGCTGTCATACAAACTTACCGATATTGTGTGGAATATTTTCTATTTGTAAAGAATATTATAGCTTCATTGCAAAAGAAATTTCATTTTAAGACAAATATTTAAACCACATGCAACTATTTCATTATTCTTGATGTCCTTCACCAACTACACAGAAGGTCTCACCCGCACATAGCATACTTTTGTGCGCCAACAAATGTTAAACCACAAAATCAATTAAGCGTCTTTGCGAACAATCGCCTGTCAACGCCTTAAATTACACACACACACACACCTGCATATACAAGCAGCTGTGGATTAATTTAAAACTGTTGACTGTTTTGATTTATTTGCTTACTAATTTGCCCATACCAACACCGATTCGTAATTACTTAGCATACACTTGCGCGCCACAACAGCTGCTTGCGCGTGCATTGCTGCCAAACGCTGACGTAAGGCTTTAACGAGATTTGTCGCGGCGCGGTTGAGGTAAGCGCTTTCCACACATCCGAAATGTGTGCATAAAAGTTTAGTGTGTTTGTGTGTGTGCTTTGAGCTTAAGCCAAATTGTGTGAGTGCCATGTCGGATTGCGGTCGCATTAAATTTGATTAGCGCCTAAATGCAGGCCACATTAAAGCGCTGCAAAGCAAACAAACCAGCAAATAAAGCGATGTGTGAGCTTGTGGCATGTGACAAGTGCGATTATTTGCGAAACTTTTGCGGCACACTAACACACACATACACATGGCGAATAAAAGTTCCCTACTGCCTGACTGCTTTATTTAATTCTTTGCAAGTTTCGCTTGTTTATGAACTGTTTGACATGCCGCAAGGCGCATTTGTTGTACAAGACAGCGCAACATAATGGTGGCAACAACAAAAAGAGTAAGAAAAATAATAACAACAACAGCGAGAACAGAAAAATATGACTTTATATAAACTTATTGCAAGCAAATATGTGTTCTTTTGTGGCAGTTTGACATTTTTTCAATACATGCCACACACCCATATTAATGCGCAATTGCCACATGTCGCTGCGCAATGAAGTTGGCATTTTTTTGCTTTTCTTGTTTCCACTTTGTTGCGCGCTTTGTGCGTTTCACCTGGCCAGCTTTGCTGTGGACAAACTTTCCAGCGCTCGTGTGGCATGTCATAAATTGTTTGTGCCACACAGCGGCCGGCAGCGGCAACAAATACAGAATGAGCTGAAAATCGCACGCGCTTCGTGCTTAACAAGCAGCGCAGCAAATTTTAACAAGCCATAAGCTAAAACAACAAAAGCATACAAAATCTGCAGCAAAAACAATAACAAAAAACGTGGCAAGGTAAAAATAATAATAACATAAACGTGACATAAATATTAAAGCGGCAGCATAGCTATAAGTTTTGTGGTTATTTTCATGTTTCTGAGGGTTTCTGTTTTTTGTTGTTGTTATTTTGCTTGCTCAAATTCAGCTTTCGCTGCAAGCAACACATAGTTTGACAATTTACGCTGCTTTATTATGTTGCGGTTATGCGTCGTGTGTTTTATGCAGTTACTGTTGTTGTTGCTGTTCTTGTTATTGTTGTTTTTATGGCTGGCAGCAATTTCTAATAAGGAATCATAATACACAGACGCGCGCTGACTGCACAGCAAATGCGCGTAAATAATGTTGTTAGCGCTGGCATAACAACTGTCAAATACCGCCAACGCCACAAAGTATGCAATGAAAAAGTTAACTTCTCATGCAGCAACAATGAAGCGCGGCAAATACGCGCACACATGCATATATAGGCAAACATGCTAAAAGTTAACGCAAGCTAAGCGCCAGCGGTTGCCGTCAAATAGCGATTGGTGGCAAGCGCGTATTGGTTGCTGCTTGCAACAGTCAAACGCGCTGAGTATGTGTGTGTGTGCGCGACGCATTACACCTAGCGCTTTGCTAACCATGCAAGCCGAAGTTGTCGCAATTACATAGTTTGCGCTCACTATATCTGTGTGTGTATGTGTGCGCGTGTGCGTAATACTAATGTGCTTCACCGCGCGCGCACGGCCGCAATCCACAACTGCTAACGTACAGTGGCTTTGCGTTGCGGCAAATGACAAATGACATTTAGCCTGGCATTCGACACATAATAAATAATGCGGCCGGTATTTGCCGCCTGCTGCGCTGCCGACGCGCTACGCGCTGCTTGTAGCAGGCTTGATGGCGCGCTGGTGGTGGCGTTGGTGTCAGCTGGCTGTCAACTGCGGCCATTGATTGTCATAAAATATACAGCAAAATGCTGTATGTGTGGTGTGTAGCAATTATAAATACACCAAGCGCTTACAACAAAAGCACACATACATGCTTATCATTACACACACCTAGGCATATTTATGTATGTTTGAATAACCATGCTGATATGTTTATGCGTGCGTTTGCCTTGCGAAATTTAATAAACTACACAATGGATGTCAGCGCCGCTTGTTTGGCCGACAAAGCTCTTAGACCGCCACCGCCATAGCTGCCACAGCCGAGTAGTTTCCCAAACAACTTGCGAGCCCGCAAAGCCGACAGCCAGTCAACCAACCAAACAACCAACCAACCAATCATACTAGAAACACACACATACACACCAGGTATGCGCTCTTGCAAATACATTTCATACGCACACACTTGAGAGCTTGTATATAGGCGCTTGGCGCGCCTGTTGGTAGGCAATTCAATTCGTTCCACTTACGGTTGGCCAGCCAGGCAGCCAGTTGGTCGGACGTCTAAACCAGCATCGCTGCGGTGTTGACTGCATTAGTTGCGGTATTTCGATGTTTCGGTTATTGTGGTGTGAAATTCTGTTGTTAATAATACAAAATATTGTTTACTGCCATTATTGTTGTTACTGTTGGGCACCCACACCGCCCCTCACACACTTCATATCTGCTAAGAGGGCGGCTGGCGCCTTAAAGTAGGCTTTAGTTTATGTTATGGTTGCTATAGTGTGTGCTGTGTTGGTGTCATATACAGTGCGGTGCGAAATATTTGCAACAATTTATTTGTTACACCCATACGTACATATAAAGCAAAATGTGTGTGCTTACAAGTGGGTTGAGGAAATGCCTAAAGTAGAAAGCTGAAAGGTTGTTTATTTGTTGATGAGTGTTAATTGGTGAGAGAATATTTAAGATGCAGCCTCAAGTAAGTTAATAGAAACGCGAGAAGGTACTAAAATTTATATTTGGATCAAGTAAAAGTTAAATATGTTAACTTTGGACGCGTCGTGTTTGATATTTTTCGATTAGTTTGTATGACAGCTATATGTTATAGTGATCCGATGTGAAAAATTTTTACGGAGATTGTAGTATTGTATGGGATAATAATCCGTGCCAAATTTCGTGTTGATATCTTATCAAATAAAAAAGGTCTCCATATAAGAATATACTTTTTATCGTTCAGTTTATATGACAGCTATATACTATAGTGGCCGGATTTTAAAAATTTTTTCAAAAATTCAACCATTGTCTTAGATATTAATTCACACCAAATTTCGTGCTGATATCTTTTTAAATAAAAAAGTTGTTCATATAAGAACTTATTTTTGAGCGTTCAGTTTGTATGACAGCTATATAATATAGTGCCCCGATATGAAACATTTTTACGGAGATTGTAGCGCTCTATGAGGCAATAATCTGTGCCAAATTTCGTGAAGATTTCTTTTTAAATAAAAAGGTGTTCATACAAAAACTTATTTTTAATTGTTCGGTTTGTATGGCAGCTATATGCTATAGTGATGCGATCTAAAAAAATTTTTTGGAGATTGTACCGCTGCTTAAAACAACATTTCATGTCAAATTTCGTGGAGATATCTTGAAAAATAAAACAGTTTTCCTTACAAGGACTTGACTTTGGGCAAACAGTTTATATGGCAGCCCTATGATAAATGGTGTGATCTGAACAATTTTTTCGTAGATTGTAACGCGTTATGAGGCAATAATCCCTACCGAATTTTGTGTAGATTTCTTTTCAAATAAAAAAAGTGTCCATACAAGAACTTATTTTTGATCGTTCGGTTTGTATGGCAACTACATGCTTTAATGAACCCATATCGGTGATTCCGACAAATGAGCAACTTATTGATAAGAAAATGATGTGTGCAAAATTTCAGAGGCGTAACTCAAAAGCTATGAGACTACTTCATATAACTAAATCGCCTCAACTCATCAGGTTGTTCATATATATTTGGCTTTATTCAATTCGTCTACATTTTCTTTGGGTCTACAAGTTACAAATATGTATTATCATGTAAATTAATATATATCTGAGATTTTTTTTTTAATTTTTAACAATTTGCTTCCTTTTCCACAACTTCTTAACTCTGCGTTGCTCAAGTCCAACAAGACATCAACAAGCACTGCCTTCACGCTGTCGGTTTTGACAACTTATTTACAATTAAAGCTATGCTGATAAATATGTATGTGTATACACATATGTATAGAGTTATATATGCCGTTATAAGCAATCATTCAACTGCTGACTAAATACTTCAAACGAGTGACAGCGTGTAAACATTGCAAAAGCAGAGCATATACAATTATTACTCCGAACAAAGTAAGAAGAAGCAGCAGCAGCGCTGGAATTTTATGTAACATAGCTACACACATACATATATACATATATAGTACATACATACATAATTTCAAATTCAAAAAGCTGGCATTGCTGCCACGACCAACAGCTGAATGAGCGCGTCACTCAATAATGGCCAGCGAAAGATGGCATTATTACTTGCAACGCACACATATACACGCATAAACACATATACAGGGGAAGACACGTTGTTTGCAACACTTTTGCGCTTATATGACTGCCGCTTGACGGGCGTGAGTGATTTTCATTTGCAAAATGCTGAACACACATTTGGCGCTACGTCAGGCAGTCACTCACTCTTCACATATATGTACTACGTAGCTGCATGTAAGTGTATGCGTTGGTGTATTTGTGTGCATACACTCATTCATGCGCTCATTGATTGCTTTGTCAAAAGGTTTTGTAAACATTTTTGACATATCAAACACACGCGCACCGGAATAAATAGCGAAAACGCGGCGCGCATACACACCATCAAACAACCCTGCCACACAGTGAAGCGTGGGGGGCGCAATAAATTGCAATTCGTTGCGCTGAAAAGCGCGTTTTTTCTTTTTCAAATGCCTTTCTTCACACATCTTCATACGCGGCGCTGCTGCTTGCTTGGCTGCTTTGTACGCGCACTGTTTATTTGTTTGTTTGCTATTTAGCGTTGTTCTTGCTGTTTTTGTTGTTACTCATACGCAATTATTATTGTTATTATTATTATTGTTGTCACACTTCAGTGTTGATATTGTATTGTTGTCATACACATGCATGCGTTGTTGCAAATATCTCAGCGCGTGTGTGTGTGTGTGTCTGTTTGGCTGTGCCCTCCCGCGCTGTTGCTGTTTGCGTTTGGCTGACGTCACATATTGGCTTTTCATTACTGCAAATGAAATCGCAAATGTTAGCGCAGCTCACTACAGAAACAACAACAACAAGAACAGCAGCAACTCGTATGCCTTTTGGTAATGTTGTTGCCCATACTGTTGCTGCCACTGATGTATCGCACGCCAAATATTGACATACAACTTCAACTGACAGCCGCTAAAGTTGAGCATTGCAGCAAGCAGTTTGTTGCAAAGTCGGGTGTGTGTTGTAATCTAAGTGATTGAAAAGGCGCTTTCAGAAGTCAGCGTGAGTGGAATTGAAGCTGTATAGTGCGGGCGTTTTAAAGTAGTGTTATAGAAACTAGTGGCATAGAAACGCTATAGCAGAAGCTGAATTAACAAAAAAAAAACAGAAAAAAAAACCGTTAACTTCGACTGCATCGAAACTTACAAAAATACCCTTCACAGCTGTATTTTTTATAGCATGGAAGGGTATAAAAACGTCTTTATCTCGATTTTGACGGTTGAGTTTGTATGGCAGCTATATGTTATAGTTGACCGATCTGAACAATTTTTTCAGATATTGTACCGTTATCGCAAAAAATAATTCGAGCCAAATTTCGTGAAGATAGCTCGATAAATAAAAATGTTTTCTGTATAAGAACATGAGTTGGATCGGTCATTTTGTATGAAAGCTACATGCTATAGTTGACCGATCTAAATAATTTCTTCAGAAACTGTGACAATGCTTTAAATAATAATTCGTGCCAAATCTTGAAAAGATACTTCATCAAATAAAAAAGTTTTCCATAGAAGTCCTTGAGTTGGATCGGTCAATTGATATGGCAGCTATATGCTATAGTTGACCGATCTGAACAATTTTTTCAGATATTGTACCGTTTTCACGAAAAATAATTCGTGCCAAATCTTGAAAAGATACTTCATCAAACAAAAAAGTTTTCCATAGAAAACCTTGAGTTGGATCGGTCACTTTGTATGGCAGCTATATGCTATAGTTGTTCAATCTAAACAATTTCTTCAGCAATTGTAGCACTACCTTGCCTAATAATCAGTGACAAATTTCGTGCAGATACCTCATCAAATAAAAAAGTTTTCCATACAAGCACCATGGAAACCTTTCCACACACACACTTATGCAGCTCACACATTCCCGCCTATCACTTTCACTCGCAAATCGCCTCAAATTCTCCGCAATTATGCTCAGCAAAACCTCAAGTTTCACAAATATTTCGGTGTTGTGACACACTTTCAGCGCACCGCAAACAAATGTCAGTTATTTATGCTTGCAAATATGCTAAAAATATTTCACATTTTGTCTGGTGTAAAATTTCAATTGCAGAATGTCGTTCCGACGACCCACGAAAATGAATTAAATTTCATAATTACACACAATTTAAATGCCGAAAAAGCCAGAAAATCGCGCACATATACATATACACAGCATATATTTTCAGACGGTTGCAGGCATTGTGTGGTGGATTTAAAATAGAAAGAGTGTGGGAGAGCAAAGGATTGCGCAAATATTTTTCAAATCTTTGGCGGTGGTGCTGTCTTGGAGTCTTTGAATTTTTGAGTCTTCACTCAGGCAATTCTAAGCGTTTGTACATCAAGCAGTTTGTTGTTGCAAGTACAAAAGCAATACTGGAAATAAAATTGGTGGGAGTGAGTGAGATAGTTAGATAAACAGTCTGTCATGCAAGACTGCAGACAGGGCAAAGCAGAGTTTAATTTCAGAAAATTAAATTTAAACATTTGTTGGTGTCTGCAAAGGAATATGAGAGGGAACGGAACAATGTGGAATGGAAGAAAAGGAATTCTTAGATAAGATGTAAACAGATATAATGTATGGCATGAAACGGTAAAGAAAACTTAAGTCCTAATGGTACTATAATATTCTAGATTTATTTAAATGAAAAGAAATTATAATCTTTTAACAGGAAATCGCTACAGAAACTATTCTAAAAACATTTTGCTTTAAAATCATTGCATTAGAATTCAGCTCAATTCAGCGCGCTTATTTATATTCAGCGGGAGTTTACTTCAAGTTAACCACCAGCACATACCCATATAAGCAATTTCAGTACAATTCAGCGCAATTAAATTATATTCAGCGTAAACTAAAAGCAATTTAAATTCAACATTATTCAGTGTTTGCTTAATAGAAAACTCAAAATTGAAAAAAAAATCATTACATAACAATTCAGCACACTTTGCGTGTATTCAGCGAGCGTTTACTTGAAGGAGAATAGCAGCACATACACTTAGAAGTAAATTCAGCGCAACTAAATCAAATTCAGCGCTTGTTAAACGCAATTCAAAAACAGTACAATGCCCTACCTGACTATTTGTATACAAGTAAGCGCAATTCAGCTGCTCTTTTCATGAGTAAATGTATATCTGTATAAAATTCTATAACGGATCTTTGCTTATAAACAAAATATATCTTAAAGAACCATAAGCCACACAGGCTACAATATCCAAACGCTCATAGTATTTACAAACCACAAGTCTCTGTTACTGTTGTAGATTCCCTCAATCAGGCTACAACTTCCTAATTTATATTATACGGGTACTACGCCTTTCTTTGTTTTTATTGGCCTCACTCTCGCGCCTCCCACTTGGAATTTACACATTTGCTAAGCCAACCTCAAACCAACTGCGGCATGCCATTACACTACTTAATGCAACGTTGCTATTTGAACAATGGCAAACATTAAATTGCCACCTTTTAGGCGCGCGACCGCGCAACTGACCGAAGACGCAGCGCAAACAAATATACATACCTAATATATAAGTATATATATGGCATGCTGTAATCAACCGCAAGCAGCGCAACATTGACGGCTTATGTTCGACGGCAATGCGATTAAGCAGCTGGTGGATGAGTGAAAGAACGATGGCTGGCGCATAGATTGCGCACTAAGCCGCTACGGAAAATGTGTGGCTATGCGGCGGCATTTGGTATGTCGGCGCTTAGGTATCTATATGTATATATATATATATATATATGTATGTATAGATATGTGTGTATGTTAATGTGGCGCACAACGTCATTATCATCAAAGGCAGCATAATCATTTTGCTAGTCATGTGGCGCGCGGGTGCCAGCGTCGTCCTTGTCATCAAAGCGAAATCTCATCTTTCATTATGCTTCCGCTGCAGTCAGTAATCTCACTTTCTCCTCATCAACGCGCAGCGCGCTTCAACGGGCAGCTGATGTGTGCCGCGCCTTTGGCGTTTCAGGTCTACATTTTTTTTCTAATTTTTCCATTTGGATTGAAGGGAAAAAAGTAATTGCGCCAGCAGCGTAGGCAGGAAATTTTTAAGCTCATAAATGAGCTTACAATTTTCTATGTGAATGCTTGTCGAATTTATTATCCGCAGGATATTTTTGTGTTTATTTCCTGCTTTGTATTATTTTTATTTTCGCTGGGCTTTCTTTCTTCGCTTTTTTTGTATTTTTCTGAATTATTTCACACTGATTCCGGATTGCGCCAACGAATTTGATTGCGCGACATTTTTCCTTCAGCTTTTGCCTTTTCTTAATTTCTGCCACCACTTTCCATATATCACTTCTCAAGTTACGCATTCGCCGCTCGCAAACTTCCATTTTTGGCTGCTTCAGCATCTGTCGACGCGCCATATCGCGGCGGCATTTGAATAACAAATAGAGTTGTTAAAATTTATATACGAACTGAATGGCCTCACATTTTCATACGACAACAGCAAATATGAAATTTTTCAGTTTCAGTTTCATGAATTGCTATTTTTTCCTTCGTACCGTCTGCGCTTGCACCTCTCACCAAATTATGCTGCCTTGACTGGCCATCTTTAATTTTGCGCCCAACTGCGCTAGGCCGATTTGCATGCCGCGCGCATTTGTCGCCTTACTGCCTACTCTCTTACTCTTACTCTTCTCCAGCCTTCACAGCTCACTTCACAATTTCATTTTAGCTCCAATTTTCCATTTCAGTTGTTGTTCGCGTTCAATTCTAATTTCGGTAATGATATTTTTCGTAAGAAATCTACATTTTTTCTCAACTTAATTTATTTCATTGCATACGCTTAGGCGCAAGTACCCAGCTAGCACTCAAAGAAATTTTTTTTTTCAACTAACAAACTGTTTGTAGCGCTGCCAATTTCTTCGGCATGATCAAACACTTGGCATGCGCTTACTGCTGACTTATACAGCAAACAGCAAATGGACGCAAATGAAATTTCGTCATATAATTTTTGGCGCACCACACCACAGCCAACAGTAGTATGCGCCAGAGCATCTCGCTTTCTTATGCCTTGTGCAATCAGTCGACAACGTGCCTTTGTGTAATAATAAATGCGCTGGCATTGTTCAAATTCCCCACGGCATAGAAATTAAATTGATTCATTAAAAGTGTAGCGCGCTGGCATTTCGCGCACGATTGCCTGCAATTTGCAGTGCCTAAAAGTATGTGCGCTATAAGCGAAAATTAGTGAAACCAAGGTCAGTGCTAACAAATTGCTTGGGAATAACTAATGAGTTTTGCAGCTTCTTGCATGAAATTCTATGCGCCTTATTTGTATTATTATATTATGCGCCTAAATGTAGGTCATGCTTTCGGTAAAGTAATAATAAAACGGGAAACTGTTTCTCCCTTTTGTTGGTGCGCATTAAGCGTCATTTTCTAAGTATATTTTCATGCATATGAAATAAAATTTTAGCTGCCACTTTCAATGGAACTTTAGTTGAGTGGCTAAAACCACTTTTAAGCATACTTAACAGTGCTGGGGTTAGCTTGAAGTATGTACTTGGCGCCCACATTAAACTACGATAGCTTCTTACACATGAGTTTTGCTGGCACTTACACAAGTACCCCTTTTATTCAGGCTAATATTGTTGGCGCTATTGGGGTGCAATGTTGTATATACTCGTATAATATTTGCATTATTGAAGCATAAACGCTGAAATTGATTGAGGAGTAGCGCAAATACTTAAAAATAATAGTTTTCTCAACAAGTAAAGCTTATTTTGTAACTTTAGTATAAAGGTGTGTGCCTACGCTAAGCTAATCGGTTTGTGTCTTGACTAACAGTTTGTGGAGAAATGCTTGCAACATCAGATGCAAACAGAAACGTGATTAATTGCAGATAATAAGATAGAAATCTAATAAAATTCAATTTCATTTAGAAATTCACAGTGTTGATAAACAGTGATAATTGTTTTCCTGATTTAGAAAAAAATTTATGTGTCTTCGCTAAACCAATCGGTATGTGACTTCACTAACTCTAAGTGAAAAAATTCTGGCAACTTCAGCATCAAACAAAAACATGATTTATTGCAAGCACAATGAAAAAAATTTAATTAAATTCAATTCGACTTAGAAATTCATAGTGTCAGTAAGCAGTAAAAATTTGCAGCAACTTCTCGAAACTCCAGCGCCGCGCCGCATAGCCGCAAAGTTGACTCAGCTGCTACAAAGTAGCTAAAATAGTCATAATAATAACAAGCGCGGTAAAAGCACTGAGCGTTAAGTGGCGTTTGAGCTGCGAGCGCAACGTGAAAACCAAGTCCGCACACCGCGGTATAGAAGAAATCATAAAAAGCATAAAAAAAACACAAAACGAAGAACATAAAAAATTAAATAGTGAACTATACAAGCAAACAAATGTAGCACTAGCAAACTGCATGCAAAGCCGCTACTACAAAGCTGAAGCCAATACAAGCAAAACAAATACAAAAGCCACCTCAGCGGCAAGCGAGCAAATGCGCCACTTTTACGCTTTAATATCCTAGCGCGCCACGACTAACTACCTCACACAAACACTAATACATAAACAGCATGTTCCTGCAACATTAGCACAATACCCGCAGCTGACGTTGGGTCGCATGCGCAGCCAAATGCTGGCGCGATAAGCTGCTTATCTTCATTTCGGAAGCAAAGCCGCAGGACAGCAGGGCACCACAACGTCCACACTGTAGCGCAATAACAACGGCAAACGTACGCGCGGCAACGGTAGTTTTAATAAGAATAGCTGCGACCACATTGTAATAGTGTTGCGCGTAAACGAAATGACATTTTTGGTCACCCCAATGCAGCGCTAAGACCTGCCGCAGCGCTGGAATGGCATGCGGCAGCGTACCCATTAAGAATCCGCGCCAACAGCTGGGGCAAATAGCTGCAAGGGACGGTGTAACTAGCGTTGGCATGCCCCTTTTATTGCACAGGATTTCCGGAAATAGCGCAAAAATATGTGTGTGCGTGTGGGTGAGAATGAGAGTGGTTGTTTAAAGACCGTGCTGCAAGCATGCATATTTCAATTTTCTGCCACTACAGCTTCATTAAATATTATTTAGAGGAGTAGTAGTAATAATTGGAATTCGGTAAATGACAGAGTGAGAAAGTAAAGCATTGCAGATACTTATGTGGATTTGCTTTCTCTACAGAAATGTATTCCTCATTATAAATGTTAACAGCTCGTGCCCCTAACTGAACTGAACTTTAAAAAATTTAATATTCAAGTCACTAATTTCTTTTACAATGTCTGCTTGATAGAAAGAGTAGAATTTTTTCTTAAAAATGATAACATAACAACTCAACTCAATGCAATGTTTGTTTAATAAAAAATTTATAAAAATTTCCGTTTAAAATGATTCAGCTCAATTCAGCACATTTCGTTTATATTCAGCGGTGGTGTTTTTGGAGTTAAAAAGTAGCACATACAGATATAAGAAAATTCAGCATAATTCAGCGCAATTAAATTATATTCAGCGCATATAAAACGCAATTTTAAAACATTTATAATATGTGCTAAAAAAAGTTTAAATTTGTTTAATTAAAAATCATTGCATAATAATTCAGCGCAATTCAGCATTTTTGATTTACACTCAGCGGTAGTTTTTTGGAAGTTAAAAAGTAGCACACATATGTACATATAAGAAAAATCACCGGAATTCAGCGCAGTTAAATCGTATTCAGCGCGTGTAAAACGCAATTTAAAAACAACAGTTTGCAAAGTTTGCTTAATAAAAAATTTAAATTTTTTTTTAAATATACATAAGTAAGCAAAAATAAAACAAAATTCAAAAAATTATTGCATAACAATTCAGCTCAATTCAGCACATTTAACTTATACTCAGCAGTAGTTTTTTGGGAGTTGAGAAGTAACACATACATATCAAAGCAAATTTAGCACAATTAAGCGCAACTAAATCATATTCAGCGCCAGTTATATGCGATTTAAAAGCAGGAGAATGTAGTCCAGGTTTATTCAATGCTTGTTTTATACAATTTAGTGCAATTCAGCCGCACTTTTCACTACTATTAAATGCAAATCCGTGTTAAGAAATTAAAACAAATAGAAATAAATTTAAATCTGTTGAAAAGCTATGCGAATGCAGCAAAACTGATCATGTTCTAAAACTGCTGATATGCTTCAGCTTTGCTGAAACGTCAAATTTAACTTCTTTCTAGTATATTGGTAGAGAAAAGTCTTGAACAGGCAACTTAGAAAATAATTTCACGCACATATTAAATGTACTCTTCATAATTACTTATTTATTTCCAACACATATATAATTAAGCCGTCTTCAGACAGCTTAGGCATACAATCAAACCACGTGTGCAATCCGCCACTGCACGTCAATCAATCTTTAAATAAAGGTCATTGCACGACATTTGGCTTCGTGCCATACTGACTTATTTATAAGTATATATTTTCTTTGTTTTTCCTTGCTGCTCTTTCCACCTAAAGTGCTTGCCAGCTTGCTCAATTTGCAGCAATGGCATTTTATCGCGAGAGCGCGCGCTCACCCTTCCACCCTGCCATGCGGAAATTCATTTATAATTGCTAGTATTACGGCAAAATAACTGCAATCACGAAAGCTATTGCACATTGTTGGGCGCAAATGTGTCAAAGACGTACTTATGCACATATATGTTATTGCATACTTTATGGCGTGCTGGCGTACTAAGCCGATATGCAAGCAATAATAAGTGCCTAGTCGAGTGCATGTGCTGAGCAAATGTGTGAATTGTTTGCCGGAATAATTATTATTAACTGCTTTTGTTTGAGGTAAATGACTTGGCTATAGCGCAGCGGGGTGTGGAACTTAGCTATAACTACCCATATATACTCATATGCCATACAAAGTCTTCTGCGCGCCGTTTTAAGCATTTTAGTGCCGCGACTATCTAGCCATGCGACATCTTCACCGTCTTGCTCTACCCCTCGCTTACGTTCGTGTGCAGCACAAATAATTGTATACGACTATTTATAAATTTATATTGCGAAGCAAAAAGTTCTTTCTGGGTCATAACAATGTGTTATCGCGGCCATTAGCGGCGCAAAACTGCATAATTATTAAGTAATTAAGATGCCATTTACCTCCACTGCAAGTTGGCGCAGTCGTGCCGTCTCTATACCGCTATGTTCGTACAATATATGGCGCATATGCTCGCAGCACACACACGCCAGCGCTAGCCTCTGTTGCTTGCTTACAATGCTGGCAGTAATTTCTACTTGCGCTAGTGCCGCTCAACGCTGTCTTGTGCCGACTTGGCGCCACCTTGCCAACTATTTAAAATTTTTAATTAAACTTTACCGCCTCAACGGCGTTTAACTTTGTGTTATTGTGTTTTGTTTTTTATTCGTGCAATTTTCGCTTTGTTTACGCCATTCCGCCGCCTCTTTTCCACTTCTTTCCCTCACAAAACTTGCGCTCTTTTGTTGTTGACGCTCCACCACTTGCCTTTATACTTTGTACTTGCTTTTATATTACCAACTACAATTTCCGCTCCACGTCCTCTCTCCCCAGCCCGCAATACACACTGACAAGTTGCGCTACTCACAGCGATCAGCTTTATTTGAGCCGCATTGGTATTCACATTTTAATTGCATTGCATTTTTCTTTTAATTTCTCATGGCTTTCGTTCGTTTTGCGTTGTATTTCTTTTCCGTTTAATTTTTGTCTTAATTCAGAAAGTTGTTAGTCGCCTTTGCTTTATATCCAACTTCATTTCATTTCATTTCAATTTTCTTACTTTGTCTTCTTTTTTCTTTTCATTGCATACTTACAGGCTATCTCCTTGAAGGAGTTACGCCATCGGCACCACCGGATGTCCCACCAAGGAATCCAACAATGAGTCGCATGAATAATGGCCGTTTAGTCCCTGGTAACCCAAATGATTTGGGCGTTGATTTCGAGCCATCGTGTTTGGTGCGAACACCATCGGGCAACGTCTACATTCCGAGTGGAAATTTAAGTAAGTACCCACACATCTACAAGCGAATTTAGTTAGTTGTAGTAGTATATGCTGCCTTTGCGCTCGAAACTATGCAATACTTGTTGTTCTGACAATTATTCGATTACTTTATGAGTTTTCTTTTGCACACGACTTCTCAATATGCGTCTGTCTGTAACTGCTGCCTCTCTGTGTGTCTGTGTGTTTACGACGGCAATATAGCAATGAAGTAGGTGAAGCGAATGTTAATTAAAAGTGTTAATTGAAATATTTAATTGAATGCCCAGCTAAGGATATTGCGAGTGTAAAACCTTTAAAGGAAGCGCTAAGACAGCAGCAGAAGTTGAAGTGAATGCGAAAGAAATAAATTCAGCAGCAGAAAAAGTTAGGTAGCTGTTGGAATGCGATTAGGCCATAGCTGGAGGAAATTGTAATTTGATAGTTGGAGTGAAAATTCTTTAAATTAAAATTTTAGTAGAAAGTTCTCGGGAAAATGAAAGTTGCGTAAGAACAAATTAATTGGAAATATAAGAAACTTAGGAAAATAAGAAATGCAAAAGTAAAATTCATTAGAAAGTTCGCAACAAAAAGACAGCAAAACATAAAAAGAAAGTGGAATAAATGTATATGCAATCTACAAGTAATATATATTTATTACCCTGATATACATACATATAAAAAATCTAGAAATAGCCAGCATGGCTTCAATGTAATTATAGTACAGAATTATTTTCGATCTACCGAAATTTCCTAATTATTTACTTCAACAAAGAAGATAAAATATTTAAATTCAGCGTTTTGTAGCGCTATTCAGCACGCCTATAAAGCAATCTAAATATTTTTTAAGCAGGTTTTTTATATTTTACTAAAAATATCTCACTTCCGCGCTTTGTAGCGCTATTCAGCAGTATTCAGCACACTTATAAAGTAATGTAAAAGATTTTCTAAGCCGCCTTCTTATATTCTACGCTCAAAAAATTCAATTCAGCTCATTTTCTTGAATCAAAAATTTCATATTTACCTCAAATTATGCGTCTATGCACAAAAACTTTAAATTCGACTGGTTTTCTGTAATCAATAATCCTCAAGTTATACTCCCATGCTCAAAAATTTTTAATACAGCTCATATTCTTTAATCAATAGTTTTATATTTAGCTCAAATTATGCTCATGTGTCCAGAAATTTTAATTTCAGCTCATTTTTTATAATCGTTTTCCTTATATTGAGCTCAATTAATGATAATACATTTGTTTAATACAGAAACTTAGAATTTGTCACTTGAAAATCATGGCAACTCAATTTAGTCCAATTCAGCACATTTCAATTTTATTCAGCTAGTGTTTTGTGAAGTTGAGGAGTAGCACAAATGCAAACAATAAAATTCAGCATAATTCAGCGCACATTTTATATTCATCTCAAGTTATGCTTACATGCTTTTTAATGGAAAAACTTTTTTTTTGCTTAAAAATGATGGCTAATCATTTCAGCGCAATTCAGCACATTTAACTTATATTCAGCTGGAGTTTTTTGAAAGCTAAAGGCCAGTTCATATACATTTTAATGAATTCAGCGCAGTTACATCTTATTCAGCGTAATGAGTTCTTATTCAGCGCACGTTAAAAGCAAACGAAAAGCAGCACAATGCAGCTAACGTAAATTTAAAGCTATTTTTACATATTTATCTTAAATTAAGCGCATTTCAGCGACTATCTTCATTAGCAAATACTTTTCAGGTTCAAGCAATTGAAGCGCCAAGCATATGAAGCAAATTCAATCATGTTCAAAATGTGTTGATATTTATGTTTTTGCCTATAAACAAACTGCAGTGACGTCAATTTTAAGTTCACTATAAAAAAATAATAGATGAAAATATGAAAAAGCTCTTATTTCCACAAAGCTCAACTATTTCAAAATAAAACTTTCGCATACAACGCTATGCAGAGCAGTTGCAAATATTGATTTTCGCCACGAAACAGCAAACCAGAAAATTGCGCTCCAGCCAAAGCATACATTTAGGTATTTATGCATTTCCAGCTGGTATATTGACCCACCACAACAGCCAAACGCATAGTCATGGTAATCGAAATTGATACTGAACCGTATGCACGAAATTTCAACGCCATCGACACGCGCAAGCCGAGTGTTTATGGGCGTTGCATAGTGTTAGGCGTCACTGCCTTTTGCATGTTGCTTTCTTCGATTGACTGATTTTACAACTGTATTTGTTTGTTGTTGTTTTTGTTTTTTTTCCTAGCGTCCGTTTGTGTGTTTATGCGTGTGTGTTGTTTTGTGCATGTGGATTATTGCCATTTCGATCCACTTTTGTTGAACTTCTCTCCAATGAATTTCGCAAACACACGGACCCTGCACACATGATATGTGCGCGCACATTACGTACATTAGAATGCACATCAAACTCATCAATATTGCAATGTGTTTGCATATATGCATGTATGTGTGTGTGTGTGTGTATGTGCTTACGTTAGTATTGCATGCGTGCTACGAAAGTATGCAGGGAATTTTGCATTTCGCCTCGTTGCGAATTAATTAGTTCAGATATGTTTGGTGCTAATTAGCTAAATGCATGCAAACACACACAAACGCTAGTTGGCATGTTTGCATATGCGTAAGGTAGTCTAGTTTAAGGCGTATCGTGGCAGTTTGTGCACTACTATGATTTATTTGTTGTTGCAATGCTAGTAATTGCAGGAAAGTTGATAAAATTTACCAAATACATTAAGCTAAATTAAATTGACTTAGTTTTTCTATAAACAGCACAAATATGTATATTTATATATACTTATGTAAATATGCGACAGTGGCTATTTCCTTGTATAAATAATAAATTCTACTAAATTCGCCTGCAACACAGCGTTGCAACTATTTATTACAGGCAATTCGCTTTAAGAAGTATGAGTTAAGGCGAGCAAAATGAGGAGAAAGCGCTTTCAGTTCAGAGCTCACATTGGATTTTAAATATTCATTAATTGCCAAGTGGAGCTGTTAATTAAATTTGCACGCCTTCATTTATACGCTGTTGGCGTATTCTAAGTGTTGAAAAGCAATTAACAAATATGCGTTTAGCTATTCCTTCAATTCGCTTGAAAATTTGTTTAAAAATGTATAGGCCCTAATATCTCGTTATATAATATAATATTAAATGTGAAGCATATGCTTAGGCGCTCACATAAAATTATTTATGAAAATTATCACTATCAACTCGTATTTCTAACTCAAGCAACTAGCGACTTTCAAATATAGAACTTGTACTTCAAATAAGCACTAAAGCTTACAAAAACGTGCAAAATTTTCAAAGCTCGAAACGCCAATATTTAATTAAAAAAAAAAAAATAGAGTGTGAAATTTATGTCTACTACGGAAAACATTAATACTTTTTATGTAAAAACAATTTTATTAGAATCCATCAAAGCTTACAAAAAGCTCCGCATAGTTTGAACAGCCAAAAGTCGAAAAAGGCGAGTAAAATTTGTACAAAGCAGTATTGTTAACGCCATGATGCTATTTTAAACCAACCTACTGAGTTATAATCAGCTGCTCTACAAATAATTAAAGAACGAAAGCTCAACAAGCTCTTGAAAGCTGCAAAAGCTTTTCAAACAACTTTCTAAAAGCTTTAACTTGCTTGCATTAAAAAAACAAATATTATATATTTTATTAACACAAATTTAAAAAAATCTATTAAAACTATTATAAAGCTCTTCAGGGGATTCTCGCCCAAAAAAAGAAAACCGAATAAAACCAAACAATTAAAAAAGTTAAATTCCATTATATAACTAACTAAATTGAAATCAGTTGCGCTAGTCATTATTGGAAACTAAATTTCTAAAAGCTCTTTGAAAAGCTTTTTAAAAGTTTTTGAACTTAAAAAGCTCTCTAAACAATTTTTAAAAACTTTTAAATTCACCAAATAAAAATATAATATATTTTATTTAACAAAAGTTTCGTGAAATCTATCAAAACTCCATAAAGCTCAGCAGGGTATTCTCGACCACAAAAAATTCGCTTTAAACCGAGCTTTTAAATAATACGAAATTCCGTTATAAATCTCCCCAAACCTTAGTTAAAATCAGCTTTTGTACGCTTTACTAAAAACGATATGTAAAAAAAGCTCTTTAAAAAGCTTTTTAGAGCTTTCAAATGCAACCCAAATATATTTTTTCCATTTTGAAAATGTAGTATCTGAACTTTATCGCTAAAAAAAATTAAATTTAATGTAAATAAAGCTCATAAAGCTTTCTCACGAGTAATCAGATTGTTGTGTTACCGTACGAATAAAAGAAAAAGCTGCAATATTTAAACAATAAATTTTCCCCAACTGTACATATTTTGCACTATATTTGTATACAGTTAATTTCATTAGGTTAGGCTTGAAATCCCCCTTTTTGAAAATGGCAAAAAAAATAATCCGGCTGATCAAACGCCGGGCTGGCATCAATTCTTTCTCTAGATCAAACTTTTTAAGGTATTTGGGTTTAGGTATTTCGAGCTAAGGTATCTTGTATTTGGGGATTTAAATTTTAAGGTAATTTTTTTATTATTTATGCTTATGTTTTGGGGATTATCAGTCATTTCCCTTAACTCTTTTAGATTAATTAGGGTATTTTCAGTTTGAATTTAAATTTTGGAGATTTTATTGAGATTACGAAGTTAAGTATCTCAAAAATTCCCCAAACGAAAATAGCGCCGGCCGATCCAAGACTGGAGTATCATCAGTTCTTTGACCCAAAACTCCTTTTGGAGAATATAAATTTGGGTAAATTTTTTGTTTGCAGATATCAGTTTTGGGGTATTTTGAGTTTTGAAGGATAAAAGTTTGATTAATTTGAGTTTTGGACTTTCATTTTTGGGTATTTTGAGTTTTGAGGATATAAATTTGGGTAATTTGAGTTTTGATGGATTATAAATTTTGGGTAATTTGAGTTTTGATATTTTAATTTTGGGATATTTTGAGTTTAGAGATTTAAATTTTCGAGTATTTTTTTATATTCGGTATTTTGTGTTTTGTGATTAAATTTTTAGTGGTTTCGAGCCGCTTGGAATTTTATTTATGCACATTATGCCTATATTAATGTCATAACAGTTTTCGGTAATCTTATAAAATGTTGAAAAATGAGTGGTTTTAAATGCCGGTAATTAAAAAGAAAAATATTAAACAAATTCGCTCTCAAACAAACACTTAACTTCAATTCTTATGCGCTCTTTCGCACAGCGTTGCATATTTAAAGGCGCGCCATGCCACTTAAATCGCAAATAAGTTGATTTGCACACACACGCAAACGCTGAATCAATGCGCCAACAAATATTTAAAAATATCAAACACAAATACCAACTGAACCGCTTGCAAATACACACACATATACATATATAGGCAAGCGTTTAAATATTTTAATGTCTGTGCGAATATATATGTTTATGTGTATAGCAATAAATTGGCTATATTGACACCAAAGTGCGCACGAACAAACGGCAATTGCTGAACAGCAGAGCGCGCAGATACGCAAACAGCGTGGTTGGATATATTATATATGTGTCGCTGCATGTATCTTATAGGCATACATTTATGTCTGTCTGCTTACTAGTGATTGCTTGCCAAAGAGTTGGCAGACTGGCTGTCTATCAGGCCCATCAGCCGGCATATAGGCTTGTCGCTGCCGCAGCCACTTTGGCTGTATATGTGTATATATGCTTATGTGTATGCGCAACTGAAAGTCAATACTTGCGAACGCTCAAACACAGCTGTTGCCATTGAAGTACGCATATTGACACGCATGTATGTATATGTGTTTGTTGCCATAAATAAGGCTTATATGCACATGTATGTGTGCGTATTTATGTATAATCATGCATGTAATCATATTTATTTGCATTGGTATTTGTTGCGCATTACAGCTGCCAACAGACGACGGGCACCGACTGACTGATTGGCTGATGGCAGCCGACTTTGGTGCTGCGGCGTAGCACACAAACAGCCATATTTTCCGTTGCCAAATGCATGTCGGATCTCTTTGGAGCGCACAAATGTAGGCAACAGTTTTTTGCCATGCATTTTTACTTGCGTATGCAGGGAAATTTGGCAGCTGCAAAGCTGTGTTGGCATATCTTTGCAGGCTTTATTATTTTTTTCGCATATTCGCATTTTTTATCTCTTTTTTTATTTATTTTTTTTCTTCTTTTTTCTTGATTTTTTCAGTGCTTGCCTCGACGCGTATATTTGCTGCGCTGCCTCGCTGTTTAATATGCGCAATTTATTTATATTTTTCTGACAACAAAATTCGCATTTCATTTTATGCCAATATTCGCTGCATTTCACTGCGTACTCGGCAGAAAGTTTGTTTGCAAAAGGCTTGACTTTTTCGCTCAAACAAGCAGAGCTCTGAGGTCAACAGCCAAGCATACAAGCATGCCACACAGACGTATGCAGCAACGCTGTGTGACTCGTGTGTATATTTACATATACATACTAATACTAGAGCAGCATGCATGCGTTGGCATGTGTGTTTTTAGCATAGCATAAGGCTCAGGAGCATTGAAAATTTTATGAACAAAAAAAAAAACAGAAAATACTTCAAAATGCATTTGAATTGTATGGCATGGTTGAGGCTTTGAGGCTTCAACAAAAGCCGACCAGCTGGAGCGCAATAGTTTATGCTGTCGAAGCTCAAATAGTTTTTATTTTATTTATTTATTTTCTTTTGATGGGCGGAAACAGCATTGCATATGAGTATAGCAGTTAACATGTACGATTGCATTTACTAAAGGCATTGCAACACTGCAATTTATGCACAGCTATTCTCCAGTTGAGGCTTAAATGCATTCCTACGCGTTTGTATATACAATATATACATATATACATGCATATATTTGCCAAAAACAGAATTTTTGCATACCCCTTCTATATGTGTAGGTATATTTTAAGCATTTTTTGCATTTAATAAGAAATATAGTTCAAATAACATTTGCGCTCAACTATATCCCTACAGCCCAACTTACAAATATTGCCATATTTTTATAAGTCTCTAGCTTATATAAATCTTTGCACACTGCCAATAAAGACTAAGAGAGAAAAATAATTGTACAATAATACATACATAGATATAGAATATTTATGGAAAAAATAAAACTGAAAGAGAGAGAATGCTAATATCTATAATGTGCACTGTGTTAGAAGCTTGAAAAATTTTACTGACCTACATATTTTTGCATTTTAAAGCTCAATTGAATATTTAAGCAAAATCAAAACTTTCAGGCATTTATTAAAGCTTTTTCCCTTAGTCTAAAAACCCTGAACCTGAGAGTTGTCAACTGTTCTCTTTTCATATAATTTGAACAAGGTTTCATTATTTTAAATTTGAATGCAATATCAAACTATTATTGAAACTCAAAAGCTTTCAGAGCTTTCACCACAATTCAATATTAAACCTTTATTTAATCTACAAAGCTTTCAAAGTTTTCGCCGCTGTTATGAAAGCTTTAAAAAAGAGTTGAAATATATTTTTGGAAACTTTTCAAGCTTCCGGTCAATATTTCGTATTTGGAAAGCTCTCATTATTACTAAATTCCAAACGGACTTAAATTTGATTTCCAGAAACCTTTTAAGCTTTGATTAATAATTTCAAAATTACAAGCTTTCGGTTATTTATCATTATTAGAAAGATTTTGAAAATCCAAAAAGACTACATTATTGAATTTCAAATTTGCAAAGCTTTCCATATTGCAGCTTTTGGAGCTTACGCCAAAAAATAAGGAAAAGTTTAAAAATACTTTAGCAGCTTTGTTTGTAAAAAATGCTTTTCACGCTTTTGGTTAATATTAAAATTTAAAAAACTTACATTGTTATAAAAACATATTTCAAAGATGCCTAAGTTTGATTTTCTGTTCTTTCAAGCTTTTGGTTAATATTTCAGCTTTCATTTTTAGAATAAATCATTTCAAAAATACCCAAATTTTATTTTCAGAAGCTTTTTAAGCTTTTGATTGACATTTCAAATTCGCAAAACTTCCATTATTGCAGCTCTGATTGCTTTCACTAAGAAAATTACCAAAGCTTCAAAAACCTTTGAAAAGCTTTCAGTATTGTAATCAAAAAATCTGAAAGACTTATGCTTAATTTTCTGAAACTTTTTTTATAATATTAAAATTTTAAAAAGCTTTCAGAGCTTTCACCGAGAACAAGTTTAAAAGTTGCAAAAATACTTATGTCTTTGATTTTCGAACACTTTTCACGCTCTCAATCAACATTTCAAATCTGAAAGGCTTCCATTATAGAGAAAAACAGTTTCTACGAAACTTAAGTTGGATTTTCCGATGCCTCTTAGGCGCTTTTGGGTTTGCTTCAAATTTATATTATTTAATGCTTTAAAAAAATATTATTTAATGCTGTTTATTTCATTATTGGGAACTAATTTTCAAAAAGTCTAAATTCCATTTTCTGAAGCTTTTTCAGCTTTCATTATTGGGAAAAAAATTCCAAAGCTCTTAACTGTGATTTGCTAAATCTTTTCAGGGTTTTAGTTAATATTCAAATTTGAAAAGGTTTCATTATTCAGAAGAAAATTTCAAAAGCACTTAAGTTTAATATTTTAAATCCTTTCAGGTTTCTGGTTAATGTTTCACATTTGAAAAATTTTCATATCCGAAAAACCAAAAGATCCAAAAAATATTTAAATTTAATTTGAAGAAAGCTTTTCAAGCTTTTAGTTAATTTTTCTATTATAAAAAGCTTTTAATATGAAAAAAAGTTCAAAAACACTTACGTTTGATTTGTTGAAGCTTTTCCATCTTTCATTATTGGCGAGTTCTGAAAAAAGTTCAAAAGCTGCATTAAAGTTATATTCGAAATTATTTGATTTTTATAAAAAATTTTCGAAACATCATTATGTATTTATCAAAACTAACTTTTTCTTCTTTCTTAAAATCATAAAAAATATTTTTTCAAACAAAAGCCTGCTTTAATTAATACTAACCCTACCTCTACCTCCACGCACACACACACACACTTCAAGCTGCATTATTTCCTGCATTTAGCAGTCATTTCACTGTCTCGGCAAAATCATAAAAATTACGTGCTTCACATACGTATTTACATATGTGAGTAATAAGGTAAAATAATGAAAGCTATACAAAAGCCAGAGCCATAGAAAAAAGCATATAAAAAAACATATATATGTATATTATGTGTCCTCGTTTAAATAATTATGCAATCTACTGCTTATTATTTGCATTATGCGCACACATACTACCGCATAGCATTATACCCATTATAGTATATGCTTGTGTATGCATTTTTCTATTTGCTTAGCCAACTTAGACTAACCGTGAATATAGCTTTCCGTTTTCCGCTCTCATCCGCCGGTTTTACTTATCCTGTTTCCTTGGCTTTGCTTCCTACTTTTGCTTTTTCCTGCTTCATTGCACAACGAGCGCCAAGCGACGGCTTTGTTTTATGCGCGCATATGTCACTCGCATGTGTGTGAGTGTGTGTGGCTGAGTAAATGTTGTGTGGATTATACTCATGCGCTTGATTTCAATGTTACTCATACGTCCCGGCGGACGTTGTGAATGAATGTAAGCGGCAGTTTTCAAGTTCATAATTATGCAAACGGGTGCACAAATACTTAGACATGCGCGTGCATGTGTATAAATATATATATTTGTACATATACAAATGTATATGTGTGCGTTTGAGTAAGGGTATGTACTTATTGTAAGCATGTTCTCAGCTTCTGCGGCGGAAAATGCATTTTCATCATCTTTAATTTATTTTCTGCGCACAAATGAGTCGCCGCATAAGCATACCAATGAAGTGAGTGCGGCAGAGAGTGGGAACTTAATGAAAGTAACGATAATGCGCCAAGTGGTTAAAGCGTGGTGTGAGGCGTATTTTCGCAAGGCATACACATACATATACAACTACAACGTATACTCGTATGTGCACGTTATTACATAAATTCATGCGCTCCACCTTCCACGTTGTTTAAGAAATTCATGCATGGCAGGTAGTCATTTCCCTTGACGGAAGTCATTCTACCGCAGACTGCTTGCCACATGCACAACACACTAACACACACACATACAGACGCTGCTGAACGCGCCGCCACACAGCGAAAACGCAAAAAGCCGGCTGTGCAAATGAACGCGTTGTTCTTGCTTCACGCACATGCAACGCCATTGTTGTTGCTGCTCTCTGCTGTGGCATACAACAGAAAGTCACATAATCTTAAGCTGCATTAAGATTTCCAATGCATTTGTTTGTGTTGTGGCGTGTTTCAGCGCTATTGCTGTAAACTCATGCCCTTTCGTCTATTTAAAGCGCTCACACACACACACACACACACTGGCCGCTTTGTGGTATGTATGCTTAAAAGCGCTGCAACGAAATTGTCGTCTACAGTAAAGACATTTTTTTAATTAACATATTACAACAACGGCGCGAAAAGCACAAAGGCACAAGGTAAAATAACTGTGCATGTTGCGTGGGTGGTTGCACAAGCATGGATGTGAAGGCTTGCCACACTCTCTGGTGCATGCGTTGCAATTTTAATTATGACGCATGGTAATTTTTGGCGCGCAGCAGGGGTTAAAAGTGCTTGTGCGGTGCATACAGTGGGCGTCACCAAATGGTTTACGCTTTAGATTGTATGGAGCGTACGAAATTTTGGAAGTGAAAATGGTGCAAAATAAATATATTAACTCTAAAAATTGCTTTTCCTTATTTCTTCTACAGCACCCTATCGATATATAATCTGATATAAAAAATCTTCAAATTCTTGGTGGGAGAGAACTGAAACATCCAAAAATAAAATACCTAAACAAAAAATCCCTAATCAAAAAAGTTTCCCTCAATTTTTGGTGGGACAGACCTGAGACACAAAATCGCTAATAAAAAAATCCCAAATTTTTGTGGAAAAAGACTCGAAACCTCCAAAAAATTATCCGCAAACTTAATATCCCCAATGTAAAAAAAAATACCCAAATTTACATCCCAAAATGTTTGGCGCGATATACTCGAAACCGCTAAAAATGCAATACCAAAGCTCAAAATCACTAAATTTTTGGTGGGAGAAGCTCCGAACCCCCTTAAAAAAATACCGAAACACAAAATCCCTATCCCAAAGAATATCCCTACATTTTTGGTATATTTTCATATATGTAAAAATTAGTTCCCAGTGAAAGAAATTAAAGAATTTACTATTTTAATGAAAATATATAACATATTTCTCCCACATAAACCTCAATAACATACTTTTAGGCGTATGAACGCATTACGTGTTACTCAGGATACTATCACGTGGGTACTATTACCTGATTTTCAACATAAATGAATAAAAAATATTATTTTAAATTTTGCGAATTTTAATTATACTTTCTAGTACAAACATACATACAAAAAAATTATATATGTATGTATATTTATGTACTCGAATTGCTGGCGTACTTTTTACGCTTCTGCTTTGTATAGTTCATCATTGGCTACGCTTTTCAGCCTGTGTTTCATATGAAACACTTTGCGCGGTATTGTATTAAACACAGCAAGCGCCTAGAAGTATGCAACCCTTTTTATGCTTTGGCATGTAGCTACTTGTTCATTGACAGTTCGCTCAAAGCTGTTGTGGTATGTCGCTGTCTCAAGTGGGTTTGTTCATATATTTGTAAAACAAAACGTATAAATATGTGGCTTTAGCTTTATAGAGGCATGCCTTTGAATTTTGATGAAGATATTTTCATTAAGTGGTATAACTTGCATACACACAGTATATTTAGAGTTGTGTTATAAAAAGAATATATATGTATGTATACAGCTGAAAATACATAATTTGGAACATATATATATAATAAAAATCAAAAATGTAAATTTGTATATATATACAATTTTGTTAAAAAATTTATATAAGCTTATACATACTATATTTTAATTCAATATTTTTAATGAAACAAAAAACTAATATTTTAAAATTTTCTTGCGTAAAATATAAATCCAATTTCTAACTTCTAAAATGCGAAAAATTACTTAAACTAAAAACAATTAATAAAATATTAATTTTCAAAATTTTTTATCAATATTTTTTCAATTACTTAATAATAATATTAATAGTGTAAAACTATTCAAATTAAAAAATAAAAATATTTTTTTATTTAAATTAATTAAACTTAATATTTTAATTTTTTTTTTATTTATTTTACAGAATTTTTTTAATTAATTTAGTTACTTAAACTTAAAAAATATATTAATTAATAACAATATTAATAGTGTAAAACTATTCAAATAAAAAAAAAATATATATTTTTTTATTTAAATTAATTAAACTTAATTTTTTTATTTTAATTTTTTTTTAATTTTTTTTACAGAATTTTTTTAGTTAATTTAATTACTTAAAATTAAAAAAATATTTTTAAATAAGAATTATTTTAAAAATTGTTTATTAAATTTTTTAAATTTTGAATTACTTAATAATCATCTAAGTGGTGTAAATTACTCAATTGTGAAAGAAAAAAAATGTTTAATTTTTTTTTACTTAAAATTAGTTCGTAATTATTTTTTTTTTAAGATTTTATACTTTATTTTTTTTAAATAGATTTTTTTTTACGTTTTTATTTAAAAAACAAATCTTTTAAAATTTTTTTCTTAAAATTAGCTTTTAATTATTTTTTTTTTTTAATTTTTCAATTACTTTTTTTTTAATAAATTTTTTCATTATGTGAATTACAAATATACATATGTATGTATATATAAAGATAAAATAACGAAAAATTATTTCAAAGTTCTTTTTTCGAAAACAATTTTTTTTCAATTTTTCGAAAACCAAACTGCAATACTCAATATTTCTTCCTAACTTCGCATTGTCTATAAAAAAACACTTAATCACATAGCCAAACTACCAGCTTGTCTGCTTCTTAAACCATCAATGCCATTTCCGCCTAAATAAAACGTATAAAAACTTTTCACCGTAGCGAAAACACGAAACTTTTATTTCGAAAATTAAAAATTAAATTCGTGCAACTCCCTGCGCGGCATTTTAAACGCGTAGAAAATCCTCCACAAATACACACGTGCATATAACAACACGCATGCCACGGCATGCCGCCACACACGGCTTAAAACCGTAGCGTATCGTGTGCCACATGCCACATGCCATACGTTGTTTACGCTACACACGAATTTTGTTATCAGTTAGGGACAAATTTTGGCAAAAGCAACAACAGCCACAACTCGCTAACAAAATAAACTTTTGCCGCGCTCAGGGAAGGCGCCGCCCCACCGCTAAGGGGAGTGACAGTAAAATAAAGGTAGAAAAGTTTTGCGGCAAAGGGCGTACCGTTAACTGGAAAGAAATCAGCATGTAGATAAAAAACAAGACAACAACAACATGCGCTTTTCTAAAACAAATGTTACTGTCGAAAAAGTTCTTAAATTCCCCGAGGCTCGCAATGCGGCACTCGCACGCCGGCGCGCATTGTTGGCGTAAATCTGCAACAACAATGACAACAACGAGAGCTGCAAGTGAATAAAAATGTAAAAATCGCTGGAGTCGCTGTTGTTTGCAGGGAGTCAAAAGAGTTTCGCTGCGCCTCGGCTCCATTTTTTTTTTTATCGTGCTTCAAGCGAAAAGTGGCGCAAATCCGCTTTTTCAACAAACGCTTTGGGTAATTTTGTTTTTAAATTATTATATATTTTTTTTTACTTTGCAACTCGCACCGCTTACCACCACAGCCTGACGCGCACAAGAACACGTTTGAGTGCGTATGTGTGTGCTTGTGTGTGAGCTAGCCAAGCTAAAGCCGAAAATGTAAATAAACAAAATGCCGCCGAAAGCAAAAACAAGCAAGCCACACATATACCTAAACATATGCGCAGAGACAACGCTAAAGCGGCTAAATATACTCATGTATGTATGTATGTGTATGCGTGTAAGTCTGCAAAAATATTGTTGAAAATACAGGCTGCTTCCTGCAACATCTGTAAACGTGTGCTTTTATAATAAAAACCGCTCTAAATATAAAATCACCGGCAACAATTAGGGATTTTTTCGAAAACTAACGATTGCAATGTATAACATTTGGTACAAGATTGCTAACTAAAAATAAAAAATATATAATTTTGATCTTTTTTTTTTTGAAATAAGCAAATAAATTTCAAAAAAACACACCAGATCAGTAGTTCATAATTTTGAATATTAAAAATTTTTTGACAAAAACTGTTTTTTTTTTTTCAAACAATCAAACATGCTTTACATACTCGTATATTCTACATACAACAAAAAATAACATGTGAAAAAATAATTTTCCAAAAAATTTCAAAAATTTTCAAAAAATTCAAAAAAAAAAATTCCAAATAATAAAATAGTGTCACTATTGTTGACAAAAATTTCTTTGCAAGTAATCGAACATGCATTCTTAATACATATATTCTAGAACAAAATTATAAAATCTTAAAAAAATATTTTGCAAAAAACAAGATTTTCAAAAAAAAAAAAAGTTTTCAAAAAAAACAATTTTTGTTTTTAAAAATCAAATATGGCAAGCATATATTTTACAACACGATTTTTGACAAAACTTTGTTTGTAAATAATCTAACCAGCTGTGTAAAGATGCTGTAACATTTTTATAAAATCTCAAAAAATAATTTCCAAAAAAAAATTTTACAAAAAATTGATTTTTAATTTTTTTTTTTTAAGATAAAATATGGTCGGAACATATTTTTCAACACAATTGTTGAATCAATAAAATGTAAAAAAATATAATTTTAGCATACATGTAGCCTTATAGCATAAATCTAGGCGCCATAACTACTACAGTATTAACTATTTTTTATGCCTCTGTGAATCTTATTTGCTTTCAATGCGAAAGGAATCACAATGTTGTGAAATCGTAAGAAATTTAAAAAATTTGCAATAAAATTGCTTAGAAAAAATTTAAAAATTATTTAAAAAAAATTTAATGTACAAACTTTTACATATTAAAAAAAAATTTTACTTATTTCAAAACAAAAAAATTTTTCAATTAACATGTTTGAAAAATATTTTACACCAAAGGTGCTAAATTTTTAAATAAATAAACCGACATGTTGGGTAAATAATTCACAAAAACATTATTAAATTTTAAAAATAATTTTCGGAAAAAAAAACCAAAAAATGTAAATGTTTTTTTTTTTTTTTACTGCAATAAAGTATAAAATATACCAAATAACTGTAAATAATCTCTGCTGCGAATTATGCAAGAAGAAGTACAAAAAATATATGAAATAGCCAGAAATTGACTACTTTGCAATAAAGTTGGTCGGTAGATATTCTAAAACAACGACTGTTAAACCCTAAAAATAGGTTTACAAAAAAAATTTTTTTTTTTTAAAATCAAACCTGCCCAGTATATATTTCGCAAGAAAAAGCTTCAAGTTAATTTTAATTTTTTTTTTCACAAAATGATTTCCAAAGAAATTTAAATCTATAGAACTTTTCAACAAATTAAAAAAAAATTCAAAACGTTGTTTTACAGCTGAAGTATTAAATTTTAAAAGTATTAAATCTTAAAAATAATTTCCCAATTTTTGTTGTTTTTTTTTTTTTAAATCAGATGTAGTCATTGCCTTTTCCCAACAAGATTCTTCAATCAGAAAAATAGAAAAAAAAACTTAAGGCCGCTACCAAAGCAGAGAGCAGTGGCATACATCTAGGCGCTTCATATACAAACCGCAATTACTACAGTTTTTAACTTTCTATAACGCTGCCAATTACTGCAATAATTTTCTTAAAATAAATTTTGCTGCAATTTACTGGTTTAAAGCTTTGCATTTAATAATCACAGTGGCAGCAGCAACAGCAGCATGCTGTACAAAATGAAATTACACTAAACAACAATGCAGCTTCTGGCAAACACATGTCAAATTATGACAGCCACAAAAACAACAACTAAAACTACACACAACAAAGCCGACAACATGATGAAAAGTTTTTGTGAATTTTTTCCCACAAAATATGCGCATACAGGGTTGCAAAGGTAGTAGGGGCGGTTGTGGTTTTCACGCCGCCGTCTGCAACAGCGCTGTAATATAATTTATGCTTACTTTACTACACATGCATATATGTAGTAAGCGCATAAAAATGGCTGTAGAAGTTGTAGAGTTGCCATATAGTTGAATAAATGTTGGGTCATAAGCATAGTAGAAAAATTTAATATAATGGGATTTAAGTATGTGTTAATAATATGAATATAAGGAAAGTTTGGGATATGAACTACAATTTCGAAAACATTTGAATTTTAAACAGTTACAATACTTTTTTTAATGTTTTTCAATATTGAGTAAAGAATTTTTTGAGATTTTTCCGCTTAAGGGATTCTAAACATAAAATTAGTAATGTGATCTAAGAGAACAACTTAAATATGTTTTTATTTAATTTGAATAAAATATTCCTTCATTGATACTTAACAAATTTCCTTACTTTTTCACAGTAAATATATAATAAAATATACAAAAATACCTCTTCTAACCCCTTAAATAATTATCTTCAACTGCTGTTAGCCACTCGAATCCACATTCTCCCAATTTTATAAGCTCCAACGTGCATATATCTCCTTTTGCATCCATTAAGCATGCTTTCTATTGCCTTTATGTAATTTATATGGTATTTTCTTTCAACAGCCTTTGTTGTTGCAATAGTTTAAGCATCACTTTGGCATTGCTTTGACTTTGCCATTGCCATAGTACTAAGGATCACCATGGTTGCTTGTGCGTAAGCGACAACGCCTTTGTATGAAATAGTTTTGACATAAAAAATGCAGGAATAAATGTACACAAAAGTGGTTTTATATCCACATACACACACATGCGCGCATTCTTTGTGTCTTCGTTAACAATGATAAACTTCATTAGTGTGTATGCTTTGACTGAGGAAAAGTTGTCGCCGCAGCAAGCGCATGCCACTGAATTGGAGGCATGTTATGCTTCAAATATATAACATAAAATATGTTGACACATGCACAGAAGTTTGTACATATGTATATTTACTGGAATCAGTGCCTTTGTTTATAACTTTAGAGACTCAGAATATGGTATTCAAAATAGGGTATAAAAAATGCTGAAAATTTTCCGCAATTTAAATATTGAAATTTTAAAGAAAGCCGAGTATTTGTTGATAAATATCGTGTTATTTTCATAATGTCGCGTAGAAATATTAATTTAGGCACAATTTTCAACTAAAAGTTACGTATACGCAGTGGAGCCCTTGTAAGAGTTATGCTTGAGAGTAGCTTTAATGGCTCAATATATAGAAATAGCTTGAAAATTATAAACTTTTTGTATACTTTGAGCCCCTGAAATTTTAATTTTTAAATAAAACTTAAAATATTGTTTGATAAAAATCGTCACATTTATGATATAGCGAAGTTAAGGTCGTTATAGAAAAAAGTTCTTATTAAAAAGTTACGTATACGCAGTAGTGTCAATGTAGCGACTATGCCTTAGAGTTGCTTTATGCATATAAACTGGATAGATATATACACTTTAAACATATAACTTTAAATATTGAAAAAAATGGCTAATTCATAAATTTTTTTTAAATAAAATTATTTCATTGGAGATTTTTTGTGCTATAACATGAGTGCAAGCAAAAATCCTGTTTTGACTATTTATAAAATTGTTTATGGGAAGGCCGAATTTTTGTGGAAATCTCCTAAAATAGTTATTTTAAAATAACCAAAAATTTATAGTAATTTTATAGTGAATGTAAAAAAAAAAAATTTTAAATTTAAATTCAAAACTTTTTTTTTTAATTTTTCATGGCAAATATAAAAAACTTATACACATTTTTTTAGCAAAAAATTCCAACTTATATTCCAAACAATTTTTTTTATTAAAATATATATATTTTTTTTAAATTTTTAATTATTTATATTGAATGTAAAAAAAACCCTCAATCAAATTCAAACCTTTTTTTTTAATTTTCATGGCAAATATAAAAAAGTCATAAAACTTTTTTTTAAATTTAAAAATTCGAAATTATATTCAAAACATTTTTTTTTTTGTCTAAAAAATTAATTCTTATTTTTTTTTTTTCATTTTTAAATATTTTCATTTAATGTAAAAAAAATTCCAAATTTAATTCAAATTTTTTTTTTAATTTCTTATGACAAGTATTAATTTTTTTAGTAAAAAATTTATTTTACAAACATTTTTTTATTGAAATATTATTTAAATTTTTTTAGTTAATTTTTTTTTAATATTATTTAATTTTTTTACATTATTTATTATACAGTCAGAATAGTATAACTCAACATTGACAACAACTGATCATGCCCATTAAAATATGTTACACATACGCCATGGCAACCCTTGCTCTACTGCAAATGCATACAAAAGCTATTGTTTAAATAATTTAATTGTTTTTAATAAACTTAAATTGAAATTCTAAACACAATTTTTAATGCATAAAAGTAACACACATACACACATGTATTGCACAAACGCATACACCTAATGCATACAATAATTTATGCGCCAACCTATACGATTTATAAACACATTTTACTAATATGCGCTCAGTGCTTAGCTAATAAATGCCATTTTTTGGTAAAAATTGCTGATGTAATCCCCAGACGTTGCTTCAGCACTAATGGTGCGCGCATAAATACATTTTTCCATTAGTACAGCTAGCTTAACTCCTCCACATTTGTACAATTCCAATTTCATAAAACATAAAAAAAGCAGCTAAACAACATGCAAGTGTCTGAATTAACATAAATAAACACGACGGTGCGTTTCTCTACATTTGCACGCATGTAACTTTTAACTAAATTTCGCTTTGTTTTGGAAAATTTCAAACACAAAATATTTATCTAATCCCATTCTATGTAATAATGAGCTTTAAATGATCCCATTGCGGCGAATATTGGAGTGTGTCGCGGCGCTTAGGGTGAACTAAAGGCAACAAAAGTTGGATAATGTAAATATTTTTCATTATTTTAGAAATTACTGCAGTTTTTCGTGTACTAGCATGTAGTACAGCAATAAAAACAAGCGTTTACATTTAATTGCAAATAAATTAAATAAGATGGCAAATTGTAAATTTTTAACCTTAATTTGGCTAATTTAAATACAACAGCACACATGCTTGTATGCTATTCTAAACACAACTTTGTTGTGGTTTGCGCATTTTTGCTTAAGGTTGAGGGAAATTTTTTATGTATGATGAATAAAAATAACTAAGTTGCACAGGATAAAGCACCAAAGCTAGCAATGATAGTACAATTTGTATGACAGCTATATGTTATAGTAGTCCGATATGGAAAATTTCTACATATATTGTAGTATTATCTAAAGCAATCATCTGTGTTCAATTTGGTGGAGATATATCTTCTAACAAAAAAGTTTTTCATAGAAGAACTTGTTTTTGACTGGTCAGTTTGTATGACAGCTATATTATATAGTAGGCCGATCTGAGAAATTTCTACAGATATTGTAGCTTTGTCTTATTAAATGATTAATGTAAGGTTTCGTGAAGATATCTTGTCAAACAAAAAAGTTTTTCATACAAGAAGTTGTTTTTAACTGGTCAGTTTGTATGAGAGCTATATCATGTAATAGTCGGATCCAAAAAAAATTGACAGAGATTATAGCATTGGTTTGGATAATTTTGTGTACCAATTTTTGTACAGATATCTAGTCAAACAAAAAAGTTTTTCATAACAAAGACATTATTTTGATCGTTCAGTTTATATGACAGCTATATGTTATAGTGATCCGATATTGATGGTACCGACAAATTAACAGTTTCTTAGAGAGAAAAAGGCGTTTGCAAAATTTCAAAGCGACTAGTATGTATATACTGAAACAGCACAGCTCGTCACTTATATTGGAATATTATATATATATTTTATATATATATCTCCAACTTTCCTTTTGGATGTAAAAATGGACACAGCTAATCAGAAATGTCATTACGTAACTACTTTAAGCTCAATTCTTTTCAATTGTATTCATCGAGCACATAACAGCGCAGTTAATACAGATATTTCAAAATAGCGCCTGAAGGTATGCTAAAAAAACAAAATTTAAACCAGAGGCCGAAAATTAAACAAAAATAGTTTGAATATAGGCACATAACATAGCAGTAAATTTAGATATTTTAAAATAGCGCCTGAAGGTATGCTAAAGTAAACAAAATTTACTCCTGCCGGTGAAAATTAAATAAAAATAGTTTGAATATAGGTCACAGTATTGCAAATAATCAAAATATTACAAATAATCAAAATATTTTCTTTTTTAACAAGAATAATTTTTTTTAACCTAAATAACTTAAATTTTTAAAAAAATTTTAAATCTATAAAAATTAATATATCTTCAAACTACACTTTAAAACTACAACAAAACTCCAATGAATTTATAATTCCAACACAAATTTAATATTAAATTGCCGTATCTAAATTTCTTCTAACTAACTATTTAACTCAACAACATCTCCTTCAGCGCAAGCAAATTCAACTGCTGCTCAGCTACCCTCACTGCAAATGCAACTCCCTTAGCCAAGCCAAAGTTTCTCTTATCACTGTCTAACCATCTGTTCAAAACTCTTTGTGTCGCTCACCTTCTGGCGCCGCGTGTCGGTTGTCGGTTGTCGCCTGCAGCTTGCCACTTGCCGGCTGCCCTTTGCCGTCTATGCTGTGTCTACCCACACGCCAACAATTTATGCTCATGTCATGTCGTCTGCTACCTTCAAGTTAATGTGCAAACTTCGTGCTGCTGTTTTTATTAGTCCAACTTGAAATTTTTGGTCTGTTATTTTGTAAATGCTTGTAACCATTTTGTTGCCGATGTGCGTATTGCTGTGTGGAATTTGTTGTATTACTTAGTGTTTTTGTTGTTTTTACTGTGGTAGTAATGGTATATGCGTAACAAATTAACCCGCATTAGATAAATTGTGTGTTAGCATACTGGCATATCCATATATTGCTGGCTTGTTATGCTTTGTTACTCATACGCCACGGTGGCCAATTTAGTTGAGTTTGACGAGTTGCTGTTACAGCTCCCACATATGCCAACATAATGTGGCAAATTTTTGTTTACATTTGAGAGTGTTTTTGATTGCTGTTATTGTTGTTTTTATTAGTCTGCTGCTGTTTGGCGTCACTCTGTGTGAGTTTGCTCATCTGATTGTCGGTTATTTTGTATGTCAGAGATTTTATCAATTTTTGTGCTTGTGAAGGTTTGCTTTTAAAGGCTATATACGTTCGTAAAACACAAATGAAAACAGTAGTAGACTAGAAATAGGCGGCATAACTTAATATTGATTATATGTATAGCATTTCCGTTAACTCCGTTTAGGTTGTAGAGGCAAAAGTCATTTATAGGCAAAAGGAAAAGCAAAGTTACATACTGTCTACTTGATATCAGCTCAATCTCAGACTAACAAAAATGGAAAAAATCATATATCCTTATATTTTCTCTTACTATACACGAAACATCATTTTTAAAGCACACTTTTAGGCGTATATAGCACTCAATTTAACAACTCTCTATTTTAGCGTACTTTTTTTTTACTTTTTCACATTTTGCATGCCAGTAATCGGTAGAACTTAGCCATAAAAATGTTTATATAAATAAATTTTATATTATAATACAGTTATAATAACACCAAACTTTGAAATTTCGTATTCCAAAAGTTCATAAACAACTTTCGGACTAGTCCAAATACATAAACATGCATCTCAGGGGTATATTTTATATATTTTATAGCTGTGATAGCTTATAGTGTGCACTAATTTTGCAAAACTTCAAGTTAGAAATTTAATTAGGTCAAAGTGTCAACAGCATACGAGTATGTAGGGGCATGAACACAAATTTATAGAAATGGAGCACACAGTACACAACTTTGACGCTGCAGTGGAGTATATTTAAAACCGAAGCTAATGCTAAAGCAAACAAATTTATGTTCATATATGTAAATATTTATATACTTCATATACATTACCTCATATACATTACATATATGTTATAAACGTAAATTTAAATGCCATACTCCTTACAACATAAATCTGTCTTCAAAAGATATATGTATACACATAGGCGACTTGAATGCTGCTCAGAGCGAACGCCTGCCACCTCACGCTCGTACTTGAAAATGACATTTACAACTGCGAAATAATTTACTAAATACCATAGTTAGTTGCAGAAGAGAAATGGCAAATTAGGTGAAAAGTGTGAAGTCTCTCGGGGACTTATGACAAAGCATGTATAAAATTTGTTGTGTACGCTCTAAATATGCCGAAAAGGCTATTAATACAAATATTTCGAAGCCCGCATTCTTCACTAACATCTTCCAGAATACTAAAAATTGAAAAATAAATCCCAGTACTCCCAAATTGAACTCTAAATTGTTTTGCGCCTAAAATTAGGCACAACTGAAATGCAGTCAATCTACTATAACTACATAAAAGATTTTCCAATAACAAATAGGTTGGCAACTTTACATAGCTTCAAAAATTGCTAGAGGTGTACCCAAAAATTGAGTTATAGATTCAGTTTGCGCCTAAAGGTAGGCAAAGGTTTAAGAAATTAAGCCATTTATGCTAATAAAAACTTCATACGAAAATCACTAGTCAGTCACACTTTCCAAAATACTTAAAATAGCGCCTGGCGGCAGTGAAATATTCCAAAAATAAATCATAGATTCATTTTGCGCCTTAAGGTAGGCAAAAAAGTAAGAAATTAAGTTATTTAAACAGAGAAAATTATCAAAGCAAAAGTCAGCTAGAGAAATATGCCAAAAATGATATTAAAGCAATAATTCGAAGCCTTCACTGGTCAGTCACACTTTCCAAAATGCTAAAAATAGCACTTGACGGCACTGAAGTATTCTCAGAATAAGTCATGTATCCATTTTGCGCCTAAAGGTAGGCAAAGGTGTAAGAAATTAAGTTATTTGTGCAGTAAAACCCAACAACACAAAAATCGTCCAAAATAATATACCAAAAGGAATATTAAGGATAAACAGTTTCTAAAATCGTTTCCTAATATTGTTACAAATAACGCTTTAAGAGTATTGTGTACTTCAAAGGTAAAAATATATTCCCAATATCTCTCTTCTGAATATTAAAAATAAGGCCCAACGTGAGTGAAGTACTCCAAGAGCAAGTTACAAATTCATTTTGCGCCAAAAAGTAGGCAAAAATTTCAGAATTATTTCTGCAATAGCGAACTGCAGCACAAAAAATCATCGAAGGTATATACATATGAACATATGAACATGAAATCAAGTCAACTAACTGTTAATAGACAAAAAAAGAGAAACAGTGAAATATTACTTTCTTTCTTGCTTTCCTACTTCACTACTTAACTTCAATAGCACAGCCGCCTACCACTGCTATTTTCTAGCACATAATTTACCTTTATTATTTCGCACATTAATGCCAAGCAATAAACTTTTGACCTCAATTTCAATGAACTGCAAAATACTGAAATCGTAAAGTATTGAGATATTTGAACACATTTTGTTGTTGGTTGCCACTATTGTTGTGTTCTTAGTTTTGTGCTTCACGCCAAATTCTCTAATGGCGCTCAAAAAGGAAGCGAGTAGAAGCTGGCTGGTTGCCTATATATAGTATATGTATATGGGAAGCGCGCACACCAAGGGAACCTAAAAATAATGTGATTGCGCCCAAAAGCAGGCAACACTATGCCACTAATGGCACTCGGAAACGGCAAAAAGAAACGATTCAGTTAGTGGGTGTTGCTGCACTATACTGCTTTTGCGATAGCGTATATGTTGTTGTAAGTCATAGCAACAATTGAGTAAGTTTTGGTTGTAGGAGTGATGGCACTACTCACTTGGCAAGCCATTGTGGCTGGCAATTTTGCAGTGGTATGCTATAAATTATAACATTTCGGGTTATTTATGAAGTGTCAATGCAGATGCTGTTGGCAACAAAAAGCAATGCGCGCTTAAGGCGTTGAATAATGAGCAGAATGCGGCGAGCAATTATGAAAATGTGGAGAAGATTTTTATATTATACTCGTAATAAGGGGTTGACAGGGAAGAAAACAGGATTTATTGTTTACTTTTGAAAGTTTTAGTGAATCGGGATATATATTTATTTTAAATTGCATTAAAAGACAAAAATATTACTACGCGCCTAAAAGTTCGGCAATATTTTTTTAAACCTCCACAAACAGTATGTATTATTATTTACTTTTATAAACTAAAGCGATTCGAAATACTTATGCCTTTTAAATTGCGTAACAAAACTAAAAAATTAATATGCGCCTAAAAGTCGGCAGCATTTTCTCATACCATCATAAAACAATATGTTTTATTATTTACTTTTGAAAGCTTTAATGAATCGAGATATATAGTTTTTATAAAAAACTAAAAAATTACTATGCGCCTACAAGTCGAAAAAATTTTCTTATACCAGCACAAAACAAAGAAAAATATTTTTTAATTATTTACTTTCTTAAGCTTAAATGAATCGTGTTTATTTTTTTTATTAAATTGTCTCTAAACCTCAAAAGTTAATATACGCCTAAAAGACGGCAACATTTTTTTTATAACTATCATATACTAAACAATCGATATCGCACTTCACTAACGGCTTCACTATCACTTATTAGCAAGTGTACAACTCAACAACAAAATAATAAAACAACGATAACAACAAAAAAGTTGAAAAGCAACATAAAAATATACAAAAAAGCCATGTGTAAACCCAAAAAGAATCTGTGTGACATTTGTGCGCCTAAAACGCTGCTAACTGCGTCAACTAGCGCACATATGCTAAAATCTCAAAAGATTTTACTAAATTGTCGCGGTTTACGGCATACACACACATGAGCGCATGCTCGGAGGCCACAAGTAAAAACTGTACAATAACAAAAGAATCGCGTATGTGTGCATTTGAGGCGCTTAAATATGTGTACACTAAGCTGACTGCTTGGCTTCATACCGTAACATAACAAATCCAACGGGAATTCAGTAGCGCTCCCCACGACCGTCGCTGTACAAACACAACTGCTGCTGAAAGCCCGCGCTGCGGCTGCCGAACCCCGCCAGCTGTAGCGCTACAAAAGCAGCTGAAGCCAAGCAAAACACAGGGCATGGTGACTATAATCTGCATATGTATGTATGTATGTATGTGTGTGGTAGCGAGCACAACTGTGACAAAATAAAGTGGCGTAGCATAAAAAGTCTGTGAAAAAGTGGGAAAAAGGCAAATGTCGAACATTTCGCCGTAAGCAAAGCCACGATTTTTCGCATATTGCGCCATTTTTTCAGCAGCAAGAAGACAACAACACAGCAGCCAGCATACAAGCTATGTGGCAATCCATTAAATGCAGCAGCGCGAAGAGCGGGTGGGAGTAACTCTGTTTCGGGAATAGCAAACGCACACTTTAGACGGCACAAAAACACACAGAAATACATACACAGGCAGAGCAGTGCCTACCAGCATGTATGTATAAGTCAAGTATGTGTGAGTGTGTGTGGAAGTCAGGTGCGCATTTGTGCAAATCGCAAAATCGCAACGTTTTGCGCCAAAATTGCCAACCGCAATTGAAAACAACAACAAACGCTACACCGTTGCTGCCGAAATAGTCAAAATTCGCTGGAGGATAGCACAGGCAGCAATAATGGAAGAGTGGGCGTGTATGTGTTGAAGTAAATATGTGGCTGTGTGCATGTCTGTAGTGGCAAGCAGTTAAGCGCAACAGTGCATGATGCGCGTAACTTAAACGAAACGTCGATTTTGGCAGCACTTGGGCTGATGTGCATGCTACATTTAATGTTGATTTGTATATGTTTACAGAAAACTATATATACAGATAGATAAATAGATATATATATTTATGATATTATGTGCAATATATCCGTATTCTATATATATTATATTCAGTACCTTCGTATCTTCTATATATCTGCTATATTTTCGCCTATTTTGCCCCAAATTCAGCTGCCAACTTGGCTGCTTGTCAAACGTCACTCTGCAACAGCCACACAACTACTTAAGCAATTATGTAAACAGTTTCTAAGAAACCACCTACACTTTTCTTTTCATTCAATTTCATGCGCTTGGTCGTTATAAGCGCAAATTTTGAACTTTGAAATTCCATTTTATTTCGCCTTTAAATGAGCAAGCTAATGGTAAACGCACACAACTTGCTTGCTCGCCTTATTAACTAACCGGCAATGGGCCCGCCACAACTCAGCAACCTGTACCAGTCATATAAGGTAAATAGGCTCAGAAATGCTGATAAGAATGATCAGTTTAGCTTTTCTCCAGTTTAGCTACCCTCCGCACAGACTGTACTTAAATAAAATGAAACCAAAAGTACGCTTCATGCAACTGTTGCGAGAAAAATACTATGAAAGCACCAAAAATGGCAACAAGTAGAACTACAAGTTAAATAACATCCATAAAAGTTCAGCAATTTGTCAGTGGTTACTCTGTACTACTAAAATAGTATGCTATACTATATAATAATTTAAAAATCTACAAACATCTCTATGAGTTACCTCGATTATCTCTATAAGTTACCTTGACTATTTTTTATACTTATGACATATGATTCGATTTTTTTAAAATTGAAGCATATATTTAGTTCTGAATTGAAGCATAACTTTGGGATTATAGAATTTATAGGTTTGCAAATGATTACCAATGACTTGATCTCGACCAAAAATTTAATAAATGAAAAACAAATTTCAATTTTATATCAAACCTGACAACATTTTTACTGAGGCATTCATTTAGTATTTGAACTGAAGCATACCTTTAGGATTATTGATTTTTTAAGGCTTAAAGCTAATAGCTAAAACCCTTGATTGGTTTTTGATATTTTTATAGTAAATAAAAGCCGAATTTCACTTTTTTATTATAACAGACCACATATTTATTAAAGCATTCACATGTAGTTGCTGAACTGAAGCATACCTTTAGGATTCTTGAGTTTGTAAGTTAACATATATTTATATAACTTGGTTACGATGAAAAATTTAGTATATGAAAACCAAATTTCAATTTTATATCAAACCAGAAAAAATTTTTATTGAAACATACATTTAGTAGTTGAACTGAAGCATACCTTTAGGATTCTTGAGTTTATAGGTCAACAAATAACTTACAATGACTTGAACTCGACCACAAATGTAGTAAGTATAAACAAATTTCAGTTTTATATTCTAACAGACCATATTTTTATTAAATCATACTTTTAGTCACTGAACTGAAGCATACCTTTAGGATTCTTGAGTTTATAGGTTAACCAGTAATTGTCAATTACTTATAACAATTTCGAACAAACAAATTTAGTAAATGAAATATGCATTTCACTTTTATATCAAACCACAAAGCAATTTTATACAAGCATACATTAAGTTGTTGAGCTGAAGCATACCTCTAGGCTTGTTCTTGATTATTGAGTTTACAAGTTAACAAATAATTAACAATGACTTGGTTTCTACCAAAAATTTAGTGAAAAAATTTAAATTTTTTATAACATATTACATATACATATATACATACATACATCTAAGCGCTCAACTGAAGCATGCCTTTAGGAGTATTCAGCTTATAGGTTAACAAGAAACTTGAAAATTACTTGATTTTGACCAAAACGTGGTAAATATTTAAAATCTATTTTTATAACATACTAACGAATAATTTTATTAAATCGATGCTCTGAAAAAACTATAAAACTTTCGGCTTTGAATATTTACATAAAAGTAAAAAAATTTATACAAACGCCAAAATCAACCAAAAAAAATTGCAACGACACTATGTAACCTCAAAAATTGTAAATTTCATTAAACAAAAAACGGAAATTTTTATTGCAACGACATTTTTTCACAACAACGAATGAACTTTTTGATTAAAAAGACACATCAAAGCGAACGCCCTTACACTTACGCATACATAGAAGCTTATTGAACGACAGCAACCGAAATCAAAGCCAAAAAAATCGTACGTTAGAAATGTTGGCGAAAGAAAGTATCGTAAATTTCAACGGCAGGTAGCTTGTTTGAAGCACTGAATCAGGGTTGATTTATTGCACACATAGATGTACGAACCCAGTCAAGCGTAGCGTGAGAGGAACGAAAGTGAAGTTTACAGGTATGGCGAGTCCATAAAAGTCGAGCTGCCTAAGGAAGACAAGAAAGGCAGCAGCAAGGCTTTTATTGGCATGGCAACCGCACCAATACAAACAACAACAAACGGCAACACACGCATACATATATGGGGTATATATAGGCATGCCCAAGCAATCAACTTTCGAAACGTTTGTACTGCTGTTCAATGTATGTGTGTGTTTGTGGTGGTAAATAAATGCGAATAACGGCACATACGTCACGCAGAAACGTAATAAAAATCCTTAAAGTAACACGAAAGGCGGCGGCGACGACGAGCGACAGTATAGGCACGCAGGAAGGCAGAGCAGAAGTACAGAAACAAACCGCCTAAACACATTCACAGACACACACACATACACCTAAACAAGCAAATGCACATTTGGGATTGCCGATATTTATGCGAACGCACAGAAAACGACTTAAATCAGGCGAGTGAAGCAGCAGCGCCACCATCAGCCCTACACATTGATATCGCTGAGTCGTGACGTGCGGCTCCTATGTTGTACGCGTTTGCGAATTGTTGTTTTTGCACTTCAAATGCCAACATTGAAAGGGATCGTCACGTACGAGAAATCATGCCAAGTAAAATGCTCGAAAACGGGCACTGAAATGTTGCCATCACACAGCGCTAAAGCAAATCTAACGTGCCAGCAATCAATGTGAATGGCAATATGAATGAAGGGCGGCATGAATGAATGAATGACTGCTCGACGTACGGCGTGACTGAGTACGCGTATACGTGTGCATATGTGTGTGAGTGTGTGTAGCGTTGTATGTGTGCGGCTGTCAGCCTGTCAAATCACTTGGTCGCTGGGTAAACTGAGCGCGCAATAACTCCATATCTGCTATGTATGTGAAGCCTAATGTTAGGCTCACCTTTGGCAGGACCTTGTGCTCCTGACTAATAGCTAATGTCGAGTTGTTAACTTTCCTGCAGCTGTAGGTTTGCATATGCGTGCTTTTTTCTCTATTTTTGATAAAGTATAGCGGCGACTTCACCTACTTTTAGGCGCTTTCGTGCAAAACATACACAGAGCATATATGCTTAGTGATATAAAACGCACGCAAAATAAAAAATAATAATATATGACTACCAAACAACATTTGTACTATATTTATAGTAGTGCTAAGAACCCCTAAAAGTATGCTACTACGCATGCAAAGCAATCTTTGTCAATAAAGCGTTGCTGCTGAAGCTACTGCCATGCGAAATCTTGACTGTAGCTGTGTTCGATACGGAATTTATATGTATATAACGTTGACACTAACACATGCACACAGCTACATATGTGTACATCAACATGTATGGCATACATAGCAAAATATTTTTCATTTTTGCTGAAAACTAAGCATGTCATGCTTCTAGCTGACTTTGAAATATCGCAAACACACAAGCACCGACACACAAACACACATATTATTTACCTACAAATGACAGCAAAAAATCTATAAGCAGGCTTGCCAATGAATCAAAAGGTATTTGTGCCACAGCACACATACACATATACATATATATGTTTGTGTGTGTTTACGTTGAGCTGTTATTAAATTTCAAATTTTGCTAAAGCTAACAAAACAAACAACAGCAACAACAACAACAACACATGCAAACAACAATTTTCACAATCTCAGACAACATATTTGCATTTGTCACAAATAAAAATGTGGTCGACTTTTAGGTGCTTGCGAAAATGTATTTTTGGTTATTTGCGCAAATCGGTGAGCACGTGGAGTCAACGCACTTGTGTGCTTGAATTTTGTTAAATAAATAACATGAGCACTTCTGGTAGTCACTTTTAGGCGTTTGAGCACATTAATATGTAGTAAGCTTTTAGGCGTCAACAGAGAATGACTTTTAAACTATTGGCAAAAATTAGACTGAATTGATTTGAGCTGAGTTGAGCGGAGTGCGGCAGAAGCAATATTTCCGTAATATTTGCACACAAATAACGAGTACCAATTATTTTAGCACATACTTTTAGGCTGGGGTGGAAAAATAAAATGAAAATCGTTAATAAATAAGATAATACGGCAAGTTGCAAGCATATATCAATGCAAATCTGAAGTAAGGTAACATTGTTGCATACTTTAAGGCACGTATACGTTTCTGTATTACCGCCATGCATATTTTCTAACGGCACACAACTTACTTTTTCTTAAGGCAATGCAAAACTCAAGCAAATGTCGAAACCCTGCAAACATTCATGCAGGCGCCTAAAACTGTGCTACATAAATTACAATTTTATCAATGGCCGCAGTAGGCTTTATAAATCTCCGTCATAATCTGCATGAACTGCGTACTGTTTTCGGACCTGCAAGCAATAAAACTCACATTGAAAAACCTCAATTTGTGCAAGAAAATTATATGCCATAAATCAGCACTTAAACACACACATAAACGTACACATGCGTAGGCCGCAAAAATGACCTTAAATTTCAACAAACGAAATAAAATATTTTAATGGCCTACAATATAAAGCACTTGGCAGCATACAAACCGCTATTGTCTGCTACACAAGCTTAGCAAATAAGCAAACTATCTGCGCTTGAGCAGGCAGAAACAGCAGCGTTCGCAGTTGAACGTAAGAAATAGTCACTTTGAAGAAAACTCAAGCCACTTTTGCGCTTTTGAGAAAACGCCAGCCACTTTTGCGGTTTGTAAATCTAAACTAGCATACTTTTAGGCTGCACGGCGCCATAAAACACAAAGAGCGCATCAATTATACGCAAATTGTGTGCCATAAATCATGAGCGCATCAAACAACACGCCGACAGTGGCTAAGTGAGGTTGAAAGTACCACCATAATATGCAGCATTGCTAAGTTGCCACATGCCGCACATCAGCTTGCCGCATGCCTACGCGCATTAACGATTTGCTGCTTCGGTTTCAATGCCACAATCATTAGATATGATTTAAATTTCGTTGAGGCTACTATGAGCCCGTTTGCCATACGCCAACACACGCTACACATGCCATATTATTTAGCATACATTTAGGTGTCAATAACATTTCACATTTTCTACATATATATAAGTATAACCGCTAAATTTGAGTTTTCCCAATGCAACCAATTAACTTTGACGCACATGCCAGCGTATGCTATGGCAACCCTTATTTACGTAGCATGCTAACAGGCGCACACTTGCTTGTTACCGACACATTGAAGCATACTGCTGTATATATATATGCATACAAATAAATGTAATTTACAATTACTGCACGCACAGACAATTTATTTCCTTGGCAGCTAAGGCGCACGGCTTTTCCCTAGGCTGCCTGACTAGCGGCCACTTCAATGCTGAGCGGTCGGTTGGTTCGCATATAGCTGTGTATACTATTATGTTGCTTGCCACAAAGCTAATCCCAGGTGTATTGCAAATCAAAAAATCAGCCAAGCGATAATACCACACACACATACACGTACGCAAGCATAGCAGCACATACAAATCTCTAGCTACATAGGTACATACATTCAGGCGAAATACAAATCAGCTCAGCAATCCTATAGAACGCATACAAATGCACAATACAATCGTGTAATCAGTTAAATGTTTGTGCTGTTCCCTAAGGATACGCTGGCAGCTTTGTATGCGTGTGTGTGGGTTGGGTACAAACCGGGCGGTGGCAAACATGCGGAAGCTCAGGTGTATAAGTGTGAGGCAGGAGGGCCGCACCGAAGCAGATTAGAGTGAGGTTGAATAGGACTTTGCAGCGCCGCAAGTCGAACGCTGGATTTTGGCTGCTGTGCTATATGTATTTGTATGTATACGTGTGTTACCGCTGAAAAAGGTTACTAAGCCAGTGCTGCAACAAAAGAGAATGTACGAACAAAGAAGACGCATAATGAAGGAAAGAGGAGTAAAATTAAAAAGATTGTGTTAAATGCGAAAACTTTAAAGTTTTCAAAACTAACCTTAAACGTCCAAAAGTATGCAAGGGTTTTTTAATTTAGCAAATAATTGTTGATATTTAAAATAAATGCGTATATAAATCAGTAATGTCATAAATAATAACGAAAATGTTTGTTTTTAAGTGAAAAACTAGTTTTTAAAAGCCTAAAAGTATGCAGTGGATTTTTTAATTTTGCAAAAATTTGTTGATATTAGAAATAAGTGCGCACATAAATCAGTAAAATGCTTGTTTTTCAAAAACTAACATTAAACGCCTAAAAGTATGCAACGGTTTTTTAACTTTACAAATAATCGTTGGTATTGGAAAGAAATGCGAATATAAATCATTAGAGGTATAAAAAAGATGAGTAAAAAAAGCTTGTTTTTTGTCAAAAACTAATATTGAACGCCTAAAGGTATGCAGCGGATTTTTAAATTTTTTAAATATTCGTTGGTATTGAAAATAAATGCGCATATAAATCAGTAATGGTATAAAAAATAAGAGAAATTCTTGTTTCTAAGTCGAAAATTAATCCTGACTCTCAAAAGTATGCAGCGATTTTTTTTTTTTTTTTTTTTAATTTTACAAATAGCCGTCGACAAATACCAAATTTTTCAAACAAAAAAAGCCAAAAATATAAACGCCTTCCAGAAGAATTGCTTTATCGATTTAAAATTTGAGCCAAATAATAAATAATAAATAAAATAAAAATATATAAACAAGACAAGTCAGTAGGCAGCTAAAAGTGCGAGAAAAGGGTGACAAAAGTAGGCTGTATACATGGCAAGCGCCATGTGACTTTTACACAGGCGCTTTTTTTTATAGCTTGCGTTACTTAAAATCAAATCCCTGCTTGGCAATTGCAGGCCGACAACTGACGAGTGGCAATTTCAACACAAGAGTGTGTAAAGCTACAAGCGCTAAGTGACTCGATGACTGTCTGACAGCCTTAAAATAAGGCGAGTGTGTGTATTTGGTGTCGACGATTGCGGCAGGAAGCGCCAGCAAACGGATTGTGGAAAGACAAAATCGAAATTTGTTCGTAAAAATACAAGCAGTTTTATTTATATGTATTTATATAAAGAACTGCTTTTACAGACTTACACATATAAGCATATAAAAGGTGGCACATACGCTACGCAGATACAGACATACACTACTGCTTTACTCATTTTCAACTGCTTTATTTGCCTCACCTTTGCGAAAATCTGCGCTGTATGTACCAATAGTATTGCCAGGTATTGGCAGTGCACTTTCGCACCGGTAGTGTCAACAGCAACAACACTACCCTGCTCATCCACCAGCTCGCTCTCATGCCGCTCATACCACCATTTCATGCGTATTTGCTTTTTGGCCAAAAGGCTTTGCTGCACCTGCTTTTATACTCTCTTTTTTTCAAGCATTTCAATTCTTTTATTTTACGCTGCCAATTGACGTTTGTATGCGTGTGTGTGTGTGTGCGCACACAAAGTGCCAATGAAATCGTTAAATCCTTATGCCTCGCAATGGATTTAATGTAAAAATCTGCAGCGGCCGGCAGTGCAAACAAACGCGTGTGAGGCGTTGCCTACAGGCGGCATGCAGGCATTCCAACTGCCGAATGTAACCTCAAAGAGCGTTCTGCATGCACAAGTGACTGTTGCATGTGCATATAAATGTACATATGTATGTGTGTGTGAATGTGGGGTTATGTATAAAAATATAAAGGTGTATGCATTTATATGAAAATTTTGTATTTTTCGAAGCGTCTGCTCATAGGTGCGCATGTATTTGCTAGCGCGCCAGCACATTTGTGTACATAACCTCAATTTGACAGCTGGCTTGTGTGGGTGAATATTAAAAGCATTCAATTTGCTGCATTGAAGTTGAAATTCTTCGAAATTTTTTAATGCAATTTGATGAAATCGGTGATAAACAGCATGAATGTGACCAAGGGTTATTAAATTATTTTAAAAATTATTGGCAACAGAATTCAAATTTCATTTTTAGGCTACAAATATATTGGCCATTTGTAAAAATTAAGCGAAAATGACAAATTAGTTGTTACAATAAAAAAAAATGAAAGTGTAGACACAAACACGGATAAAAATATATATTAAAAATATTATAAAAATATAAAAAATAAGATAAACAACCACAATGAAAATAAAAAATAAAAGTAAAAAAAAATTAAATTAAAATTAAAATTAGAGTTAAATATAAAATTAAAATTGAAGTTGAATTTAAGATTACATAAAATTAAAATTAAAATTAAAATTAAAATTAAAATTAAAATTAAAATTAAAATTAAAATTAAAATTAAAATTAAAATTAAAATTAAAATTGAAGTTGAAATTAGGATTATATAAAATTAAATTTAAAATTGAAATTAAAATTAAAATCAAAATTAAAATTAAAATTAAAATTAAAATTGAAGTTGAAATTAGGATTATATAAAATTAAATTTAAAATTAAAATCAAAATTAAAATTAAAATTAAAATTAAAATTAAAATTAAAATTAAAATTGAAATTGAAACTGAAATGAAGATTACATAAAATTAAATTTAAGATTAAATTTAAAATCAAAATTAAAATAAAAATATATTTAAAATTAAGATTAAAATTAAAATTAAAATTGAAATTGAAATTGAAATTGAAATTGAAATTAAAATTGAAATTAAAATCAAATGAAAATTAAAACTAACACAAAAATTACAATAAAAACTAAAATTAAATTTAAAATTAACACAAAAATTAAAATTCAAATTCAAATTAAAATTGAATTTACAATTAAAATTATATTTATTATTAAAACAAAATATAAAAAATAAGTAAAATTCTAAACGTAGAAGCATCGTAACTATGATACAGGCACAGCTGCATTTCTTACAGCATGAAAGGGTATACAACGTATTAAAATTCAGTTTGTATGACAGCTATGTATATGCTATAGTGTGCGATCTGCATAATATTTCCAGAGATTATAGCGATAATCTGAATAATAACTTAAGCCAAATTTCGTATAGCTAACTTGACAAATAAAAAAGTTTTCCATACAAGGTCTTGAAATCAATCGTTCACTTTGTATGACAGCTATATGCTATAGAGATCCGATTTGAGCGATTTCTTCACATATTATAACACTGTTATAGACAATAATTCTTGCTAATTTTTGTGAAGTTATCTTAAGAAATAAAAAAGTTTGCCATATAAGTACAAGATGTGGTTGTTCAGTTTGTATAGCAGCTATATGCTATAGTAGTGCGATCTGCATAATTTGCTCGCAGATTGTAGTATTGTCTTTGGTAATACACTACATTGAATTTCGTGAAGATATCTTGTCAAATAAAAAAGATTTCCATACAAGTAGGTGACTTTGATAGGTTAGTTTATATGGCTATAGTGACTTAATAGTGGAGAATCTGACAAATGAGCAGCTTTTGGATTAGGAAAGGCTGAGTGCAAACTTTCAGCTCGATATCTCAGACACTGAAGAAATAATGCGCCTATAAACGGATAGACAGCCGGTCATGGTTAAATCGTCTGAGCTCGTAGGTATTTACAAAAATATATAAAAAAATAAAAATTATGTTTACAAAAAAAAATGTGTGATATGTTAAGTTAGCATAGCAATTTTGATATGTTTTTCCTTTCTAACAAAATGGCATACAATTATTTTCAATTCCAACTGTTAACCAAGAAACTGTCAACCACAGCCTATTAGTGCTGAGATATTGACAGGCATTTTCAAGCTAAAAATTGCAATTTATTCAATAACTCGCCTAGCCGCTTTATGACACAACGTGCCTAAAAATAATACAAAAATTCAATTATACGTACATGCTTAAAAATTTTTTTTTTTTAATTTATTTATAAAATTTAAAATTCCATAAAATAATTTGCGGCAATTTCAGCCAAAAGTTCAACCCAAAGTCTAACATCCAAACATAAAATGCATAATTACTGCCATTTATATGAAATAAACGACAGCAAAAATTCTATATATCACATATACAGCATAACTGTAAATACATTTGACTTGCCTGCCAAATTACGGCTGTCAATTATGCGAGTTTGGCATATTTTGCGCCAAGAAATTGCTGAAATTTTGCGCAATTTTCGCACTTGTCTCTCATGAAAGCAACAACAATGCTGCAGTCAAATTATGAAGGCTGCAAAAATCTATGAAAATGTGGTGAAGATGAAATGAAAAGTTTCAAGAACAATACTTTCAAAGCATATGGCAACTGCCGAGCTGAGAAACGCATAAGGCGTCCGTATATATGGCAACTAAGACAGCAGCTGCTTGCCTGCCACCAAGCAACTTTCTAAGCTGCACAAGCAAATTGCCGAAACAGTAAAATTCAAATTTACTGTTAAAACATTTTCGGTTAAAACCAAGGACTTTCAAAGAAATTTTAATAAAAGTGTAGAAAATATTAACACAGAAATTGAGCAACCGCAGCAAAGAAAGCGCTAAGGACGGCGTCGAAGCATGAACGGGCGCATTGTGTGGCACGAAGCGTAGCGTGGGCGAATGCATCGTTAAGTTTTACTATTAAATGATAGCATTTAGATTAAGTTGATTATTTTGCAAGTGCGATAACAAGAATGGCAAAGGCTGCCACCAGCCACATAGTGAAAGGCTTAAAGCGCAGCAGCGGTTATTTGCATAAAAATATATGTGTGTGCCACACAAAAATATATAACTTAAAGTATAAAATTCAGCACATATAAAGAGCAAGAAAAGGCGAAATTGGCAAGACACAGCAACAACAACAACAAAATGGCATAATTTCCAAGTATATATTCAAGACGCGGCGCTTAAGCGAAAGTCAATCGCAATAAATAGGTCTTTAAAATATATATAATAGAAGCGTATAAAAGTGTGTGTATATGTGTGTATGTATATGTTAGCGCAAGCTTTTATTTTTAGGATTTTTTCAGCATCAACAAAACCCGCTATTGTTGCGCTTAGCCGCACAATCAAAGCATAACGACCGCTATATAGCGATAAGCATCAGCCAAGGCGCTTGAACGCGGCAAAGCGCTACGCACACACACTCATTACACATCCTAAAAACACATTTTGTATAGTAACATGTTTTCGCAAAGCTGTGCGCTTGCCTAGGCGCTCAACTGTAACAGTTTGTGCATGCAGCAAATACTAAAGAATACAAGGAAACTGAAATTGCTGAAGCCTAACCACAGCTAGCCATTTTTGGGCAACTAAATTGCTGTGCGCGCCCAAAATTATGCCACCAAATCTTTTGTGTTGCAGCAGCGCTTTTGTGTACGCAGCTTAGATATCTCAAAAATCACCGGAGCCTTAAATGACTAGTATTTGCCTGGCGACTTTCAAATATCCATGATTGCGCCCAGCCTCACGCTGTAACTGCTATCCGGCTCTACAACTAGCAATGTGTGGCATGCTTGCTTGAGCGCTTTTGTATATATGCATGTGTTAGTGGTTTTTAACCCTAAAATTTCGATTAGGTCGCCTTATACCCTACAAAATCTTTTAATTTAAAGCAAATTTGATTTAGCGTAAAGCACAAAACTAAATTTAGGTTGCCATACAAAGCGCCTGGGATGGAGAGCTTATAGAGAAGAGTATTAGATTTTAAGCCTGTTTAAGCGGTAAGAGTGTCTATATATATATTTAGTGCCCAAATATGTTTGGCCTGCAGCTTTAAATTGCTTGAAAATATAGTAGTCTTAAACTAGTTTGTTACTAGTTGCATCGCATAAAGTTGAAAAAACATAATTTCTGAGCTTTTTATGCAAATTAATTGATATTTTTAGCTACTAGTTCAAAAATAACTAGTTTCGGTCCAAGCTAATTTGAACAAGTTTTTTATAGTTGCATCGCATAAAGTTGAAAATGCATAATTTCTGAGCTTTTTAAGCAAATTAATTGATATTTTTAGCTACTAGTTCAAAAGTAACTAGTTTCGGTCCAACCTTATTTTAACTAGTTAGTACCTAGTTGCAACGTTAAAAGCTTAACAAACAAAATTTCAGCGGTTTTCACGTAAATTAATTAATATGGTCTACTAGTTGTAGTACTAAAAAACTAGTTGCGGACCAGTTCTTAAAATAGCGAGTAAAATTTTTTTATCGGCGCATTGCTTTTAAAGCAATTTTCGAGCTAATAAAACGTTTCTAATTTAAAAATTTTTATTTTAACAGTTATAGTTACAAATAAACTAGTTGCGGACTAGTTCATAAAAACAATCGAGTAAATTTTTTTTGGGGCGTATTGCTTTTAAAGCAGTTTTCGCACTAATAAAATGTTTTAATTTAAAAACAATTTATTTTGACACCCTTTGCTTACTCATTACGCTAAGTAAGGCTCTTGATATACTTTATAACATAGCTCATTTTAGAGTGGCTGAAAATTGTTAACTATTTTGATCCACTTTACATGCGAATTTTACTTTAAACTCTCATTTTCTCGATACATAGTGTAAGTAGTATATTTTCTTGTGTAGCGACTTCATTGAGCATAATATTTCCAACAAGTACTCCTTTTTTTACAAGGATTCTTGCGCTTAACACAACAGCGCCTTAAACTTAATGAGTTTTGGCTAAATTAAAACAACAAAAATAGCAAAAACCAACCAAAATATATGCACAGTTAAATTTATTTGCAGAAACGCTATTATTATTATATATATGTGTTTCGACAAAATTATTGCTTCAAGGATAACAGCAAAGCAAAGTGCTAACACAACTCTAGAAAATGCTCTACCACCACAATAAATATAAATTTAATGTATTTTAGAGTGTGAAAATGTATCCAAGCAACACTAAAAACCATAAAGGCAGTGCGCTATGCTAAATATAAATTTCAAAAATTTTACTTTCCCGCAAGGACACGCTGAAATGAAAACTATCACTTATCCGCTTCATAACGCCAGAACAATATTAATAATGTATACACAGACAGCATATGAGCAGCACTTTCGTTTATCAGCAACTATTTACGAATGCTTATGTAACATAACCACAACAACACGTCAGTCCTTGCAGCTACTTTGCGCTTAAGCGCACATTTCCGCTTTCTTGCAGTATTTGTCAATCAAAATATTGACACAGTTTTGCCAACATATGTATGCGCCTCAAAAGCCAAGCCAACAAAGCGGGCAATAAGCGAAAATGGATTTTGACACACACATGCACACACACAGGGCAAGCGCATGCGGTGCTTTGTGAATGCCAGCAACGTCTTGCAATTAATTTCCAGCGCCAGAAATTTAATTTTCTCCAACAAAAGGCTTTTAAGTATTGTGATACTCTTTGCTTGCCTTTCACTTTTCACAGCACACACACATACATATACAGGCATATATAGCTGTATATTGTGTGCTTGCTGCTACTTTTCCTCGACATTCTTTGTTTTCACAAGCTGACTGGCGAAATTTCATAGTTTCGGCTCAGGCGCATGAAGGCCAACATTGTTTGGTTTGTTATTTTTGTTGGCACAATGTTATTGCATTGCATTGACGACGACAACAACGACGCTGGCGACGACGCTGTGTTGGCTACCGTTGCCGTCGTCAGCGTCATCGTCATCGTTAAAACAATGAAACGAGGCCATTAAATTGAGGCCAAGCATTTCGAGATTATTTACCCGTTGATAAAGCGAAGGCGCTACAGTTGTTTTGCCTAACAAAACACACACACATACATGCATACACATATACTCAAACAGGTATTTTGATAATGTGTAGGCACACAACTACACACACGCCTGCGCTTACATGCAACGTTATGAGCTTTATGAAATTACAGCATTTGCTACCGTTTGCATTGCGTACCCCAAACTAAGCTGCGCTCAACTAGCTGCTATTGTTATTGTTGTTTTACTAGCCCTTAGGGTGTGATTTTGCAGTTTAGTCCTAACTCTTCTGCACTTTACAGCACTTACACACACACTCATCCTTCCACTCACCCTTTTCAAACGCGCCACAACGCTTCCCAGCGTGCTCTACCCCTGCACTCATTTTCTTTCCTTGCTATTAGCCACATCCATTACCTTGCCACGGCAGCGGCAATTTTTCTTTGCCTTGCCACAGCGCCGCAAATTTGTGCTCCTTCAATTCCATGGCTTAATTCATGCTGTGTCCGAATTTGAAGTGCAAATCGATATTCATTTTCATTCGCATTCTCATGCGCCAGCCATTGCTCCACTTTGCTACGGTTTTGGCATTCAATTTCTGCCTTAGTCCAGCCTAAGTTGAAGGTTCATGTGCTCTAAAGGGTTTAGCAAGCCTATTACTTGAACGTATAGCTGGCTGTTGTGGCGCTGAATGTGTTGGTATGTGTGCACGTGTGCCACGGCAATTTATTAGCAGCAATAGCTTCCAGCTTATTATGTGTCTCCGCTCGTTTGAACACTCCAATGCGAGCCATAGATTTACAATTGTGCTTTATTCCTTACTCAGGCGTGTCGATTTGTGTGTGTGTGTGCTTGTGAATGCTTCACGTATAGTAACTCTGTGCAAAATGTTGGATTTTTGCTGATCATTTGGACATCATTAAATACAGTTGAACCTTGCGAGTTATTTAATTAAGGCTGATTCATCGATGAACTATTGTATGCTGGCTTTCTTAACGGTTTAATTACCTGCCATTGGTGGGGAATTTGACTTTTTATACGTCATGGTATGTTTTTTAGTTTATTCGTTAATTTGGGTTGCATTGAAGTGTTATAATCCGCTTCACAAATAAAAAGTTTCCATACAAGGATTTTCTATACTGGATTTTGAACGACCGATTTGTATGGCGGCTATATGCTATAGTCAGCCGATTTGCATAATATTTTCGGAGATCATACAGTTGTCTCGCGTAATAACCCATACCAAATTTTGTGAATATATCTTGTCGAATAAAAAAGTTTTCCATACAAGCACTTGGTTTTGTTCGGCCGGTTTGTATGGCAGCTATATGATATAGCGGTCCGATCTGAATAATTTTTTTGAAGATTATAGTCTTACCTTAGGCAATAATTATTGCCAATTTTCGTTAAGATATCTTGTTAAATGAGACGGTTTTTCTTATAAGGTTTAGATTTTTATAGGTCGATTTGTATGACAGCTAAAATGTCATAGTGGTCGGATCTGAAAAATTTCTTCAGAGATTGCACTGTTGTCTTAGGTTATAATTTATGCAAAGTTTCGTAAAATATTTTTTTCAAATAAAAAAGTTTTCCATAAAACAAATTTGATATTGAGCCTTCAATTTGTATGACAACTATATGCTATAGTTATCCGATCTGAACCAAATTTAAGTAAACTGTACCGTTATCTTGGAAAATATTCCCTACCAAATTTCGTGAAGTTATCTCGTTAAATGAAAAATTTTTTCATACAAAAACTTGATTTTGATCGTTCAGTTTGTATGGTAGCTTTATGCTATAGTGAACCGATATAGCCGGCTCCGACAAATGAGCAGTATTTTGCAGTAAAATGAACATGTGGGAATTTTCAGACCGATATCTCAAAAGCTGATATCTCAAAAACTACGAAACTATTTCATAACATTCCCGGTCTCAAAGATATTAGAATTTTTAAAGCTTTCACAGAAAAGAAACTCTTTGCATAAATTTTTTTACTTAAAAAACCACACAGCCTTGAAAACATGTAATATTTCTTCATTAAAAGCTAAGCAACTATCATTAATTTTCCATATCATATTATCATAAAAAATATATTTCAAATTATTACCAATAATATACATTTAAACTAACTTTTGTGGCCGAGCATACATGACAGCACCACATTTTGCTAATATCAATTTTCATAACTGCCAGTGATATGCATGGAATTTACTGCTATATGCCTCGCTGCCAATAAACCAACTTGAACGCCTGTAAGTATGCTGCGTTCCATAAAAGTATAAACACAGACGTTAGCAAGGCAATATGCACTTACACTAAGCCAAACATGCATAATGGCATATAAATACAGTAAAATATCCTTACAAGCAAAGGCAACAACAACAACACATTGATGCAACATAAGCTTAAGTAAGCGTATATAAAGCAGTAAAGCATAATTACAGGCAAACACTTGCACTCATATAAATGCTACTTGCATGTGTCAGTATATGTGTGCGTCTTGCTGCAACGTTAGTGCAACGTGCAGTGTGTTGAAAAGCATTTAAATATGAATTTGCATATTGCATTTCACATTTTCCAAATATTATTATCGCCTATTGTGCGAAATGCCAATGAAAAAGCGCACACACAGCCGCACCAATACACACACAACCACTCAATTGTGCATATTTCCACAAGTGTGTGTGTGTGTGTCTGCCTTTGCCAGCAAGTCGTTGTAAAGCGCCTCTATGTATGCTTAAGCTGAGCATTTGGTGGCAAGCAGAGCATCAATTTGCATGTTTTCATTAATGCCAATGCGTACGTGTGTGTATGAATGTGTGCTTAAATGTATCCTCCTTGACCGTTGCATGCAAATTATCGGTGTTGCAAGCGCAAATTGCCTTTCACCTCTGATTTGCTAACAATTCTCTGGCACCTTCGATTTACAAGAAAATACCGCACAATAACGTTCATTATTACAACAACACTTCTCTGCTTTTATTGCCACCGACTCTTCCAACGACCCACCTCTAACGTCTGTAATTGCAACATGAGTGCATATTCTGTTGCATTTAATGTTGGCCGTTGCAGCATTCTTTATTGCAATATATGCAACTATTTTCCTTTAGCTTCACCGCTCCGCCTGCGCTGCCATTGTTCGTGTCTGTCTATTTCCGGCGCTTCATAGCCTTGGCTTAAATTTTGCACTAAATTCTTGGTTATTGCCATATTTATTATTATTACCTGCTGTGGCACGGTGTTTATTGTTATTGTTGTTGCTTGCATGTATATCGTTTATTTGTTTACTGTTGCTTTTATTGCATTTTAATGCAAAGTAAATGTGTAGCAAGCACTTTAGCAACTTCAACACTGCATATTTATCACAAGTTGTAGTTGCTTCATTTGGATTTCGTATGACTTGTTTGGCTGCAGGCCAAATTGATCCTTGACTTTCCTGCTTAACATCTGTACGTTAATGTTTCACCATCACTTTAACACGTCTCCTCTTCATCCTTCGTATATTTCCCACATGTCTTATGAATCTCTCCAAGCAATTGCAGGAATCTTATGGCCATTGGCGTCAATTGGATTTCGAACACTGACCCTCATATTAATATTTTCTTACGTGATTTTAAGAAAATATACATACATATGTGTACTCACTTCAGCCTTCCCGGCAGGAAAGTCCAAATTGTATATATTTATATTTATTGCGCCTAAGGGTATGCTAAAAATTTTAATCTTCACATTTTTGAAGAAAACTTGGTCATAATTAGTGCATTCTAAATTATTTGGCATTTTTTCCAAATAAAATCTAAAGTTTTAAATATTATGCCTATAGATATGCTAAAAATTTGGATCATCAGCTTTCTGAATAAAATAAGGCCATAATAAGAGCATTCTGTCATCCGGTATTGTATTCTAAATAAAATTAACATTCTTTTAAACGTTGCGCCTAAAATATATACAACCTATTTTAATCACATAAACTTTTCAGAACAAAATAAGGTCAAATTTAGCATGTTCTAAATGATTTAATATACTTTCCGAAGAAAAATTTCGAGTTTTAAGCATTGCGCCTTAAGATATGCTACAAATATTAATAGGATAAGAAATTCGTGCATAGAATAAGGTATTTCTAGCCAGTTTTGGTATGCAGGTGTTATTTTAGTGCGCTCTAAGCCATTCAGAAAAATATTGCTGAGGAAACTCTAGATTTAGAGTATTTCACCCAAAGCTACATATGTCTCAATTATTGATACAAAAGTGTTTTTAAACAAAATATGGTCATGTTTTGTGTGTTCTAAGCCATGTTTGTACTAAATTTTTAGTCTCACTTTTTCCCAAAAAAATTAATTTTTAAATATTGCGCCTGAAGGTATGCTATAAGTTTTTTTACATAAAATTTATGAATAAAATCTGGCATTTATAAACATCATTGATATAAAGATAGTATTTTAGTGTGCTCTTAATAATTCAATATAATATTACAGACAGAAATCTTTATTTTTAAGTATTTTGCCTAAAGCTTTTGCTACAGTTATTGATAAATTAGTTTTTGTGAATAAAATATGGTCATGCTTATTGGGTCTACATTCTTAGGCATTGAGGCTAAAGTTATGATAAAAATTTTAATAAAAAATATGATTAAATTTGGAGTATACGCCACTTACTCTCCTTTTCTCAATAAAAATCGCGAATTTTAGGTGCTACGCCTTTAAAAGGGGTGCTACACATATTAATCACATACGATTTTTTTTAAGTATGACAAAATTTGGTGCATTTTATTACTATTTGGTGTCGTTTTCCCAAAAAAAATTAAAAATGTAATTATGTAATATGCCTAAAAGTATGCCAAAGGTATTAATAATATTTTTTTTTAAAAATTTTTTTAATAAAACTTGACATTTTTGGACTTCTACACAGCACTACAGCTTTGAAAAACCGAAAAAAATTTATTTTATTGTCATCTAAGCAAAGTCTACTAAAAAGTATTAGTACCTAAATTATTTCCATTATACAGTTCTAAAATTTTCAAACCAGCAAACAAAATAGCAAAAGTTAAAGCTTTCTATAAACGTTTATTTTTTTATTTTACAACGAGGACAATAATATATACGTATCTCAGCGTTCTTTTTTAAAACAAATATGGCTTAACAGCCTAAAATTATGCAATAATCTTCAATAAATACATTTAGCTTCACACATAAGCGTCTCAGCATATATTTTAATGCAGCTGACAACTGACGTGGCTGCTAGTGTCAATTTATCGCCAATTGACAACTCATTTAAGAAGCTAAGCGAACCAACAAAATATTCATACTAAGCATGCTGTACTGGTAAACTGGTTAGACGATAATTTTATAGCCTTATAGCAGTCGGGCAAAGCAGGTTATACGCAAATAAGCTTTTAATTAATTGCTTAAATGTCGAAAGTTATGCACCACTACATACACATCTCTCAGCAAGCAATTGGTGGATGCCATTAAAGGCTATATAGCCGCTGTGTGTGCAACTCTCTGCCATTGCATAATAAAATAATTGCAACCACTTACGGCCGATAGTGTAATCAGCAATTTATGCATGTGTGCAAGCAACTGCAGCACATATACAGCGCCAATATAAGCAAACATGCATATTTGCCTATCAAATGCGCCTCAAAGTATGCTAAAATCAGTATGAATATAAATATTCATTATTATAGCTGTTGCTGTTGTACAAAAGTGTCAACAAGTCAAATTTTATGAGAATATATATATAATATTTTATATATTTGTGTACACACACACACACTTTACAGTGTTGAGTTCAATTAATTGACATGTTGCATATTTGCTTTTTAAATATCTTCAATACAAATGCGTGCAAATATTTCGAGTTTCAAAGAAATGCTGCTTTGATGTGTCTTCTCGGAGTTTCAACTTAATTGGAAAATTGCTGGAAAAAATTAATTAGAATATATGGCATATTAATTAAGCAAAATTTAATTATTGCCAATTAGAAAATTTAGAAGATGGCACCTTTTAATTTGCGTATTTATTGAGAAATTTTCACCAATAGCCAGCAACAGACAACAAAAAAATACTTAATTAAGTAATAAATATTTATTAGTGCGAGCTTTCAGCAGCGCACAGTTTATTAATAAATATTTATTAAAATTCGAAATTTGGCAGAAATTTAATTTAGCTGCGGCAAAAACATAACTTATATTGCTATATTATATTTTATATACAGCCGACTTTTATGTATTGACAAGCACATAATTAAGTTGAAGTTGGATTAGAAATACGAAAAGACTTTTTCGTCTACCCAATATTTTTAACATACTTTCAAGCGCTTATTGTATTAATTACTAATTTAACACTTTTCTTCTCCTCTTTTTAGGTAAGTCAACTTTATTTAAAAATACTGCAACTAAAACAGGTAACCACTTCAAAGCATCTTCAAAGACAGGCCAGTATGAACAGCGAAAAATATTTGAAATGTCTGAAAGTTTTGTTAAATATTTTTTGGTTGAAATTAACATATTTCTTTCGACTAAAAATTTTACATCAAACTTAATTAATTTTTTCAAAAAATTCACTACAGAAACAATTAGATAATCTATCTAATCAAAAAGCTATCTATCAATTCATGAATTTTTAAATTTGGGAGAGAAAGAGCATGTCAAAACTGTAAAAGGTTCAAAATATTAAAATTTAAAAATAATGTTGCCTACATTTGTGAGCAAAGTTAATGATAATAAGCTGTAAAAGTTCACATAAAAAAGATAACACCCTCAAAGCAAACTCACATACAGCTCAAGTTTTAAATTTGGGGAAAAAAATTTGCACTATCTCAAACTATTATTAAACATTTTCTGGCAAAATTTAAACATTTCTTTGAACTAAAAATTTTAGATCAAACGTAATTCATTTTTCAAAATTGTTCATTACTTCGTGTATTAACTCTACAGAAATCTAAATGACTTCGAAATTCAAAAGCAAATAGACTGAAACTATAAAGGGTTAAATATATTAAACTTGGAATATAATGTTGCCTACATTTGTGCGCAAGGATAACGATAATAAGCTGTTAATTAATAAATATAAATAACTATATAAATCAGAGGTTCATAAATCTTAAAATTTAGAAATTTAAATGACTCCAATGCGCGAAAGGCAGCAGACTGAAACTATGAAGGGTTCAAAATACTAAAATTGAAAAATAATGTTGCCTACATTTGTGAGCAAAGATGATGATGTGCAATTAAGAGAGATAACACGCTTAAAATATTATCAAAGACAGCTCAAGCTTTAATGGTAGAAAAAATTTAAACCATCTTCAACTATTATTAAATATTTCCTAAAAAAAATTCAAACATTTCTTTGGACCAAAAATTTTAAAGCAAACGTGACTGATTTTTCAAAATTGGCCAATACTAAAGGGGTTATATAGAATAGAATTTCACAGATCCTTAAATTGGAAGATTTAAATAAAAAACTGAGAATATATCAAACTTTAACACCAAACGTGATTAATTTTAAAAAATATTCAACGCTTTCTTTTTAATTTAAAAACATACATGAGTCCGAATTTAGAAGAAAATATTGCCTACATTTGTGCGCAAAGCGTTGAGCTTAAGCACCTGTCGTTCTATATATATGCGAACTAGTTTCGCAATTTTTGATATATCGAACTGAAACTTTGCATACGCACTTCTTTAACCAAGAAGCTGCTCATTTGTTGGAACAACCGATATCGGAAAAATATATAATATAGCTCCCATACAAAATTATTGATAAAACTCAAGTCCTTGTATGGAAAAGTTTTTTATTTGACAAGGTATCAACATAAAATTTTCCATAGGGTATTATTAAAGGCATTGTTACAATCTGTGAAGAACTTGTGCTGATCGGACAATTAAAACGTATAGTTGTCATACGAAATGATCGTTCAAACTCAAGTCTTTAACGGGTGATTTTTTAAGAGCTTGATAACTTTTTTAAAAAAAAAAACGCATAAAATTTGCAAAATCTCATCGGTTCTTTATTTGAAACGTTAGATTGGTTCATGACATTTACTTTTTGAAGATAATTTCATTTAAATGTTGACCGCGGCTGCGTCTTAGGTGGTCCATTCGGAAAGTCCAATTTTGGGCAACTTTTTCGAGCATTTCGGCCGGAATAGCCCGAATTTCTTCGGAAATGTTGTCTTCCAAAGCTGGAATAGTTGCTGGCTTATTTCTGTAGACTTTAGACTTGACGTAGCCCCACAAAAAATAGTCTAAAGGCGTTAAATCGCATGATCTTGGTGGCCAACTTACGGGTCCATTTCTTGAGATGAATTGTTGTCCGAAGTTTTCCCTCAAAATGGCCATAGAATCGCGAGCTGTGTGGCATGTAGCGCCATCTTGTTGAAACCACATGTCAACCAAGTTCAGTTCTTCCATTTTTGGCAACAAAAAGTTTGTTAGCATCGAACGATAGCGATCGCCATTCACCGTAACGTTGCGTCCAACAGCATCTTTGAAAAAATACGGTCCAATGATTCCACCAGCGTACAAACCACACCAAACAGTGCATTTTTCGGGATGCATGGGCAGTTCTTGAACGGCTTCTGGTTGCTCTTCACCCCAAATGCGGCAATTTTGCTTATTTACGTAGCCATTCAACCAGAAATGAGCCTCATCGCTCATCGGACACGGACGCGAAACACATTTCGAACCGAACACTGATTTTGGTAATAAAATTCAATGATTTGCAAGCGTTGCTCGTTAGTAAGTCTATTCATGATGAAATGTCAAAGCATACTGAGCATCTTTCTCTTTGACACCATGTCTGACATCCCACGTGATCTGTCAAATACTACTGCATGAAAATCCTAACCTCAAAAAAATCACCCGTTATAAGAAAAACTTTTTTATTTGTCAAGATATCCCCATGAAATTTTGTATAAATGATAACCTAAAGCATTACTACAAGCTGCTAAGAAATTGTACAGATTGAACATTTATAACATATAGCTGCCACACAAACCGATCGAACAAAATCAAGTTAAAAATATTTTTAAGGCCTTTGGCAAGTAAGAAATTTACTTATGAAGCTTATTATAGCTGTGCAGCAAAATTTAACATTTTTTCTTGTTTCACAAATTTCCAATACTCTACTCATTTGAAAAATGTATGCTGGGAGTTCAAAAATATTTTCGAAAACGATTTGGACTCAAAAAATAGTATTTCGAAACCAAAAGAACTCCGTAAAAAAATTAATTATCTCTCAAATTTCAGTTACGCACTAGATGGCGCTGGCTTCATTTAAATACATTTTTGCGACTTTAAAAAAATTTTCAAATTTTCAAGTTTTTTTTTAATTTTTTCTAATCGAAAAACCCTTTAATTTATTATTTGTTTTATGAAAAATATATTTACTGTATATAAAGCACATCGAACACAACTTTAAATATTCACTCAAATTTGCATCAGCTTAGTTTACATAGGCCACGAAACCGCTCTCGCTTTTACCGCCAACCGCCAACAACAAAATTTTTTCAAGCGAAATGTGCAGCTTGACTAATTAGCAAAACGCGCTGATAATTTTACGATGTCAATCAAATAAATCATGGTCACACAAGCGCGCATATATACATATACTATATATATATGTATATACGTATATACGTAAATTAGCGCACATATAATTAGCAACAAAATATACGGACTAACCTAAAACCACAAACAGCGGCATGCAACGCGCAGTACACACAGCTACACCGCTTCTAGCAGACCATTGACCCGCTAACTGTTTATGTATATAAAAACAAACACACATGTATTTATGTATATGTGTAGGCCTAAGCGCAAAATCAACAATTCGCAATGCAAATACATATGTACACACGCATACAAATACAAACAATTGCGTAGGCAAATATGAATATTGAATAAATTGGCAAACACACACACACATATACACATGTGTACACCAACACGCATATGCAAATGCATAACACATTTATGTAAACCTGAATAATATTGTTGTTCTTGTTTTTTTTATATTACAACGCTGTTGCTGCATGTGCTGTGGCAACTCACGTGCGGCCTGAAGTGCTGACCATTTGACTGCGCGCCGGTTAGGCCTAAAGTGGCAAATGCAAATTGGCTATGTTGATCGAGCGCATACAAATATTTTTGCTAATTTATGTTAATAGATGAGCAATTATGCCAAATTTACTTGCCGAACGGCAACAACAAAATGCAGGCAAGCATTGACAAGTGCCAGTTAGGGCAGCTATAGGCAACAAATCGACAAGCGTGCAACAACAACAACATGGCGTTTGAGTAATTATTTGTGGATGTTGCAACAAATTATTAATTTTTAGTGGAAATTGTTGTTGTAATATGTGTATGTTGTTGTTGTTGTAATATTTTTTTGGCGCACATTGAAAAAAATGCGTGAATTAAGCGAATATAAGATATAGACAAAGCTGAAAAGTATTAATTTTGCTTGTGGCACTAGAGTTATACTTGCAACATGCCTTTAGACAGCTTACTAGTCACTTCTCTATAACTAAACTTGCAACAATCGCACTTTATGCATGAAACTACCAAATTAGAGACAATTCTTAAAGCAAAAATTCAGCACAACAAAAGCAACAACAGCAACAATGCCTGCTTTAGAAAAACATTGCAACAAAAACATAGTAAAAACGGCTCCTGCATGCAGAAAGTTGCACGAAACCCTTTTTTATTTTATGCAAATGCACTTATATGCTCCTTTGTCTTCAAGTGTGCATGTCTGTATGCCCATACGCGCATTTGCAACAAGTTTACGCATTTACATTTTAATAAAAATAATCACGTCGCTCATCAACTACCATCATGACTACCAAGCTGCACGCTGTTGCACATACACGCAAGCCAAGTTTTGTTGTGTATGTAAGCATGCAGTTGTTGCACCAAGCATTGTTGCATCTTCTGCGCTGGCTGATGAATGACAGGCGCCAGCGTTTCCGTCATTATCATTAACGGGCGCATTAAAATTCGTCTCGGTGCGGGCGTGAATGCAAATTCATGCGCTATGTTTATATGTATGTGTGTATAATATAAACTGTTAGCATATTTAAGTATATGTGATAGCACACACTTTGACTGCCTTTTCCATATATTTTTTTGTCTGGTTTTTAGCTTTGCAACGCGCCTGCCGAGCATATTTACTTCCGGTTTTGCACTAAATTGCAGTAAACTGCCGAATTTATATATGTACGTAAACTCAAGAGATCATCTCTTTTTAATAAAAATTATGTATAAAATAACTTATACCCTTCACAGATGCATTTTTTATAGCATACAAGGGTATAAAAATAACTTTATCTTGCTTTTATTCGGACAGTTTGTATGGCAGCTATATGATATAGTAAGCCGATCTCAACAATTTCTTCGGAGATTGTACAGTTACTTTCACCAACAAACCTTGACAAATTTCGTGAGGATAGCTTGTCAAATAAAAAAGTTTTCCATACAAGAACTTAATTTTCAACATTGAGTTTGTATGACAGCTATATGCTATAGTACCCCGATTTCAACGATTTCTTCGGAGATTACACCATCACTTATAGCAATAATATCTCCCGAATTCTGTATAGATATCTGCTCAAACAAAAAAGTTTTCCATACAAAAACCTAATTTTGATCGTTCAGTTTGTATGGCAGCTATATGCTATAGTGGTCTGATAACGGTGATTTCGACAAATAAGCAGCTTTTGGGAGAGCAAATAACGTCTGCGAAATTTCAGGCAGATAACTCTAAAACTGAGCAACTAGTTGGCTAGTAAAACCTCGCGGCAAACTCAATTTAACCTGTTTAGGGTATACAAATTGCCGCTTAGTAACAAACTTCTTAAATTTCGACAATTTCGAATACATATTAAGTTAGTGGCTTTCAAGTTTGCCAATATTATCGACAGAACGTAAATTTGACATGTGTAGCGCCTAAATGTATGCTAAGCTAAATGCTAAATATGCAGAATACACACACAACGACAGGAAATTTGCAAGCACTTAATGCAATTTGCATTTGATTTCATATGCATATGCAAATACAAGCAACGAACTCACACAAACGTACTTATGTTAAACTACAAACGCACATATTGAACTACACACACACATGTTAAACTGCACACAGACATATTAAATTATATACATATATTAAACTGCAAATACATACCATATATTAAACAACAAATATATGTCTTAACATGTATCGAATGCTAGCAATAACTATGGAGGCAAATGGCAACAGTTAACATGGCATACAGCGTTGGCCAAGTTTAGACCGTAAAGTAAGTAATAGTGGCAGTTTAATAGTACGGTTGAGTTAAATGCTAAGGCAGACAGATCAACAGCGCACGCAAATTTATATATATATAAATACATATATATATATATATATGTATAATGCATTAGCAGCTGTACTCAGATAAGCAAGGCAAAGCAGTCAGGCGGTGCAATAGAGCAACAAACCGACCAATAGTTCGACAGTTTGACATTTGCAACAGCCAGTAATGCAACGTTAGCGCTGACTCCTATACATATACACATATTTGTATATGGGTATATGTATGTGTGGTACACCACGCCGTCATACCAATGACCGGCATATGCGCTTACCCATACAAGCTGACTTCTATTTGCACATGCAAATACTTGCTTACTTATGATTGTCTGTTATTGCATATTTGATTTTGCGCTTATGTGCGTATATGCAAATTTTGCATGCAACTGTATGTGTATTTGTACATGTATGCGTGTATTTCCACGTATATTTGTCTACATATTTTCCTGGTTCTCAAAAAACATGTACACTTCAAATTGTTTAAACGTACAAATTTTACAAATATTACTTTTATACGGAAATTTACGTAGCGGTATAACTATATATGTTGTTTGTAAATAAAGCTGTTTGCTTATGCGTCCACAGCGCTTCCAATATCTATAGAAAATTAAAATTTATCGATAGATTTAAAAAAAATAAATTCCTAGCATACCTTAAGGCACTAGTATTAAAAAGTCTTTATAATATTCTTTAAACTGTAATATTTTAATTCTATCATTGCTGCTTCAAATTTCCAAATGACCTATTTGCTCCAAATATAAAATTCTTAGCATAGCTTAAGGCGCTAGTATTAAAAAGTGCTTTTAACGCTCTTTAAACTGTAACATTATTATTCAGGGGACTCACATCTTGTCACAACGCATCGTAAAATCATAAATTTTAACACTTATTTAAAAAAAGTTGTTGTTGGATCACATAAAAATGAGTTTACACAATTACAATTCTCAACGCTATGTTTTCGGTTCGTTATAACTTAGAATTTTATGAGACTATATGAAACCCCTAATTATTTTGTTGCTTATTAAAATTTTCAAATGACTTACGTGCTCTAAATAAAAATTTCGTAGCATATATCAGGGCGCTACTATCAAAAAGTGTGTATAACACCCTTGAAACTATAATATTTTTATTTTTCTGTTGCTAATGAGAGCCTAAACAAATTTTTTAAACTAGTGGACTCACTAGTTAAGAGTTTTTTTGCTACAACTTTTAGGTTGATAGTTACATATATCGCATACTTCTTTCTTATCTATAAAAATATTAATATTTTAACCAATTTTCAACTGTGTTATTGAATTTTGGCTATTTAAAACCTAAATATTCATATTAATCGAATTTAAGCCATCTGTAAAAAATGGTAGCATACCTTAAGGCGTTAGTATTATATACGCTTTTTAAATTGCAATATTTCTTTCGGTTGCTAATTAGAGCTTGAACTAATTTTTCAAATTAGGTAGCTTTATTACTACGTTCTACGGCTCTAATTTTGAGGCTAGTAGGTACATACATATGTACATATTATTCATTTTTTGCCTGTAAAGATATTTTATTTTAACTAAATTTTCAACTATGCTACTGATTAGCCTAAATCCCAAAGCTTAAACCCAAATCTGCATATTAATCCAATATTAGACACCTTCTACAAATTCGTAGCATACCTAAAGGCGCTATAATTTTTATTTTGTAATATTTTTTCATTTTTGTTGCTAATTAGAGCTTAAACTAAATTTCGAAGCTAGTAGAACTTAATCGCTACTTCCTAGGTCTCTAATTTTGAGATTAAGTACTAGTTGTATTGATATATTTTGATTTTTTTCGTAAAAATTTTTATATTTTACCAAAATTTCAACATGTTATCGAAATTTAACTGTTTAAAAAACTAAATTTTCACACTAATCCAATACAGGTCAGCTGCTCGCCTCTGCGGCAGCTGGAACCTCAATCTATCTGCTAACTGTAGAGCTCAAAATGCACTGGATATCAGTTGACCAATTTTTAAAACATATATTCGTATTAAAGAATATATAAAAATGTATACAAATAAATATATATTTGTATGCCAGCTTATCCTTGTCATGTGTGCGATTGCATTTTCTGACTCGCTTGTGTTTTGTTTTTGTGCAACAAAAGCTGTTTTGACATATACACGTTATAAATGTGGATGTTTGCGTGTGTGATACGTTGTTGCACAAAAAATTTGCCTCGTTTGCCACATTTATTTTACACTTTTTGAATTTAATTATAGCTATATTTATAAGTGTATCTATATATATGCACGTATATGTATATATACGTATGCATATATAGATAAAGGCGTGTTCATCACTATTCACCAACACTTTGCTCATGAACGCTTCAAACAATTTTTATATTGAAACGCTCAAATTTATGCAAAACTGTGCAGATCCGGCAAATGTCCATTGAAAGGAACGAAATTGGTTGGCAAGTGCATGTGTACCATCCACGTATATAGTAGTATGTGTAAAGATAAATATTAAACAAAAAAATTCTAGAGAAGCACAGTTATATACAGGATGATATTTCGAAAAAAAATATACATATATATATTTCTTATGGAAGGCGATACGTTTATGGTTTAATTCACTATTTCTTTGGTGAAAAACAATATAAATATACTATATATATATTTATGTGTTATATATATATATGTATATATATTGTATATACAGTTAAATATGTATGAATTCCACATCTGCTTCGCTATACACAGGTTTATAAATGTATATGCGCTCGCTTTTTCACCTTTCATATTTCGCTCATTGCATAAATTTGCATCAATTTATAGCCTGCTTCGCTTTTATAAATATTTTGCAGTAAATTTTCCTATTTCTCTTTTTTGCCAAACATTTCGACTATATGCATTTTTGCTCAGTTAAATTGATGATTTATGTTAGTTTAGTCAAATAATTTGGAAATATAGGCTTCTAAAGCATATAAGCTGTGGGTACATACATATATGTATATCGTATATATCTATAATGGTACATTATAGAATTTACATATTTGAGTGCACATTTATAGCACATTTTACTATCGTTTTTGTTGTTTAAGCAATTTTTTAATTTATGAAAAAATTTTCGCAAATTAATTTGGTTATTTTGGCAGCTCAGAAATAAATTTTTTTAAAATGAATTTTGCTTAGAAAAAATTAAGGGCTTATTGGAAGCAAGCTAAAAGTGTAAGGATTTTATAAAAATTAAAACAAAAATAATGTAACAAAAAAAATATTAAAAACATTTTAAAAAAAATTAAATTAAATTAATAAATTTAAAATAAAAAAAAGATTAAACCAAAACAAAAATTAAATGAAAAATAAAATAATTTAAAAATAATTAAATTTAGCTGTGTAAACAATTAAAAAAATTTAATCAAATTAGCTTTAAACAACTAATTGATTAAAAGAATGCTACCACAATGACATTATATTCTTTAAAAAATTAACAAAAAATTAAACTACTAATAAATTAAAGCCAAAAAAATTAAAAAATAAAACAGTTAAAATTATAAAAATTTAATAAAACATTAAATAAAATTAACAAATATATAAAAAATATAAATATAAATATAAATAAAGTGAAACAATTCAAAAAAATTAAAATATAAAAAAATAAACTGCATAAAAAAGTTTAAAACTAAAATCGAACAAACAAATAAAATAAATATTTGCGAACGAAAAAATCAGAGCTTATTGGAAAATTGCTAAAGGCATGCATAACAAAGAAATAATAATAACATTAAAGTATTAAAAAAAATTAAAACACGTAAATAAAATTATTAAAAAAAATTAAAAAATAAATTAAAAAAATTACAAAATAAACTAAAAAATTAAAAAAATAACTAAAAAAATTACAAATAAAATAAAATACTTTAAAAATAAAAGAATTTAACATTTTTAATCAAAAAGAAAGTTTAAGAAACTAATTTATTTAAAAAAAAATGCCAACACAATACCTTTAGCATTATTTTATATTAAAAAAATTATAAATAAATAAAAATAAATAAAAAAAAAAATAAAAATAAATAAAATAAAACCGAAATAAATTAATAAATAAAAAAGTTAAAATGAAAAAGTTAAATAAAATATTAAAATTAATTTAAAAATTATAAATAAAGAGTAAAATAAAATTGAAATAAAATATTTAATAATAAAAAAGCAAAATGTGAAAAAAAAAACAAAAATAAACAGCATAAAAATAAAAAACAAACAAATTTTAAATATAAATAAATAAAAATAAAATAAATAAAACTGCAACAAAAATTAAAAATCCAAAAAGAAATTAAAAATTAAAAATAAATCAAATAAAACTACAAAAAAATTATAGTAAAAAACTATCTAAACTATAAAATTAAAAAAAAATATATAAAATTAAATCAAATAAGATTTAGAAATCAAAGCGTTTAAGGCAAAAAAAAATATTTTGAAATAAATAAAAATAATTTCAATTCAGTTTTATGAAAGGAGCACAGCATCAAACTTTCACTTTCAGCATCAACACACTGCAAAATGTAAAAAAAAAAAACAAGCAAAACGAAATCTGTGAGCACACAAATACCAACACAACCACCAACCCACACTAAAACTTGCACAAACCAAATCCCAAAGGCCGCACTCATTAAAAGTAACAAACGAACATTGGTCCCCACCCTGCTACCCTTCACTAGCACATTTTTAATTTGCGCCAAAATATATACAGTTATGCATTTTTTTTTTGTTCAACCAGCTGCGCCTTGAACTTGCGGTCAAATGGCAACATTGGTCAAACGTTTTAGGGGCAAGTGCTGTGGCAAACAAAAAATGGGAAAAACACAGCCTGTCAATGCACATAAAAAATGCATAGAAACAAAGAAAGAAACAGACGCTGCAACAAGTTATGGTACGAGTTAAATTGTTTGCGAAAATGACTGAAAAGGATTGACAGAGATTAAGCGATTTGAGGGTTGGCTAAGCAAACACCCACACACACACATACATGCATAAACTTTAAAGTATAAAGAAAATTGTAAAAACAAAAAAAAGAAAATGAAAAAGCGAAATAATCAAATGGTTTGGGCAGCTTTTGTTACTTTGTAGCTGTGTAAACAAAAAGTCTTTTGAAGGCAACAAAATGATAGCAAAGGGGGTTGCATTAATAAAGCGCCGCCGCTATAAATGAAGGCATGCAAAGCGCTTTGTCAACTGACAGTGCACGGTTAGCAACTGGAAAAAAGAAATCAGTAAAAGAGCTTTAAAAAATTAATGCAAATCAAGAAAAATCTATTTTTAAAACAGTGGCTTAAAGATTTTAGGAAAATGCGCCGCAAAGTATGTTAAGTATAACGCAAATAGAATTTTGGTTGACTTTTTGGCTGGAAATTCGATAAAGGGTGTATCAAAAGTAAGTTTAAAGCTACTATTTATAGTAGACAAAAGGGTTGGTGTTAAGGCTGATAAATTATGTGCAATTTTTGTAAAGTGAGATTAATCACTCAGGTTGACGAGTTGAATTGTGACTTTTTATGTTACTGCCTCCACTTTTTATATGACATATCAATTTCATATATTTTTATAACTTTGCCGAACCGTTGTTTTTCACTATATTTATTTTATTTTCATTATTTTTTCCTACTACCAAATACTAAAATTATCGTGGCAGCCAAATTTATATACTCGAAATAACATATTTTGTATAGAAATGCCAATAGAAGGCTCTACAGTGATATTTTTTGAACCATAAAACTAACTTGACTACTTAACTGCACGGTCTTCGCGAACACTCTCAAATATATCATTTTTTAGGCATAAACCTTATTTTTATGGATTGCTTGCTACTACTATGCTATCAGTGGCTTGACTAACTGGCTACTATACCTCATCAACCACCTACCGGTTACCTCCATCCACATTACCCAAAAGTGCTACCCGAAATTTCTATTATAGTTTCTAAAAATTTTTTAAACTCTAACTGACACTCCGAGACCCAATCGAATCAGCTCGTCATGCTAATCATTTTTATACATATTTTATACTTCATGGGTTCAGGGTATATAAAGTAACAGCTGAAAAAGAGCTTAAAATTGCGTGATAGACCTTACAATACTGTTTATCGCACAAATATTGTATAAAAATAATACATACGTAATAAAAGAACTAAAAGCACAACGAGGTACAAAACACAGTCGCTAAATTCAGAGAAGCAATATGCACACGAACACTTTTCCACGTTACAAATCAGTAATTGCTGCACTTTGAATATAAAAAGCGACATTGACAAGCAACTAAAGTGGAAAGCGAAAATCAAAAACCAAACAAACAAGCAAACATGTTCAAAAAAAGATATGCTGAAATGTTAGTGAATGAAATAGCGCCGAATGAAGCATTTTCCAACAACACTAAGCCTATGCAACAAAGCAACAGTGCGGCGCGCAGCAGGTAGGCAACCTGGCTGAGCAAAGAAAATGCACCAACAAACAAACAAAAGCGGATAAGAAGTGGTAAGAACATGCCACACTTGATTTTCCACATACTCATGGTGATTTGAGTGAGTTGCATGTGAGTCAGCACCAACAACGGCGCAATACACCACACCAACACTCACCACTGGCACTCAACGCCACTCGCGCTCTCTGCTATCCGCTCTCACCATTGATCATGCCGATATCCTTATTGCCTGCCTAGTGCTCGCACGTTTTTCATTGCTATCGCTTGTGTTAGTGTTGTTTTGTTCGTTCGACCGCTTGTTCGTCTATGCTTGTATGGACTCGTATTCGCAGCGCAAGTGTGTATATGTAGTTGTTGTTGGCGGCGGCGCTGAGGCGATATGCTGAATTCGATAAGCATAGTTGTGTGTGTGTGTATGCCATAGGTGCATAAAGCAGCCTGTGTGCAGGTACAAGCGCTTGCTGTTATGTGTGTGTGCGCGTTTTGGAACAATAGCGGTGATTTAGCATGCAAATAATGTTTGTGGACTCGTATTCGCAGCACAAGTGTGTATATGTAGTTGTTGTTGGCGGCGGCGCTGAGGCGATATGCTGAATTCGATAAGCATAGTTGTGTGTGTGTGTATGCCATAGGTGCATAAAGCAGCCTGTGTGCAGGTACAAGCGCTTGCTGTTATGTGTGTGTGCGCGTTTTGGAACAATAGCGGTGATTTAGCATGCAAATAATGTTTGTAGAAGAGGCCTAACAAAGGCAATAAAAGTTGTCAAGAAGTTGTAGGCGGTGAAGACGATATGCTAAAATATGGCTATAGAAGTGAATGAAAAGAAAATTTTGAAAGCAAAAAAAAAATAGTTGGAAAAAGATGAAATAGAGTTTGAAAGTGGCGAAGTTTAGGCTTTGCAATTGAAAAATGAAAATTGTTAGCAAATGATAAAACAATTAAAAAATAAATAAATTAAAACAAAAACTTTCGAAGAATAAAATTTTTGAAAATAAAAATTTCAAAAAATTATATGTATAAAAAAATATAAATACAAAAATTGTGAAAAATATTTTATGTATATCACGAAGTTCTGTAAATAAAACAAAAATAACAAAAACAAACGCAAACAAAAAAATATTTTTGATGAAAAATTTAAAAATTAAGGTTGTTATTAAGTGAAAAAAAAATTCGAAAAAAAAATTTTGGTAAAAAATTCGAAAAAAAAAACAGAAATATAAATAAAAAAAATTGAATAAGAAATTGTGAAAAATATTTTTGATATTTACTATCAGCTATTAGTAAAATTGATTATGAAAATCTTTTAATAAAACAAAAATAATAAAAGTAATTTTTTTCGAAATTTAGAAAAAAAAAATGAAAAAAATAATAATACTATCTAATGTATTCACAGTAACCCAAAACCAAATATGCAACAACAACATTTATTTACTGTTTTTTATTGAATTTCTGGAAATATCGATCTCATTGTGTAGAAATTTAAAATATATTAAAAAAATTACAATTAGTACCAGAAAATTTATATAACGGCTGTGTTAACCACTAATGATTTTAAAAATAAAATAAAAAATTACTAAGATTTTCCAAATAACATAAAATGTATCAAAATCACGAATCGCGTCCGCATTATGAAACGCGTCGGCATTATGACCCCCGCAGTAATTATGAAGCACGTCGGAGTTATCAAACTCAACAAAGCTATGAAGCACACGAGAATTACGATTTCATACAAAACTATGAGACCCCAGAATATTATGAACTTCGAAGAAATTATGACACAAATCGTAAAAGTAAGTGGCATAACATAGAAAAAACATATTTTTCAGCGAGCTGACTGATTATTTTATTATAACATAATATTTGCAAAACAAATTAACGCGGAAAACACGCAAACTGTTACCGATGAAATTTTATTTTATTTTTAAAAAACATAAATTCTCAGCTTAACATAAATATTATAGCAAAATCGGGCAGCTCAACGCATTATGCACTCTTTATTTACACAAATGTAAGCAAACTTTCTTACCCCAAACGCATTAATTAGCCACATTACTTTACTGTTTGGACCACTATTTACCCTGTCAAGTCGTTACCACGAATTTATTTCATATTTATTATAATTTCCCTATTAACACTATTTTTACGCCAACGTTGTGCGTGTCTTCATCGCTTAATTGCCACGCAAGGGCAATTCTATTGAGGTAGGCAAACAGAAATTCAAAAGTTGAGACGCGCACACAGGCAAGTGACCCCACAACGCGTTGCCGTCTCAACTCGCCGCTATATAGCTAACGCTGCGCTAGTTTCTTCACCATAACTCGTTTGTGAAGGTTCTACCTGTCAGCGGGCGTTCGTATTGAGCATAAGAAACGCACTTTTACGAAGTGAGCGCAGATATTCATTCATACACATATTGGCAGCCAGCGGTAAGGGAAAGAAAGATGTCTCAAGGACATCATGCGCCGCAAAAAGTGCTTAAAATATAAAGAATTCTTCAAAATTCGCTGCTTTTCACAATTTTAGTGGTATCGCTCATCTTGCTAGAGATTTGCTATCTTTTTACTTGAATATTTTAGAATCTGCTGATATCTTGCCCTCTTCTAACTTCTTAGAAGTTAATTTAAAGAATTCTTCAAATATCTCTTCTTTTTTTTGTGGCATAGCTCATCTTGCTAGATATTTATTAGCATTTTCCTCGAGTTTTTCTTAGACTCAGCCAATTTCTTGCTCTGACACCTTCATATTTAACGCAGTTCACCTCACTACCTAGCAATTCACTCAATTTTTGATCTAATTTATACTCCCGCTCTCATTCTCTCGCTCTTTTTTACCACACTACATAGCAGTTCACTCAATTTCCCCTCTCTTTTGTACTCCCGCTCTCAATCTCTCGCTGCCATTCACTCTCTCTGCTTGCATCTTGGAAGACTTCTCGCTACCCTGACACCACCTTATTGACATTTCTTTTCATTTACTTATACGCCTGTACATTTTGTTACACTTTTATGCATTCCGCTACTTCCTTATTCGCATTTCTTTCGTGCGCTTCAAAATAAATATCGTAAAAAATTACCATATTCATTATAATAACTATATTCCCACACGCATACGCCGCTCGCATGCAACTCTGCGGCGCTAAGATGTAATGTGTTGCGTGTTGGCGTGGATAAATAAAGTAAAAAATGCATTTGAATAAAAATATAAAAATTCTGTGCTAATAAAAATAACCAAGAATGCTATGGCCTTAAAATAGTAACTGCCAGCAAACTGCTTTCGAGCGTTTATAATTTTAGCCACTTGAGAAGCAAGCGTGACGGTCACCAACGCCGCTGCTGTCATTAGAAATTTTTTATTGCAACGAATTTGTGTGTGTAGGATATTAAATGGACGAAGTAGGAAGTGGCAATGGTAGAGGAATTAGTTTTCAGCGAACTTCGCCAGCTTAACGAACATGCAAAATATCTATTAGAATTGCAGAAAATCGATAATTTTCAGAAAAATATATATTGAATACATATATGTACGTATATTAAATGTATGTGTAGTTGAATATTTTTGGGGAATTAGGAATTGTTATACAATCTATGACTTTTGGTTGTTCCCACGAAAATAAAATTATATGAAATATGAAACAATTGCATATCAACATCACCGAAAATTTCACACAATTCATATTAATATCACCGAAATGTTCACACAATTCATTACTGCTGCATAAATCAACATGATTACCAATTTTTTCTAAATTTAAATTCGAATTATGCTGCCTTATGCATAGCTCTACTGTTATTTGACACCGCATATGGCGTCTACAAGTCAAACACAGCTCAGGCATTAGTATTGAAGAGCACGGTTTTCATTCAATTTTTAAAGTTAAAAATAGATATGTATGCACATTTGTATGTGTATTTGTGTATGTAAATATACACACCATAGAGTCTCCATGGACCACTTGAAGTAATTGTATGCCAGTGAAAGTGGCAGCATAATTTCCAGTGCAAGAAAAGAAAGAATTTCATTGAGTACATGTATTTTAAATAATATAAAATGAATAAAAATAACAAAATAAAATAAACAAAAAAAAAACATATTTTAAAAACTAAATAAAAAATATTAAATAAAAAATATTAAATAAAAAAATCATACAAATTTAAAAATGAGCATAAAAAATACTATTTCAAAATAAATAAAAAATTAAAAATACAGGAAATTTAAAAATACATGTTTTAAAAATTAAAAAAAAAAATAACGAATTAAAAAATCAAATAAATTTAACAACTACCTTTAAGATAACATAACACAAAAAAATATAAATTAAAATAATTTTTAATGGTAAAAATTATAAAATATTAAAAAATACATGTTTAAAAAAACAAAATAAAAATTATAAATTTACGAAAAATCATAATGTATATTTAAAAATAAATTTAAAAGATACATTTTAGATTATATAAAACAAGAAAATAACTTTTAAACGATAAAAAATATAAAATCATTCAAAAAATATAATAAATTAAAAAAAACGAATATTTCAGAAAATAAATTTTAAAATTTTTTAAAAAATCCTACGAATTTAAAAATACTTTTTGGATTATATAACACAAAAACACGTACATTAAAATAATTTTTTAGTATAAAAAATATTAAAAAAAAAAAAATAAAAAATATTTTAAAAAATTTAAAAATAGGATAAATTTAAAAAAAAAAACATTTTTCAGATAAAAAATAATAAATAAAAAAAATCATAAGTATTTAAAATAAACTTAAAAAAAAAATAAAATAATAATAAATACAAAGTAATAAACTTAAAAAAGTCAAATGTATTTCAAAATAAACTTAAAAACTATCTTTTGGATTATATAACACAAAAAAGTTGATTAAAAAATACAGAAAAAACAGAAAGAAAATAAATTTTCAAAAAAAAATCAAATAAAAAAAATCGATATTTTCCAAAAAAAAAAATCAGTAAAATTTTGCTTAAAGCAGTTTTTATTTGAGTAACCGAAATGAAAATATACTTTTTATATTGAAATTCCCAAACACACGCATATTTATAAACTTTTCTTCAAAGACGTTAAAGTCATTAAGATTTGGCTGCAGGCTTTTGGCAAACAGTGCATGTGTAAACACAGAGCTTCATTTCAATTTTATAATTTCTTTTGCTGGCCAATTTTCTAAAACGGTAATTAAAAATAAATGGAGCGGAAAAGCATAGACATTATACCTAGCAAAATAATACACATACATACATATCACACCATTAAAAAATACTTCCTGCGCAATGGCAACTTATTTTTAATTTCTTCATACCTATTCTAAACGCTTGGCGAAACAAATAGCCTTGCAGCTGTAATCCTTTTTTAAAAGCTTTCCTTACGCACACATAAGTAAGAAACTAAGAAAAAACGTTAACGCAGGTACAATACCCTTCACAAATAAAAAAAATTTCGTATAAGTACTTGATTTTCAACGTTCTGTTTGTATGTCAGCTATATGTTATAGTGGTATAATCTCAAAAAAATTTTCAGATATTTTAGCGTTGGTTTTGAGAATACTTTATGCATAATTTCGCAAAGATATCTTGTCAAATAAGAAACTATTCCATACAAGCACTAGACTCCGAACGTTTGGTTTCTATGGCAGCTATATGCTATAGTCGCCCAATATCGCTGGTTCCAACAAATAAACAGCTTCTTGGGTAGAAAATAACGTAAGCAAAGTTTCAGTTTGATAATTCAAAAACTAAGTGAATTATTACAAGCATCATAGCGAACTCAACATACCCTGTTCTGGGTATAAAAAGGATTTGTACGGCAAATATTAAATTCTTAATGAAATAAAAATAAAATTTCTTCGTCCCAGCTGCTTGCTTTTCTTTTATTGATTTCTTTACTCACTTCTTGCATACAAATGAGTTGCTTTTTCATTTGTTAAAAAGGGAAATTAGTTTTTTTATGCTGTCAAATTTGGCGGAAATATTGCGGTGGCACACACATATATTATTGCTGCTTGAACCGGAAATTAAAACCTAATTAAAAATACGCAAACACAAATAAAAATGGGCAAAATTAATAACTGCTGCGAATAATAAACGGAAAGGAAATGAAAAGGCACAGTTGCATACATACAGATATTTTTTGAAAGAAAGAGGACTTTTTTTAAGGAATGAAATCTAAAGAGACATTTTCAGCAAAAGAAAGTATTAAAATTGGATATTTTTTACTTTTGAACCTGTATAAAATACCTAATTTTGGCTACTAGAGCTGTAGATTGTATATTAGTAAGGAAATGTGCTGCTTTAATAAATAAACGGTGACACAAATCTTATAAAATAACTTCAAAATTAAAAATAAGCAAACGTAATATTAACTAAGAATAATAAACCGAAAGGGAAATGAGAAAATGTATTTATAAAGCATACATTTAGGCTTAGTTGAACACAATTGCATATACAGAGCTATTTTATGCAAGAAAAAGCATTTTTTGTAAAAACTAATTTTAAAGTGATATTTTTATTAAAAGTAAGCATTGAAATTATCCACTTTTCACGTATAACATACTACATACTGCTTGAGCTACTAAAGCTGTTAGTTTAATAATGAAAAAGGAATTTAACATTTTATTGCATAAACAGTGTAAAAGTTTCCTAAAAATTCAAGTAGTTGTGAAAATTTTATAAAATTTCTTCAAAACTCAACCAAAAGCTATAAATTCAATAAATGTGAAATTTTAATAAAAAATTTCAACACTTACCCAGAAAATTAAGTAGACATAACTTCCAAGATTTTTTGTTTGGTTATTTTTGTTTCACTTACGAGTTGTCACGTAGAGAGTGAAGCATTGCTTCATCTGAAAAAAAAAAACCAAAAATGCCAATTATGAACTTCACTTCAAACACTTCAAATAACAGTCAACATAACAAAAATTTATCACATCAAAAATGTCAAAATAAGAAAAATTGAGCATATTTTGTAAGCAGCGTGCATTAAACACTCTTCCTTTTTCTTTCAAACGCGTCTAGCCGCTTAGTCACTCAAACAGAGCTTAACAGTCTGTGTCTAATTTTTAAATAATACTGCCAACATTAGGTTGGCTTGCGGTCGTCTAAGCTGCGCTTAAGCGCTTAATTGCCAGCTAATTTTTAGCGCCGCACACCCTTTCTTGCCATTCACCTGCTTGCTTTGAAGTCAGATGTGGGAAAAAGCAAAAAATAGCAGTCTGTTCAGCTGCCGCCAACATAAGGCGTATTTGATTTGTTTTGGTGCGGAGCATTAAGAAAAACTGTTTAAATTTAATTAAAGAAATCACACAAACAAGTAAGTGTTGCACGCATTTCGTGCTATCTTTATTCATTATTTTTTTTATAATTTCTTTATTTATTTACTTTTTGTCTGCTTTCATTTACGCGCCTAATGATTAATTTAAAAGCGATTTGTTGTAGGTTTTCAAACCATTTTAATGCACAACAATATACAAACACACATACATAGGCATATAAATGACTGTGGTTTGATTATTACCCAGTTAACGCAGCCTGTCAGCATTTGTCAGCGGCGTTGAGGCACTTTTAGCAGACGCGTTTAATTTTCTTTCTCGCACATCAACGTCCCAAACGCTGACAATGTAAAATTTGTATGTGCTTACACTTATATAGTATATACAATATCAAAAGCCTCTTTATTTACCTTAAACTGCGTGCGGTGGAGCGCGTCAGCCCAGAGAAGCAGTCGTCAGCCTTTGCTTTAGTATTGGTATACCCGCAAATGAGCTGTTATGCGACGGAAGTCCTGCGTTTCCACTGCTTTCTGCAGCCTCCTACCCGCATGTTTTCAATTACATTTACTTTTCGCTTCGCTATAGCTACCTTGATCCCACATCAGATTTTGTTTTTTTTTGTCATTAAAAAAAATTGCATTTAAGCTTACGTCTTTTTTTCTTGTTTTGAGCGCGCACCACTCCAGCATTTTTTCTTTGCACTCCAATGCGATTATTCATGTATATGTGAAATGTGTGCGAATATGCGACTGTAGCTTACAAAAGTATAACGCCTCATCGTTTTCTGCAAATTAAAATACGCAAAAAGTCGGAAAGTAGCAAACAATCACACCGACGCATATAGGAATAAGCAAATCCGAGGCGCTTGAATGGAAAAATCTCGCCGCACGTCACCATAGCGCGCTTCTTCATTCAGAGAAATCGGATTAGTGGATATACGCCTAAAGTAAGTGAACGCTAATTACATGCGTGTCACCGCCAAGCCGCGCTACCTTACCTAGTCATCCCCCTGCTTTCCTTTTTCAACAGCTTTACCTTTTCCAACAACCAGCTTTTTAGCTACAGCCTACAGCTGCTCGGTTTTCTTTATTAGCCACCACTTCAAGCACCATTCAACCACCTGCTGGCAGCCGTTAATACTCACTCGCTTTCAGCAGTCAAATAATTCTGTCTAAATGTATGGTTGGCAAATTTGAATGTGAAATACGTCTTTCTGTCTTTTTCGGGTTTGGTTGCAAAAAATTCACTAATTTATTAGCATGAAATTCGTTTTGCGTGCATAATTTTTTCGCAAATCAAATTCCATTTTTTTTTTTTCAATTAGGAGAACATATGTATATTGCCTTTAAAATGCATAAATATGCATATGAATATGTACAATAGAATATATCTTTACATATAAGATTGTTATATCACGTAAAAAAATTCGAAGTCGGAGTACAACCACGCCTACTTCCCATATGTCACAATTTTAAATATCATCTGAATCTTCCGAAAGCTTTCCTTATTTGCAATTATATGCATTTGTTTATACAATTATATAAACATAAATATATATTTATGTATATGAAACATACATACACATGACTAAACATTTTTAGTATACAATGGAAAATATATACACCTCCCACCCTTACCTTTTATTGCATACACATATTTAATTTCATTCAATTAAACATACGACGGCCTTTTTAACGCTATGATCGAACACTAAAAACAATTTGATATTACTAATATTGATAAATTTCTCACTAAATTTAGATTTACTACTAAGTATATACATATGCTTTGAGTAAAAGCATATATTTTACACTAGCATGCTGAAACATGTTTGCATACTTATTTTTAACACGAATATGCTGAAACATGTTTGCCAACCAAACAAATTGCTCACTGCTTTGCTTAAATGCATTTGCACACTTTCACTTCAATTAATTATCACACACTTATCACTTTACACTCACAAAAGCAAATAATTTTTAAATAATTCTCAAAAAACAACACTAAATGATTAATTTATTACTTTTTGATTAATTTTTCATTTTTTCACAAACTTCGATCGCGTACCGACGCGCACTTACCGACGCACGACTACAAAACAGAGAATGTTAACGAACATAAATGAAATTATGTTAACATTCGGTCATTTTCTGCTCATCTGCTTCGTGATGACGAGACAACAACTGCGTTTGCATGTGCAAATGTGTAACATTCCTACATTGATGTGCATGCTGTAATGAAATTACAGAGGATCACTCGGTAGGTTTGCAGTAACATGAAACGAACAAATTACATTGATTTGTTGTTTGCGCAGGATTATTACAGCAGTTCCAAATAGTTTGTTAACATCAATGCTAATAGAGAGTGGCTGCATAATTTTTATGCTTCTGCAACATGTTGCTACGGAGTATAATATTTATCAAAAATTAATTAATATATCAGGATAAAACCGTGTACGAGTAGTGAGCCATCTTATGACCATAAATTGTTTAAAACGAACAAAAACTATTCAAGGCCCTGGACACTGAATATGAGGATCTATTGCTTATAGTTGTATTTTTGCCAAAAATATCGGTAAATGTGTGCGATATTAATTTAATTATTAATAAAATTTGAAAGACGTGTTTTTTTAATAACGGTACACTTTTGAGCTTAGAATTATAGAATAAAATCGGGTGAAATTCAATGGATATGGAAGAGGTTTTTACGCGAAACTTAAACTCGAGTTTGTGGGGCAACACCAAAGTGTTATCAGTCCTTAAAGGGCTTCAAGTACGCCACTCATAAATGAGCAAACAGAAAAATTAACAAAATAAAATTAAAGCATATGTACTTTGCACTTCCTTTCATACAGCGCAACATTATGAGGCCACGCATACACGAAAATTCAGCTTCCATTCATAAAAATGCATTAAACAAGTAATTTATTTTAAAACAAATTGTACATACATGGCATGAGTAGCTGAAGCGCTATGAGATAGCCATAGTAAAAAAATATGCACGCGTATAAAAAAGAAAATGAATCACGTATACGAATGCATATAGTGCATACCAACATGAAAAATGTTTGAAAAGCGCCAGCACACCCACCAAAAGCTTGCCACTATACACACATATGTATATGCATATATTGCTGCTTTTTATACACTTCAGTTGAGACTCCAAAGTGCAATGACCGCCAAGTGGCCAAAAGACATGAAAAGCAAGCGCAGTGCATTAAAAAGCGCAAAACTTAAATGCATATAGCTGCATGCGTCGTATACCAGCCCACATATTATATGTAATGCAAAGCGAAAAAAAACATATTTTGCACTTCAACATTTCAGCATCCAACAACGCCGCTCGTTTGCTGCAATCCAACTAACTTTGTTAGCCTTTGCCATGCCTTTGGCCGGTGAAATGACCTTTTCGAGGGCTCACATGCGTCAATACAAGCACAGCTGCATACGTAAATGCAGATTTATGTATATGTACAAGCATACATATATGTAAAAACGCACATATATGTAAAATTATACATATATGCTCACAAATTACACACATTTAAACTCTTGTGTAAGCGCAAATTTATAGTGTCGGCGGCTGGCTGTCTGCTGCCGCTTTGCCGGCTGTTTTTCACCCGTCTTTTTTTTTGTTTTTGACGTCACCCACGCTTGCGTATAATTATGTGCGTGGCTGCTGCTTTGCTCGCGCCGGCAAATAGATAATTTACAGCACTAAATGTAAACAAAACGCACTGCACCCACAGCGACACCCACTTTTTACCACAGCAGCCGGCGCGGCTGGCAATATTTTTGCCTTGTGCAACATGAATTTATAGTGGCACAATATGCGTTTGTTGGCGCACTGCCTTTGAACTTGAAAATTTTGCTACACACTCCCACAAACAAAAACTACGCCAGCAAAACTCGTTAGCCCGCATGTGATTGCGCTGCGGCTGTTGTCAGGGCGTATACGTAATTTTTCATGCACCCACTGGCGCTTGTTGCTTTTTTTGCTTGGCTGCGAATTACGCAAAATTTACATCGTACTAATGGCAGACAGCGCAACAACAATAATAAGATAGCGCACCTGCAACAATAACAACAACAACAGGCACTTTGTAGTCATTCCAACGCTGTGGTATGCAACTCATTTGGCGCTCATAGATATGTACATATTTGCGCTGACGTACACGTATTCGCGTTCACTGTTGCATGCGCGCTGCACATTCATCAATTACTTAATATAATTACTTTTGGCTTTTGGATTAAGCGCGCCACCGGCATACCACTCAACCGTGCCGCCGCTAGTCAACCAGCGAGTCAGTCAGTCACAGCACAGCACAACACAGGCATTCGCTGTAATTTTCATTTCGCCACACAAGCACACCGCTATAAGGCAAGCATTTGCTTACGGGATAAGTACTATAGCAAATGCCTGGCGTGTATTTTGTGTTGGTGAGTATGTGTGTGTGTGTGTGGCGCAACGATAGCAGACAACATTAATTTGTAATGTAATAAATTGTAGCAACACTCTTTTATCGCTTTCAATACCACTTTATCCCGCACTGTTACCCCCACCACGCCTCTTCACCAGCACTTCACTACTTTTGGCCTGCAATTGGTTTGGTTTGGCTGAGTTGTTTGCAGCGCGCATTTGTTTGTTCATTTTGTTCAATTTTTGCAGTCAGCGTGTGGCAATAACAAATAATGTGCAAAAAAAGCTCAAGTACATATTTCACATATTTGGTTTATTGCGCCAGACTTTGGCAGCTTGGCGCAGACGGTCAGTTGGTGTGTGGTGATTCGGGCTCACTTATTCATTCATTGCAAAGTTGCGGAAGTTGTTAATGATGTCTGTCTGGTTGCTGCGCTGCTGCTGCTGCTGCTACTGTAAACACACAATCGGTCTGAGGCTTATGAAAAACCAAAGCACAAACACACGTATAGGTATGAAGGCTTGCAGGCTGGTTCATGTAGTTGCTATAAGTGGGTGTGTGTATATATGTGAGTACGTGTAACTGTGTTGTGGTGCCTATAGTTTGCCTTCGGCAATTATTAGTGTACTTTTTAAGTGCTTCGTAGACTTTGTGCCATTCAAACTTTTTACATTCACATACTAAATTGCGAGTACCTTATATGTAAAATAAGGGTATACGTAGTAAGAGCTTGATATTATTATAATATAAATAAAATAAATAAATTAAATTTCTAATATATTCTTTTTTAAATTAATTATTGTTGATAAAATGTATTTATGCTAGATATTTTTAATATTTTTTAAAACAAAAATATTAATTAAATTAATTTTTAATCAATGTTTTTTTGATTAATTTTTGTATATAAAATTATTTATGCAACGATTAATTTCTTTTTAATATTTAAGTTTTTTAATTTTCAATTTAAAATTTTTTAAAAATATTACATATTTTTCAATTTACTTTTATAAATATTCTTTGAAGAAAACTTATTTTTATTTACTCCTAAAAAAATAATTTATGTAAGATATTCCTTAAATAATTTTTCTTTAAAACACAAATATTTTTAATAACAATTTAAAATTAAAAAAAAAATATACCCTTCATACATACAATATTTTTTTAAGAAACTTTTTTAATATATTTATATTAATTTTTTTATATTGATTCGTAGTCAAAATTTTAAAATAAAGAATCCTTTTTTCATTTAATTTCATACATACATATGTTTACAAGAACTTTTTTCACTTTAAATATATTTTAACTTTATTTTTATTGATTTGTAGTCAATATTTTAAAATGAAAAAGATGTTTAATATATTTTTTTTATATATTTATGTGTCACTGAAATTCATTTTGAAGAAAAACTAAAATATTAAAAAAAAAATATTCCGTTCAATAATTTTTTTTTTAATTTTTTTATTTCGATTTGTGTATACTTTAACATTTTTATTGATTCGTACTCAATATTTTATATACAAAATTTTTTTCATTCATATTTCCTGAATAAAAAGTTAATATTTTTTTTTAATCCTCTTAGATTTTTTTTTTATTTTCTTCAAAAAACATTATTTTTTATTTGCTGTTTTTAATGACTCAAACTAAATTTTTTAAGATAAAAACAATATTTTTGATGAAGTTCTTTTATGCAATTTTTAAATTTAATTTTGTTTTTTTCTTTGTTCTGAATAAAAAGTTCATAATTTTTTTTATAGATATACTGAATGTTTTTATATTTTATTTATTTTTAATATTTTTTTCTTTAAAAAATTTTTTGAACAATATTTTTTTTTTTCAATAACAAAAGCAAAATTAATTTTAAATAATCACAAACTGATTTATTTTATATTTTTGTTTTAAGAGAAATGAAAGTATTTTTTTTTAATTTTTTTTTTTTAAACATTCAGAGTCTCTTTTTTATAAAAAAATAATTAAATTTTTAATAAATATAAAAAAATATTTTTTAATAAAAATTCACTTTTTATATATTTAAAAAGTTTTTTTTTTTCAAATTATACATATGTTTTAATAACTTATAACCAATTTTTTTAAACCGAAAACATTTTTTTAAACATTAGAAAAAATAAAAAAAAAAAATTAATCCAAAAAAATTTTGTTCGACAATTTAAAATAAATTTTATAAATTTTAATTTTTTATATATTTTATAAACAATAATAGATTTTTTTATTGAATTTTAATTTTTTAAATTCAATATAAAATTAGTTTTACTATTTTTCTAGTCACTTTTTACTATTAATATATGCTTTGTAATTATGAAACAATAATAAATTTCTGCAATGATATTATATTCCCTAACATTCTAAATTTTTTTTACACTAACAGCGAAAAAATGTCACATCAACGAAAAAATATGACAACGGTATTAAATATCCCACAAATATGTCCTCATCAAAAAATACAAAAAATCAGCAATTTTCACAGAAAAAGCTAATTTATGCTTTAATTAAAATATAAAAATTTTACCAACTAAAAGGCAAATAAATTTTAATCCATTACCTTAGCTTTTAGTGCTTAATTGCAAACGTAAGCCTTTTGGATGCTGCGCCTATATTACGTGCTGGCCACATGTTAGCGCCATTAATTGCATTTCCTGCCTATTATTTGCTGACATTTTCAATTTTCACTTCCGGCCATGCGGCCTGCACATTGCGAAATATTAAATAAATACGAAATTAAATGCTAAGTTCG